>CAXAMN010021795.1:271514-308069 GCA_963970005.1 Durusdinium trenchii | reverse complement strand
CTTACTACTAGTAACAAGAAGCTAGTAGTTAATTTAGTTGATTTAGTTTAGTCGTATTAGCTATGCAACGCTAAACCAATCGTTCTCCCACGAAGCGACACCTCGGCCGCTCCGACCAAACCGCCGGTGCTCGGCACCGATTCCCGCGGTCCCGCCCGAGCTCGCCGACGGCCTGGGTGACCTGGGAGCAACAAGGGTGGCCATTCACAGGGGTGGCCAGCCAGTCCATGTCTAAACAAGGTCCAGGATGGGTCCAGGTATCAAGTGATGCTCATGAAGCCCTTTCAAAAGTGATTTTACTGGCTTGGCGCAGGACAAAGTTGCAAGGTCACATTGGCTTCAAAAGGATTGGACATGTTGTCTGAAGGATAACCACTTGCTTTGCTGCATTCTATGTTGGCAAACTGGTGTCTGGCAGATAGTTAAATCATCATATCCCACTAGCGAAGAGTGTTGAAAACACTCTGACACAAACAAGGTGATTAGGACAAGGAGCCCCCATGAGGTTCACCACAAAACCAAACAACCCCCCAACTTCACGAACACAACATCTCAGCCCCCTGGTAGCAGGACATCCTTCCAAACCCTTTGGACACTGAACTGTTGGGAACTGAACTGCTTATCATGGAGTGACTATAATCATTTTAATTAGTAGGTAATGATTTCAATTATCGAGTATTATCGATATGAATCAAGTTAAATATAGCTAAATTAAAATTTGATTACAGGTTAGACTAGATGGAGTTAGAGAATGTTTGCAACCTGTCTTGGACTCTCCATCATCGTCACTCCATCCGATTCCATCCCCAACACACACAGCACCCAGTTCGTTCGAGAAATCTCCCGCACCTTGAGGACTTGGAGTCGGTGCGACTCCGAGGCCTAGTTTTCCCGGGTGGAAAAAGGTGAGAAGATGAGAAGATGAGGTTGTGGGGAGCAATTGATCACATGTTCCATTTTTTCTTGATCTGTTTTGTCAAGTCAATTGATCACACCATGCAGTGAAGTCCATTTTGGCATTTTGCTATTGTCGTCACCAAGTGGATCACACAATTGGATGATAAATGCGGTTCCAAACAATGCAGTCTCATTGCTATTCCTCCCAATTAAAGCGTCACTTCGCGTTGCAATATAGACAGCTGAACCAACTGCTTTCTGCGCTCCATGACGAGGTCTAGTTAGAGTCTAGTTGAAGTAGGTATAGACTTCTCTTTGAACTTCCAGATCTCGGAACCGATTTCCTTTTCAAGACAATGTTCCCTTCTCTTTTCATATCCACCTCTTGAGCTCCAGGCCGAAGTCAGCTCTTTGGCCACTTGGATCAATCGGGCCTCCTGCTCACCGAGCCGCGCGTCGACCTGAGACGCCCACGTGTTTTACGTGCTCCGGTCGACGTGTCACGGCTGAGTGACAACGGCTATATGTTGAAGGCCAGAATGGAATCAAGGTCGAACACATCCTACTGAAGGTTGATCTGAAAAGGTTGAATTGGACACATCCTTCCGGGAACTCTAGATCATGAATCTCACGATCTGGACGGTCATTCCATCAGTCCTCTCTTGTCGCACCAGCCAAACATATATATATATATCAGTTTATCAATGTGTATCATGCACATCAACAATTAAACGATATAAAATGCCTAACATGGCATCGGTCCACGATGCAAGAAGGAACGTGGCTACAGGGGTTGTCAAGTTGGCAAACTCCTTGTTCCGATGTCCCAAGGACTTTGCTTCAAGAACTCGTCCCACTTAACACTGAACAGTTGTCCAACAGTTTGTCCTACACCTCGAGTTTACAGAAACTCCGCCAAGGGGTCCCTATATGGCTGTCCCAGGAGCTTCCACACTTTGATCGGCTTGCGGATTAGATTTGGAGATCTATATATATATAAATAAATTCAAAAAAAAACACTAAATCAATTTAAAATATATTAAATCCATGTCTTCCCCCAAACCACCCTGACTTTCAACTAGGTACTGATCAATGGTTTGTTTTCTTGATCAAAGGGGGGTCGAGCTTGTGGACAACCCTGCCGAACAATGATTGGGTCCCTGCCAGCGCTGAATCATTGATAAAGAATTCAGAATGACTCTCAAAACATGACCATTCTTGTACAAGGACGCTACTAGGGACTCCTGGCATCGCTACTAGGAGCAAGGACGCTACTAGGGGCTCCTAAGTGCTGAAGTAAAACCAAGAGAAGCGTCACCACGATGCTTCCATAATTATGGTCGATCCTGTTGGTATAGTTTGTAGCTATCTGAGAGCCAACTGTGTCATGAATTGGATGACCCCTTAAACCTGTCGGAAAGGGACAGTAGACTCAACCCAACCTGTTGAGGGGTGAACGCAAAAACATACACAAAAAAAAGAATATACTAATATAATAATCGAAATGCACATTGCACAACAGGTCACCCATTTGAAGAACTCCACTGCACCATCAGTTCTCCACCATTTCACAGCTCCCACACGCTCCCACCGTGCCTCTTCCGCTGAGTCGTCCTGTTGGGAATGGAACTGGGAATGGATTTGTGGATGTTCGGATACTCGAAACACCCATGCCTGTTGGTGGAAAAGAACCACCATGGAATTCCCTTCTGCGTGTTGAAAAAACAAAGCATTGAATCACGTAGATTCTGCAACATTTGAAGCCCTCATCTTCCAAAGCATCACGCACGACCCAACGATAGACCTCCAATCCTCTCCCGCCCTTTTCGCGGTTTCCAGCGAAACCCGCAGCCCGACCGGGGCCGGTCTTCGGCCCGTCGGGTGACGTCGTCGGCTCACTGGAGCACCACGGTGTAAGAGCCGGTCTCAGGACCTGATGAGAAGACTCCCGAGCCCCGTGACACTCTTTCTTCTTCGTGTGCAGAATTTAGAAACAGCTGGTTTGTAACATCGTAACATTCAAAGTAGTCATTGGGTGTGCATAACTTTTTGAATGATCTCAAAGTAGTTGGATGGAACCGTCCCAGAAATCCAACCAATACTTTCATCTATACTCTGGCGAGCAGGTCTTCCCCGCGCCTCCACGCTCCGCCTCGACCGTGGCTTCCACGCCGCGCACCAAGAGCTTCCGGAGCTCTCGGTTCAGTGCGCGGATCTGCGATAGAGGGACGCTCTCCATCAGGATCTGAAGGGATGTTCATCCGGTAGTGAGGTACGGTACTTGGTTTTGCTGGTTGGAGAGAGTGAAGCAGGACACGGAATGGTGGGAGGAGCTAACAAAAGTGTTCAACACATCCAAACAATAAGCTATTTACAGCACCAACCTGATCTTTCGGAAACCCTTCGGGTGCCAGCCTCATCTCCTCTGAAATCCACGCTGCTGCGAAGCGATTTCAGTTCGCCTGCGAGGAGCGAAAATCCTGCGACCGATGTCCGACCGCCGTCATTTGGGTCCCCATGGGTCCCCCTTTCTCTCAAGTGGAGTCTCTCTGGTTTTGACCGCCAACAAAGGTTAAGTGACCTTATAGGACCCTACCAAGGTACCTATGGCCTACGGGATAGTCTATAGGGTTCTTCAACCTCTGTTGGTGGTTTTGGTCCATAACCGCCAAACTCGGCGCCCTTCAACGGGATCCACTGAGATCCCCGACCGAAACGACCCCGCCTTCGAGCGCCGTGCGCTGGGTGCGGAGGACCTCTCGCAGGGTGCTGACCGAGGCCTGGCAGAGCCGTCCAAGGCAAAAAGGAATCCCTTGAGGTTAAGCAAAATGATGATTTTCCTTCACAAGCACTCGAGGTTAAGGCAGTGGACAGCCAAATTCATGTCAGAAGAAAACTTGTTGCACCATGCAGGTGGGAGCTTGTTGGTGCTGAGGGCAGCTTTTGGAAAGACAACACCTTCCTTATCCTTCCTTAGAAGAAAAATCCCCACGAAATGAATGAATAACGATTCCATCCGATTCCACTGTTACAATGCGAGGCTACCGGTGTCGCCGAAGCCAACTATTCAATGTCTTGGAGCAATGAATGCTTCAGCTTGGTGGTTGGTCTTGATGCACACAAGGGAGATGTTGGCGTGGTTCTTTTGGAGAGAAGCTCTTCGTTCTGGGTGAGCAGTTCATTAAACCAAATTTGTCAAAGGGAGGTGGAGGAGGGTGGAGTCACCATAGTTAAAAGAAAGGGGAACCTTCCTGTGGAAACCCCGAAACCATCGATATACTGATATGGCCCTCTGGGTGGGAAGCTCTATGAAAAGCTATCCACTCTCGACTTGAAAACCCTTCGGCATTGGACATGGAGAGAAACATCTTTGACTAGCTTGTACGCCAACCACGCCCGGATGTTTCAGCAACTCTCAGCCGTGCTCAGCGGACGCTCATTCCTGAACACTGAAACCTATCATCGCATATCATCTTCTTTGAGGACCACTCAATTAATCCATCCATCACGCCATCAATCCCCTTACAAAAAAGAGCGCGCCTCCATGTCAATCCGCAACTCCTCCCAAAGCGCCACATCCAACTTCGTCTCCAACTTGGACTCCACGAGCCCTGTCGCTGCGAACCGTGCACGAGGTTTTGCGGTACCCGCCGCTGGGGAAACACCAGCTTTGGTGAACGAACGGATAACACTCCCTGAAATCATGGTGGAAGTGGATGGCCTAGCTCCGATTTCGGATGACCATGTTCTGGATACCAAACAGGTGCTATTCCACTTCCATTATTATTTCAGGAAGTGTTGATGATCATCTCACCCAGGATTCCAGTCTACGGAGTGAAGCTTCATGAAGCATGAAGAGCTGTTGATGATGACTTTTTGGCCAGGTTGCTGGGTCGGGGTATCACATGTATGGGATTGGTCGAATGGGAGTGCACAATAGATCAGAACCAAATCCGACATACTGTAATGCAGCCGATCCAAATGTGAACATCATGGACCAGATCTGCTTCTCGGCAACTTGTTATCTAATCTAAACATCTGGACGTTTGGGAATCCACTGAGTCACTGGCAGTGCCCAACTGACCGACCTTGCAGGAATTGGCCTGTGAGGAATCCTTTGGTGGACTTTGCTGGGGACACATCTCGTAGACACTGGATGATTCTCTTTTTTTTGGCGTAGATGAGGGGTCACCCACTCTCGCACTGCCCAAGATTGTATTTTTTGTGGAGGTGTAGTTGAGATATACATACAAGATCATACGAGCATAAATAAATCCCATCAAACAAACTACAGTATCTGATTCTGCCGAACTGCTGTTCTTAGTTCTTCCCTGCAATCCATATGGCCCACAACTAGTTATGGAATGTTAATTATAGACAAGTCACGGGTGATCTCCACCACGAAACATGAGCATTTCTCCGCCCATCGCCCTTCCATCTTGGAGAACTTCCCTTCGATGGAGGCTTCCTGAAGCGCGGTTCGCTACCGGCACGCGCTCGGCGCGTGCGACGCAGCGTTGCTTCGTGAAGCTCCCTCAGCCAGGGACTCACCCTGAAAAGGCAACGAACAGTGGGGAAATGCACTGCGCCTATTCAGTGTAGCGATCAACGACCTTGTAGCATCCTTTCTGATTTAAAAACATAACAATGACACGTAAAAGCTGAGGTGGAACCGTGGAATCACCAATTTCACGCTTTTTCTATCAAAACAATCCAGCTCTCAGGTCTGGACCGAACTCGGGCTGCCGGTCTTTCCCGGCTGAGCCAAGGGGCGAGATCCTTCGTGCGTTCCCGGAAGTCACTTTCCAAGGTCGACAACATTGATGGCATGCTTTGCATGGCCTGCCTTGGTGCCGCTCCCGGTCCCCACGTGGAGTCCCTTTCTGTGTCTCCAACCTTCAAAGAGACTGCTGGCGGATGTTCGCCAGGGAGGTGTGTCACGTTTCACTCGCATGAGCTTTGTTTCAACGTCGGATGGGGCCGGCGAATCGTTCATCTTGCAACAAACAAAATCTTCATCGGGTGGTAGAAGCTGGAGGAAATGCAGTATTTGCTGGAGTCTCGTCTCCACTAAGATTGTCAATACAAAATAGTTAGTTCCCATTTATTGTCAGATTGGCTGTTCGGTGGACATTGATTCACGTGAAGGAGATGAAGACTCCAATTGTTTCCTAGGAACATACTCTGGCAGTTTGGTAGACTGAACGAAATGAGCATGGAAGAGGTATGGAGGGTATGGCTTCTTGACCGGACCCACAACCATCAAACATAGTTTGATTGTCCCACTTGCTATGGGGTTACTTCACAGCATGCAAAATAGGATGATCCCCCAACTGGGGCTGAGTTCATCCATGTTCCCAACCGACAGCTAGGGGCCCATCAAAGTTCCTTGTCCAGCAGTATGGTGTGGAAGTCCTTCCATGTTGAAACCCTCCACCATATTACATATTCAGTGAGAACCCGGTTGACCCCTGCTTTGCATCGACTACCCGTTGGCTCTATGACATTGTTCTATCGCCACATGGGTCGCACCAGCTCTCTTGGTGTCGTCACATACCTCGTGATCCTGAAGTAGATAGGGCACTCCCCAACTTGCAACATGTGTTATACAACAACTTTGACATTGCCCGACTTTTCGGTCAAAAAGGTATCCAATATGTACTGCATCAAATCTACTGTATCGGATGATTCGTCAAAGCAAACCCTGCACGTCTGGGCCCCGGTTTTTGCGACAAGGTGCAGCTTCATGCCTTGGATCGCGGACCAGCGACAGAGAATGTTCGGTGGGAGGTGACATGGATGGATGAGTATAGGTGACACGGTGTTCTTGCAAGTCAGCTAATCCAATGCTGGCATCCCAAACTGGTCGTGAACATGCTTTTGCAGAATGTTTCCCTTCAAGCTTCATCCGCTTCATCTTGAAAGAAAGGAGCGAAACCTACAAAGAAGGTGCCAGCGGACCTGGATGTTCTCATTTCCTGTTTACTGATGTTCTGTGCAGAAAATCACAGCCCGTGTGGAGTGAAAGAAATAGGGGCAATCAGGTATGTTTCTCACGCAGAACACAAGAATAATTCACTAACACACCTTCATCCTCTTTCATCTGTGTGCCACTAGTGAACGACACTATTCTGGTGGGTCGCTTGGATCAAAACGTCAGAACACGCAGGTTAGCAGGTTGGAACCCACCGCATCTTAAGGAGTTGGCTTACTAGTAGCTTCTTGTTCCTAGTAGTAAGGATGCTCCTAGTAGTACGGCCAGGAGCCCCTAGTAGCGTCCTTGCTCCTAGTAGCGATGCCAGGAGCCCCTAGTAGCTTCTTGTTACCATCTTTCTCATTCCAAGATACCAGCCTCTTTCAGCCAGCTATCTTGCTTCAATCGCAGGTCCTTAGCACTAGCCAGGTGGTGGTGTATCTCAGGTGTGTGAGGTCCCAATGTAGGCGCTGGAAGTTCTTCGACGCAGTAGGTCAAACTTGTATCGCATGGTCTTGGTGTCCTCCGCTATTTGACAAACGACCGTGGAGCGGTGGACATGGCCTGACATTTGATTAGACGCACAAACCTACTCAACTTCAAAAAAGGCAAAAATACTGTAATCAAACATATATATATATATCGTTTACCTGCACACCTCTATAACTACAGATACCCCGTCATGCCTCGTCATATGCGTATCAATTATCATATAGATCCTCATCGAAACCAATGCCCTCACCGACTCACCACCCCTTCAGCGGCCAGGGCGCCCGATCCAGTCCCTTGAGGTCATTCTTCAGCTGCGGAAGCTCAGTGCCCAAGGAAACACCCATGGCGTTCTCCAAGCCTTGGAGGTTCAGAGGTGGGCGATGGGATCCTCCGTTTGGGCCAGTTGCGTGGTCCAAAAGGAGCGCGGGGAGTTGGGTGGATATGGTAGCGGTATGAGGTCTGGTGGTGAGGTGGAGACGTGGCCACAAAATCTAAGTCGATTCCCTTTAGCAGGTCGATTGTGGTAGACCTGTGCCGACCTATGAACTACACGCTTCAAGCCTCGGCATGCCTCGCCCAAACGTTTTTCTTCCGAGGGTCGCGTCTGCTTGTCCAACAAGCTAGAGTGGCTTGAGTCGATGTGTCCGTTCACTTCCCGCAAGCTCCGCCTCAAGGGTTGGCAAGGTGACTGAGTATCTCATGGCAAGTGCAAACACACTTTTGGGATGAGGCCTGAATGGCCTGATCTGCTCACAAAAATTGGCTGTTTGTCGGACTTCGTTGGTGGACTCCACTTGATTCCTCTCAGGTTGAACTAAGGGCGAACCCATCTCAAGCGAAACAAAACGAAAATGGAGTAATACACTTCACTGGGCTAGCACCCATATGGCCTGCAAAGGGACAAATACAGCATCGGAAAAGGGTGATTTGGGCACATGTACCTCTCTTTAACTTGCAAACCACCTGATCTGTCTGTGTTTACAGGTCTAAAAAGTAATAAAAAAGGCCTGTAGGGGGCCAATCCAACACAAAAATATACGAACATAACAAGACTCAACGATGCTTCCCAGCCACTCCATCGCTTGTGTTTTGTTCCGCATCAACTCCACAGAACCTCGGCATGACGAACAAACTCCGCACTGAAGAACAAATGTGTGCGAACCACTTTGTGCTTTGTTTGGTGGCAGCGGGAAGCGGCGGTAGCAGTATAGTATTGTAAAATATGCGCAACACGAATGTTTGATCATCTAACCCAACAGACCTCAGTAGTCTTTACCCAACCTCAACTGCTTTTGGTATGCATGTCTCTGACAAACCAGGTTGTGGATGGTTGTGGGACATATCCAAATCATTGATCAAAGTTGAAATCAACATGCTGAACCCGTTTCCTTTCTCCGTAAGTTGCGGTCTTACTAAATGACCCTGGAAAAGAAAATATTATCACTTCAACATCATGGAGTATTGCATCCTGTGTGGCTTTGTTCGTTGTGCAGCTTTCCCTCTGCTTGGCTACCCTGTACAAACACCAAACAAACTGAAAAGAAAACAGCAGCATTGTGCCGCAGGTCAGCATCATACAATTTCACACCCTCTCAGGGAGAGACGCATCGACCCGACTATATAGTTCTTTGTCCCACCAATCTTCCCACACATGTCTACTACTTAGTAGCTTCTTGTTCCTATAGTAGTAATGGCCTCCAACGGACTTGCAATGGCCTCCACCTAATAGCGTCCGAACGCTACCAGTAGCTTCTTGTTAGTAAGGCCAGGAGCGCCCCTAGTAGCGTCCAAAGGGCCCTGCATCGAGTTCACCACTTCTTTCATAGCATGCACTTCTTCACTCCTTGGCGCTCTATTGGGCGCAATCCGCCACATGGCGATGCCGCCGTCGACCCGCCCGGGTGGTGAGTGTTTCTTTTCGGTGACCAGAGATGATCAGGGTAGCCGCCACAACCCGGGAAATGCGGGGACAAGCAAGAAATGCGGCGGAAAAAGTCGTGAGAAGAAATTCATCCTCGTGTTTACCTACCATTTCAGTGGTTTCCCCTCAGGACAGTGAAGCAGAACAGCCCAGGCTGGCCTCGTGCCCTTGCGTCTCCCTGCGTTTTGCTCCCTCTCAACGGGGTGGGAGGTTCTGACCTTCATCTTGGGTGGACTCCTCTGAAGCACATTTTTGGGAAATGCCATGGCAACATATTTGGCAACCACGGGCACAACCCTCTAAGATTATGAAGGATAACAAACCCTCATGAGCTTGTGACTGGTATCTATCCAAAATTCCACGAACATGTACTCTAACCCTGATGGCTGGTGACACTGGCAGGGTGGCGGGACCACGCTTGATCCAAAATGAGCAATCTATATTTCATAAAGCATCATAAAGCCTTACCCAGGGCCCAACAGCTTTGGCTTTTTGGGAACGTGGCCAAACATCTGCTGGTACCCTGCGGATTCCCACGGAACCCTGCCGATCCGCCGAGCCGCATCGGCAGCGCTCGGCGCAACCTGGGGTAGTGCGGATTCACGGATCCATCGTGGTTTTCCGTGGTACGTGTGGTCCATGATGTCACTGAGCTTGGGGGTTGCTGTTGGTTCAATCTGCGAGTTCAGTAATTACCTCCCAGTGACATGTCTTGAGGTTCGATCTGCGATGAGTAACAAGAGCCGGCTGAAATCACTAGCCACATCTCGCAAGCTCAAACCTTGAGTCCCCACCCAACAGCCAATCGCCAAAGAAACGTTGAGACTTCGCCTTGCAAAGCCTTCAGGAACTTCATGACATTGTTACACGTCATACCTGGGGGCTTTCATCGAGCCCCTTCGCCCATCCATTCATCGGCACTGTAGATGTCCAGCACGACGAGTTGTTTCACGTTTTCTTCCCCCTGAAACCTACTACTGTAGACAGAGAGAAGTCAAAACACCATTTGTTCGATGCATTTGCCTCAACCAAGTGTTCTTTTCGCTAGCTATTTAAAGGGTACCCAGGGCAACCACTCTGGGGAATCGGGAGTGAACCGTTCTTTTGATGTACTGCTACATACTTTGACGCCTCCTTCTCTAAACTAGCATCGACTTTCAACAAGTAAAGCACTCACCAGCAGAATCCAAATGTTCGGCTTAAAAGCTCACAACAAGTCTTTGGAGATTCACAGCACAAGCTCTGAATCTTCAAACTCAAATTAGCTGCCGGTATATCAATGTTCTGCTCTTCTGTGAAGCTTTGAACTCAGTCATGCGAAGAAGCCCCTGTTGCGATGGTTTCACTTGGGTTCGCCCCAATCAATCCAAAAAAATGAAAGAACCGCACACAGACACACAGCCTGCTGCCCTCCTTCACCGGACTCAGACTCCGCTTGGTGCCGAGGGTCATTCCCAGCTGCTGCCCTGGCGACAAAACAGTTGGGCCCTCAGCTCACTGCGCTTGTTGGGCCCATCGTAGACGTCTTCGTAGACGTGTTTATGCTAGTAACAATGTTCGCTACTAGGGGCTCCTGGCATCGCTACCAGGAGCAACGACGCTACTAGGGGCTCCTGGCCTTACTACTAGGAGCAAGAAGCTACTAGGAGCAAAGGGCATACAATTGCCAGCCATCTTTCTTCATGCAAGCTGTTCCTGATGGTCTTGGGAAGTCCCTTGTCACGATACTTCGAAATGCCGCAAAGGGTTGTGATCCGAACTGTGATCCAGTCTACATTGAATTGGGTTCCCACGACCCATCTCCGCCTGCGTCACGGGTTCCGATAGGAGCTCTTCCAAACGCGCCACCCGCCGCTCCAGCTGCTCCATTCGCCCGGCACGTGGCTCGTGTAGAGAAGAATGAACGGAGGTGCCCAGGAGTTTACTGCGACACGAGAGTGGAACTCCTTGGAGTCTAGGGCAACTGGGGGCGATCTGTCTTTTTGTGGGTGATCTTTTCTGAATGATGCACTATCCCTGCTCACTCTGGCCAGTTGGTTTGTCAGTCCTTTGGTCGAACGAACTCTGCGGTTGTCTGTAGCCACATGTAGAAAGCTGATTGGCACAAGAAGCATCTTCCAATGATTGCCGCTCTTTGGTGGTCTTTCAGCTGTGTGCAAATTGGTGAGCAGCAAAGGAGTCCAAGACTTGTACATTGCGAAAACCGATCAACGCAAGATGGGAGAGGGGGCCACGATGGTTCCTCTTGGCTTCTGGAGACTTCGCGCCATCCCAAACAGCGAATCAGCCTTTTTTCTTCAGCCCTGGAAGCCCACATAAAGCAAGGTCAGGGCGAAAATCACCGCGCCGGCCGCGCGATAGTCCCAGCCTTAGGCAGATGTGAAATCATGGAGGTAAAACTGCAGATCTGTTCGATCCTTCCTTTGGCAGCAATCGTTATGTGTTTTCACGAGTCGTCCTCCCTTTGCATGTCGAAAAGGAATGCCCAAACTAAAAGCCAGTGTATCCTGGATGTCATGAACCTTGTTTCACCTCTTATGGGTGAATCATGAAGCAAATCATGACACATTTTGTTCAAGGTGTGGCGACCTGAGCCTGAAATGCTGAACAAACAACTGACCACGGTCCCACCGCACCACCCGCCAGGGTGACTCTCACCATGTGTCGCTGACCGAGCCGCTGAAATCGACACCCTCCGTCTTCCGCTCTTTGGGCACCTGAGTCGGCCGGGAGTCATCCGAATTATCCCTGTTTGTTTTGGACCCGAGAATCATTGTCGCTGCACAAGAAGCATCAAAGACCTGCATGCGTGTCTTTGTGGCCGGAGGACAACAGGGGGACAGCAAACGGACAACTGGAGCACAAGAAGAGGACAATACCCGGACACAGGGTTCAGGGGCGCGGCCAGACACTGACTAGCGTTTTTCTCCCAAGAAAGAACCCCAACAGTAAACTGTTTGGGGAAAACACTAGAATTATATCAAAGTGTTCCTTTTAAACGTAACAAAAGGAACATGTTCAATCAAAGTTGTCCAACAAAGATTCGACATCAAAATGCCAAAACAAAAAATTAAAACATTAAAAACTATATATTTATATGAAAGATTCCCTTTTAATGTAAAGTTTTGAAGATGGAATAAAAACCTTAAAAACTACTACCAAAGGAGATGGACGGACGCGAAACTTATACACAACAGGTGCAACTAATGAAGTTGTCAAAGAGAAGTATTGGTGCAACGATGTTTAAGCAATATGATAATTATATAAAAGTTAGAAAATTACATTGTATATTTGATGAATAAATATATATATATATTTGTTTTAAAGGTATATATTTGGCATAGTTTTAAACTATATAAAAAGAGACTGAGTTGTTGGCAAGAAAATACAAATATTGCAATATTATATAAATGGTCGAATGTGTGTATATTATATATTTGATTCAACAGTTAGTTGCCAAACTACAAGGCTATAAGGGGATCTTACTTCTCAATGGTGTGGCTCTGGATCGGCGCTTTTGGCGCCGATGCTGCTGCCGTGCTGCTGCCTTGCTGCTGCTGCGCTGCCGCAGCCGCCTTGTCTCCCAATTTTGTCTCCCTTCACGTTTGCCATGCTTGCAATAGAAAATAGCAACATTGATGCAAAGTTAGTCTTTCAAGGAAACCTTGACCATCTAGTGGCAAATCCATTCCAATACCGAGTGCGGCGCTACCGAGACCGAAGCAATACAAAATTTGCCCTCATCACCCCTTAAAGGTCAAACAGTATCGAAGCAAGTATGCAACATGAAACTGAACATATATAGAATTAGCACTTTGTTTGCTGTATATCATAGCTTTTGTTTCCCTTCGTAGTGTTCGCCGATCAGATGGTAGCCGTGACCTGGCCCCAACGCCGTGGCCAGAGAACGACCAAAATCATGCAAGGTGAAAACAAAGAAAAAAGAAACAAGAGGTAGGAGGAGAGGTTTGAGTAACTATGCCATGGAGACTGACGCCCGCTTCTCAGGGGTTAAATTCTGGACGAGGAGGCTCGTATCGCACTTTGTTGCCTTTGCAATATAATCAGGGAAACAATCCACCGCGCGAAATCCGAGCACGTTGCTGCCTGGATTCGTCGCCCTAGCGAGGGGAAGGATTACATTTGCGAACGTTCAGGCCCGGGCAGATGACCTCTGAGTCTCGCGGGTTTGGTGCCTACAAGATGGTCCCTTTTCGGAGTGGTTTTTGGCAGAAGTTGCCTCATCTCTCTGCGATTCTTGCTAGCTTTCTCGAAAGATTCATTTACAACACCTCCGAGCCAGATTCAAAGAAAGAGGATGCCCTGTGGCAAATTGCATGACTGCGGAAAAGGACCGCCATGTGGTCGGTAGAAAGAATAATTCATGCCTTCTGGATGTGCTCAAAAAGCGTGCAAGTCAATGCGGCTCTTTAGAAATATACACGTGTCACTTGTCGGCTCTTTTGATGCTTAACATGTGGGGTTTAGCCTGTTCCTCGGTCTCTTCAATGTCGCACTTGTTCTCTGATTCCTTCTCTTCGCAGCAGGCAGCCTGGCAAGAGACCTTGATTTGTGTTATTTTTGTGCGTCCGTCGCCGTGACCTTTTTCCTTGTCCTTTTTGTCTTTGTCCCTTTGCCTCTTTTTCCTCAAGGCTATGAAAGCACAGCCTGTGGATTGTAGTCTGCGCTCACTGTCCTCTGTTTCTCTTCTGCACGGGGTTTGGCGCGGTGCTTTATCTGCCAGAAGGGCCGCTGCAAATGCGTGTGAAAAAGAGCCGTCCTTTGGGTTCAATCCCTGGAGGTAGTTCTCAGGTTGAGAGCCTCACGAACAGCACCAATGTTCAACCTCACGCTTCAATTTGATTTGCTGTTATTTTTGGTGTTACGAGTATTTTTGCTTCGGGTAACTTTGTAGTTCATCCATTAACAATTACTATGTTTCAAACGGCCACAAAAGGACGCACCTACGACGAATCGTTGTGCCACCAAGAAAACAGCTTTGGAAAAAAAATACGTTCAAGCGCAACTTGACGTTTCAAGCGCCTGCGTGCAAGGTGCACCAGCTTTATGGACATGCAAGTGCCACGTTCATACACGCACCAGGACTGAGAGCGAGGCACAAGCAAACCACAAGCGAGACGCCAACAAAACATGAGCAAAACCACAAAAAGATACACCACCAAAACATAACAGAAACACCACAAAAAACAACCAACACACCACGAAAACATGATCGAAACACCACTCAAAAATGAGCGAGGCACCACCCAAACGTGACCGAGACACCACCGAAACATGACAGAGACCTTCCCAAAACTTGTTGAAAAAAAACACTATAATCTGTTCTTTTTGCTTTTACAAGGAACAAAAGTGGGATTGTCAACCTTCGCATTCTTTTTAATGTTTCTGTTCTTCTTCGTCTCCTTCTCCTGCTCCTTCTCTTTCTCCTTTCTTCGTCTTCTTCCTTGTTCTTCGCTTTCACTGGGTTCTGGAGCCGAAGACGATTGTACCAAATAACAGGAGGAAGAAGAAAAGGCAAGAAGAAGAAAGCAGGAAAACAAAAGCAAGAAGACCAGAGAAAGAGCAGGAAGAAGAAGATGGCAGAAGAAAAAGAAGAAAATGCATGAAGAAGAAAAAGCAAGAAGTGTCTTGATCAATGGGGGCTTCTCTCGAGGGCACTGTTTCTAAGTCTGTGAAACCTGACTTTGACCCTTGCTCTGCGAGACTGTCTTCTTATTTCTAACTTCTAACTTGAATCCCAAGAAAATCACGATAAGTTTTGATGCATTTTGGGTGTGTGTTTTGATGGGGAGACCCTAGCCAACAGGTGCGGTAGACTGGTCAACTTTCCTTCTTCCAGGGGGTCGAATTGCACTATTTTTATGGCATCCAACGCAGGCCACATTGCGCTGACCAAGCGACACCTCCAGTGGCCTCCATCAGCCACTCTGGCAGCTCGCCGCTGCCTGGTCTGGTCGTTCATCAAAGGGTAGCTCTGTTGATTGAAAAAGGTCCTGGAGTGCACACCATGCTCCCTTTAGTTATCAACCCAAATCACAAGAAACCTGCAGGCCCCTGGCTTGACTCTTACGCACCACACCTACCACATTGACCACATTGACACATCGAGCATTGAGAAGCACCTATCCGCGGCCAACCAGAATTTTAGGGCTACTGTTCTGATGAAAACAAAACCACAGTGTCCACTTTGAAGACCCTAGGTTATGAAACTGCTGAGGCAAATGCAGCCAGCTCCTAATTTGGCATGTTCAGGTGATTTAGGTAAACTGCAACTCACTCCTTGCCTGCCACTGCATCCAAACGACTCTCCTCCTGCGGGTGTCGCATGAGAAAGCAGTCCCTCTTAGTGGAACTGTCCTCAACTGCTGGAATTGAAACTTGACAGAAAACAGTTGGGTTTCATCATTCTAACAAGTCAGGGGTGGGCTTGCATGAGATGAGGAAACATGTCACTGGTGACAGGTCGAAAAGCTTCCGTGATGCTAATGGTGTTGATCACGGTTGTTGGAACCACAAACATTTGCACAAATACACCTTGCACCGAAAATTGTCATTCTAACATCATCAACTGTCTCCGATCTGAAAGTTGACCACCCCATCTGACACCGACCATTGTGCCATCGAGACACTACAACTAAGTAACTAAGTTCACCTCCAAACACTGGTTGTTGCGTGACGGGTTCAGTTGCCAGGCGTTCAGCACAGTGCGCCATCAATATGCAAACATGTTGGTGGTCCCCCCCATTTAAAGTTTAGTGCAGTGGCTACGGCACATCGGCTACCCATGGCATGTTCCGATCTTCCTGAGCACAGATTAAGTCTTATGTTTGCCCTGCAGGTTTTAGTCTTTTCCGCCAAGGAACTCGCTCCTGCTCCATGTCCTTTTGCGCCAAGCGCCCCACCGACCGCAGGTGCGACCTGGTCGCGCACTGCCGGGCTCAAGCATGTTGCATAGCCCCATCCAAGGTGATCCATGAATACGGAACACATGAGTTGATGCAACACCTGTGATACATTCCTCTTGGTCGCACAAAGACAATCTTCGACATTTTCATCCTGAACCACTTAAAAGACACATTCCCATCCTCTACTCTCCTCATGAAAGAAAGCCTGGGTTTCCAACGGCCCAGAAATTCCAATGCTCCAAGAAGAGTTCAAGAGTTTACTTTGTGTCAACAATGCCTCGAAATCCCTGCGGGTTTCGTTTGGAACCAGTTCTTGGCACCTGGACCTCCTGGGCAAAGCAACGAAGAGCCACGGAAGAACCTCACCCGACGGCCATCGCGACCGTCAGCGCCCGCACCGACTGCCTTCGGTGGGGATTCGTCGAAGACCGCGCTTCCGGCGTATCCCCACGGAAGTAACACACAATCCAATGAGATCCCCAAGCCAAAAGGGTCAGATCAAACATGATCAAACAATCTCACTCAAACACGTCCAAACGCTTGACACCTGAGTGTTGAACCTGATAAACCACAAGTTCTTCCGGATTCCGGGCATTCATCTAGGAACAAGAAGCTACTAGGGGCCCCTGGCCTTACTACTAGGAGCAAGGACGCTACGAACGGGGCTCCTGGCATCGCTACGAACGGAGCAAGGACGCACTATGTGATCTACAGTCACATACATGTCCAACATCCGGGGCCCCACATGGCTCGGGCCGAGCCAAATGCCCCTGGGCCCCCAGGCCGAGAGCAGCAACGCGGTGAGAAAAGCCTGGCTTCGAGGTGAAACATGGCGACGAAAAGTACCGAAAAGGATCAGTTCGAACACTGAAAGAACTGAACTTTGTTTTTGGGTCTCTTTCACTAATTCATGACCCTGTGGTTTTACGCTGGTTCGCCACAGTTGACATCCTAGTCGATCCAAATCTAAACATCAAAACATCCACGGGTAAGCTTCAGTTCCTGCAGCCTCAGCATGGATTTTTGGAGTCATACAGTCACCATAAGACCCCTTCCACCTGGATGAAAAACCAGCCGTCGGGAGTGTTTTCGACGCAAGCGTCACTTCGCGTGAAGGTTTATGGTCCACCGTGCTGTGCCTGACGCAGAAGTCTCATCGCAACTACGTGTGAGCCGTGAGCCAATTCAAGTCAGGATGAAGGACAAGTGAAGGACAGTAGTGGCCTGTTGCTGTGCCGTTTGATGTGCTGATGCTGTTGTTGTTTGGATGTTGATAAGATGCACTGAAAAGACTATGGCCTCCATTCCAATCTCGCGTCCAAAAGCAAATTGAACATAGAAAACTTATTATTGAAGTACAAAAAGGTACAATGCAAATTCCTAGTCGAGCCACTTACTCCTGAAAATGGACTGTCTAGGTTTCTTTCCAGTTGCACTTTCGCTCAGAAATTGTGAGCCAAGAGATGTGTCCAGGACCAGTCCAAAAGTCTGAGCTGGGAAGTGTGTTGTCTGAACTGGTGGGGTCTAATTCCGTTGATTCTCATCAACATGTCCGGCATCTCCTCTGTCTCCTTGTTTTATATGTGACTAAGTGTAATCGTAATATGCGGATATTTCTGATACAGTGCAGTCTCTTTTCCACAAGTTCGCACGGTCGCCGGCCCCAAGCCGTGTCGCTGGCTGAGCCTCGGGAACAATGCCACGGTCTCAAAAAGAACAGGGAATCACTGCAAATTTAAATTCCTGATGACTCATGCGGCTGTGGGTCAAAACTCGGAGCCCCAAACCCCGGTCGGTTGACCTCCTTATGAGTCGGATTCTATAAACCATGTTCATTTTCGCTGGTCAACCAGGGTTCCCGGCTTTTGACCCACAGCCATGTCATCCTTCGAGACTTTTTTTGGAGGTCCCATGTCTTCCAGAGACGGTGGTCCCCCGCAACTCCCGCGAGGCGACACGGCCACCCTCATGCTGCTGAACTCCTGCCACTTTTCTCGCGACTTTGGCGTATTTAGGTGAAACCTTAACTGAAATCGACCATGCCACAGCTCTAGCATGGTTGGATGCGGGAAACGATGTGATTTCACCTCCATTAATCAGATCGATTTGACATTCTTTTTGATGGAGACAATGACTGAAGGAATTTCAACGTAAAAACATCCCGTTTCATCGCCCGGAGGATGCTCCGTCCTCGGGGGCCTTAAAAACTGTAGGCCTCCGTGGTCTCACTCACCTCTCCCGCCTCGCGGTCACCGTCACCGTCACCCGAAGCACGCATCACCTGCGGTGGGGAGTGTGCCCACCAGCACCATTCTGCAGTAGCTACACCAGTGGAATGAAACCATTGTGAAAATCCACCAAAAGTCTTGCCTTCAGAGGTCGCGAAGGAAGTCTTGACATGTTCTTGACCCGTCGTGACTTCATTCCTCACGTTGGTACGGCTTAGTCACCTCGTGGTTCATGCCGCTGAAGTAGCCGAGAGAAACACGCGCTGAGACTAGCAGTAACCACACACTTGCCCTGCAAGGAGTCCTTTTGTAAACTTCCAGTTGCCCTTTCGAACATCGCACGGACTCCCTCTCTCTCTCTCATTTAACAACATAGGTGCCCAAATGCTTTCATGGCCCCTGGCACCCCCATTTTCCCCTTCACATCGAGTCACAGCCTTCACCTTCTCTGCGCGTCTTTCCGCCTCTCCTGCTGCCTTGTCCACCAGCGACCACTCAGCTTGCTGTGCGAGGCGGGGGCGGTCCTCAGTGAAGACTAGAAGATGGCTAGCGCTCCACGATGCTCTAATTAGATACTAGTTGCGCAATCCAAAAAAAAGTAATTAACAAATCAAAACGATGAAACCGGCAGAGCTACCTTGGAGCTACATACTTACAGTAGACATTGTCGTGATCACATACATGGGGTTTTGAAGGTGACCGAACTGAAGCAGGAAATCATCTGCAGTTTTTTCTCGTGGTGGCATGACCACAAAAAAAGGCAAACCCTGTCACATGGTTGTTTTCTCTGAAGGCCTGAAGGCACTTCACTTCATCCGGGGCTCCATGTAATGAATCCAAAAGACCTCAGCTTTGGACGCCTCTCGCACCGAAGCCCCTCGCAGCCTTGTGCGCGCCGCGCCCGGCGTCACGGTCACCGGCGCAGCGGAGGAAGCGCTGCAACGTTCCAGTGGAGCGAAACCTGGGCGCTCGTCCAAACGGAGGACCAGCTTGAAGCCCTGAAGGGAAGAAGATGGAAATTGATTAAAACAGGTTGGGACAATACTCAGATATAATCAGCGTTAAGGAGTTTGTAAGTCTTGAGTGTTTGATGTTTATACCGCCCCCATCCGCCCCCTCGTAGTGTTCCTAATTTCAACCTATTTCACAGACTTGGGCCCTGCAAGGTGCAACCAGCTACGATGTTTTATAATGGATGTGCCTGCTATACTCCAAACAAACTCACAAGTTTCGAAATCAATTTGTTCTCTCGTCTAGGCACGCTCTTTCAGCTTCAGCAACGAGGCTTCCAATTCCGCCACCAGCTGCTCCACAGAGCCACTGAGCTCTTGCCGCTCCCCCAGCTTTCCAAGGTCGACGAGGTCTTTGGGACGTCGCGGGCAGTCGGAGGGCTCCTGGCAGCTGGTGCTGCGGGGAGGGGATGGCATTGAACAACTTTGAAAAGTTTCAACGTTCATATATCAGTTGAGGTTGAGAAACAAAAATGGCTCAACAAAAACTATCCAAACATAAGTTTCCTGTATCATGATCCCCGAGATGGTCGACTTATAAGAGATTTGAAATATAAAAGCTGGATGCTGACTAACTGCCTAAGCACACCAGTGGTGTCTTGGACATGCGACCAGAACGTGCAATCATTTTTACTAGGTTACTAGGCAATGTAGAAGGTAGATAACATCTGTATATACAGGTCACAGGCCTTTTCGCTTTCCCATGCATGCAATTCACGTCTGCCTCAGCTCGTCCATCTTGTAATTATCGCTGACGATGCGTGACGCAGCGTGACGATGCGCGCCGACGCGTGAGAGTGAGTTTTAGTGTGGGTGAGAGTGAGTGTGAGTGAGAGTGAGTGTGAGTGAGAGTGAAGGTGAGTGAGTGCGGGCGGGAGTGGGAGTGAGTGAGAGTGGGAGTGAGTGTGAATGAGAGTGAGAGTGAGAGTGAGAGTGGGTGAGAGTGAGGGCGAGTGCGAGTTTGAGTGTGTTTGTGAGTGAGTGAGAATGAGAGTGAGTGTGGAGTGTGAGTGTGAGTGTGAGTGAGAGTGAGTGTGAATGTGAGTGAAGAGTGAGTGTGAGTGTGAGCGTGTGTGTGTGAGAGAGAGAGAGAGTGAGAGTTGTTCTTTCTTCTCTTGCTTTGAAAGCCGTAAAGATTGATGTAATACGTTCTGCATGCGTCTCCATGCGTCTTCGTACCTCTTCATGCGTCTTCATGTGTCTTCGTACCTCTTCATGCGTCTTCATGCGTCTTCGTCGATACTTGGGACCCCTCTATCGCCAACAATGGGATTGTCAAGCGTCCACGCAAGCGGCTACAGCTGTAGAACACACGTGAAAATGTGGCAACCAGTCTTGCAAGTTCACTGGGCCTAAAGTAGGATCTCAGCAAGGCCAACTTCGTCTTCAGATTCTTCTCAATACTGAGTCCAAGCAATTGAGGAAGACTTGCGACTTGGTTTGTCAACTCCTTTCTGCTCAAGCCCACCCCCAGTAGCCCATTCAAATTGGGTTTCAAGTTTTGTTCGATGCTGTAGCCAAGAACTTGCCGGAAACCTGCCACTGCTTTTCCAACCTGCATCTTGTTAAGGCCCACGCCCAGCAGCCACTCCTCTGTGGGCTTCACGTTGTGTTCGATGCTGCAGATTTGCGGGAAACCTGCCACTGCTTTTGCTACCTGCCTCTTGTTAAGGCCCAAGTCCAGCAGCCATTCCACGATGGGCTTCAAGTTTTTTCGACGCTGCGCCCAAGAATTTGCGGGATGCCTGCCATGCTTTTGCAACCTGCCTTGTAAGGCCCCAGTCCAGCAGCCACTCCACTGTGGGCTTCAAGTTTGTTTTGTTCGATGCCACTGCTTTTGCAACCTGCCTCTTGTTATAAGGCCCAAGTCCAGCAGCCGCTCCACCGTGGGCTTCAAGTTTTGTTTGGCGCTGAAGCCAAGAATTGGCGGAGAAACTGCCATTGCTTTTGCAACCTGTCTCTTGTCAAGGCCCAAGTCCAGCAGCCACTCCGCTGTGGGCTTCAAGTTTGGGTCGATGCTGCAGCCAAGAATTGGCGGAGAAACTGCTATTGCTTTTGCAACCTGTCTCTCGTCAAGGCCCAAGTCCAGCAGCCACTCTACTGTGGGCTTCAAGTTTAGGTCGATGCTGCAGCCAAGAATTGGCGGAAAAACTGCTATTGCTTTCGCAGCCTGTCTCTTGTCAAGGCCCAAGTCCAGCAGCCACTCCACTGTGGGCTTCAAGTTTTGGTCGATGCTGCAGCCAAGAATTGGCGGAGAAACTGCTCTCGCTTTTGCAATGTGTCTCTTGCCGAGGCCCAAGTTGAGCAGCCACTCCACTGGGCTTCAAGGATTTGTCGATGCTGCAGCCAAGAATTGGCGGAGAAATTGCTATTGCTTTTGCAACCTGTTTGTTGTCAAGGCCTAAGTCCAGCAGCCACTCCACTGCGGGCTTCAAGTTTTGGTCGGTGCTGCAGCCAAGAATTGGCGGAGAAACTGCCATTGCTTTTGCAACCTGTCTCTTGTCAAGGCCCAAGTTGAGCAGCCACACTGTGGGCGCTGCAGCCAAGAATTGGCGGAGAAACTGCTGTGCTTTTGCAACATGTCTCTTGTCAAGGCCCAAGTGCAGCAGCCATGTCACTTTTGGTGCCAGGTTTAGTTGGATGTTCGTGCACAGTTTGCTGCTTGCCGTGATCAATCTGATATCTTCTGGATGAAAGCCTAGTGCCTAATCTGCTTCAAAACACTCGGCCTTATGGCCTGTCCAAGCCCAGCCAGCATATGCACATCCACACTCTGCAAAGTTCTCAACTGCTGTTCCTGCTCTTCGCCTTGTCGCCATGTACCCACGGTGATCCACAGTGTAGTATGCATTGCATGACTGATTCGCACAACAAATCGAAGGATCCTTCAGGAGCATATGCCAGTTCTTCTTCTGATCGTTCTCAAGCTCTTCTTTTTCCACATCCCTCCAGAATCCATCGCATTCCACAAACAGTGCTGCATCCTTGTCTGCCAAAGCTCCATGCACTGCCAAATCAGGCTCTAAGGAGTGCCCTTTAATACCTTAAACCCTTCCGGTGGTGGGAAGCTCCGAAAATGCTGCCCAATGGCAGTCTTCGGCATCAACAGCACTGCCAGCTGCGACAACAGTTCTGCTTCTGCCGCACTCCCCGCTCTTCCCCTTGGCCATCCTTTCCACTGCAGCACATAGGCCACAGGCAAGGAAGGAAGAAGCGGCCACCACACACGGTTCATGCGCATTGAATTAGCTCACACTGGTGCCACCGAGTGGCCACCTACTTTGAACCAGGGATCGGCTGAGCGATCATGAGTGAATTGCGGATACCCCCAGTTACTTTCGTTTGGGAACACGGTGTGGACTAACCATCCAATGCAATTCTTTGTGGGTTGAAAGTGAAACGTATGCGACAGTTCAGCGGCAAAATTAGCTTGTTTAGGAGCAAAAAATCAACACTCATTGTCGGGCTCAGGTTGGACCAGGTTGGATCATTGCTTTCGGCCCTGGACCTACACCCTGATGCAACACTGGCAAACCTGTGTTCAACGCTGTGGGTAACCTAATGTGGTATGAGGGATGGTTGAATTCTGCACCCACACCTCCTGTTGAAAGAAGACATCTAAACAAGACCAAAAAGAAGCCTACAAGAAACCTTGTTTGAGGCTTCGACTTTAGCTTAATTGTGCCAAAAAGCTCTCAGTCACATCAAAAAAATGCTTTTCATCGGATTCGGTCTCCTTAGCACCGGTCGACAGAGCCGACCCGGTCAAGCCCTCTGCAACCAACAGCAGATCCGGCGAGGCTTTGTCGCCGGTCTGGATGGTGTCTGTCCACGCTGGACTGGAGGCTCTGTCCTCAGATCTGCAAGGACCAAGTGTCCTGAGGAGCCTGGACAATTGTTGTTTATAATGTTTGTTCGACAAACATGTTCGCTCAAGTCATTATTCTAGCCGGGCAACTCCGACTTCGTACAACGCTTCTGAGAGTACAGAAAACAAAACCAATGCCACCAGATTTCCACCAGGGTAAAGATGGTAAAGTTGTACCAAAGCTCTTCCAGTTCAATTCCTTATATATCTTAACAAACTCTATTCTCAAAGCTGCCTCTGAAGCTGGACCTCGGCAAGCGTCGGATTTCAGTCCCTTCACCTCACGAAAGACTTCCTCAATGCGGAGTGTCAAATCTCGAAAGCGATCTTCGCACAGGTCCTCGGGAGCGGGGGATGCCCTTGGCGATGCTCGGGATCGGAATCCGGGATCGGAGCCGAGGATAGAAAACCAGAACAGCCCCCCTTGTCAATCTGGGTTACTAAGGGTCACCATCCCCAACTCTTGGGGTACTGCAGAACACTCCTTGATGTCCTGTAGATGGGTCCTGGCAGTTGAGAGTAAGTACATAATATGTAAGTACTAAGTCTCCACTACCATGGCGCAAACCTTCCAGCCCATTCAAAGCTCCCCCATCCGGTGACCCTTAGTGACCATTACGCTGAACCAGGAGATCCCCGAGGGGGGCATGTTTTAAACAGGTCAGCCTGCAAGATGAGCATCCATCAGAACATCTCTGAATCGGACCGCACAGAATGGCCCACCCCGGCAAAGAAATCTCAGGTTTAGGCGGTTTAGGTGGCGATTTCTTTCCAGCCCCAGAAGCATACAGATCTTCTTGACTTCTCATGGACTGCATGAAGTTGTACTTGATGAACCGTGGTGTCCTCTTGGAATCGTGTGCAAAGCAGCTGAGGCAACTCACAAAATCTGAGGCCTCAATGGCACCACGACCTCAGATCGTAAGGGAGATCCCAAGTCCCCTCCAGGCCTGTGGGACCATGACATCAGCTTCCACAAACTGTGGGCTTTGAGGGAGACCAGTGAGATCCCTACGCATCCTAGGTCTGCTTTTGGGGGACATCAGGGGACCTATCTTATGTGTGGAGTGTCCCAACAGGGCTGAATGGAATGTAGGCTTGACTATCCTGACATGAATAGTAGATATATGTAGATATTTGATATTTCTGTCCCAAAACATCCCAAAACTGTTTGTAATGTCCTGAGCCTGTAGAAACTGGGTGGTTCAGGGTCTCTCTCATTCAATCTGGGGACGCTCCAAATTCATGGTCCAGACCTCAAAGTCCAGGCGATTGGGGATATGAAAACTACATGGAGAATCCACTGGAGATATGAGAAGTGTGACATCAAGTTTGTGCAAAGGCGCCATCCCAATCAATCATTTCGAACAACATCTGCAAGTCGCTGTCATCAAGGTCCCTCTCCTTGGAGTGTTGGACCAATGGTGCTGTCTTGATTCGTTAACATGAGTTGTGCCCAGTCCAGCATGGTACAACTCATTTGGCAAGTCAAATGCAGTTACCTGTCGAGTCCGATGACACCACACTCCGATGACAGGACTGGGAATTTTCGTGGAGGGTCGGAGTGGAAGGTAGCTTGTCGATCTGGTCAGACGGACCAGACGGATGCAGTTCCCAATATTCGCTGTGCGTTGGGTTTTCCTGCCAGCAAACGCCACAACCAACAGGTGCAAACATGCACTCTCGCCTGCGCGACGGCCGTTGTGTCCGGTCTCCTGTCAACCTTGTGGCCTCTCTTGTTGGATGAGTGACTTCCTGTGGATTTGTTGTTGTGTCCAATCGAGATCTGGGTGTCCACACAAATGACCGTCAACGGATGGTGTCCCGCTTGCTTCAACTTACAATGCACGGATGGGAAACCGATGGACACGGATGGTCCATGAAAATCATGAAGTCCCTACTACTAGCAGCGACTGTTGCACCTATCCCTTCCAATAACCAATCACAATAATAAGCTGAAAACATATATGTAATGAATTCATGCCACCCCTCACCACCATCACCCAAACCACCGTGATTCCTGAGCCCACCAAGTGGCACTCAGCCACCGTTGAACGGTGGGGTTCTGTTGAGCGAAGGACAACAGCTGCGGGAGGGCCACCTGTCGAGATCAATCCGATAAGGATGCCTGGGAACCAGCTGGGAGCCCAGCACCTTGCAGCAGTTTTTTGTGGCAATGAACATCTCATTGAGCTTAATAACATCATACAACATCACCAATAAAGTATTTAGATCTTGGCACTGTTGGACTATGGAAGTTCAATTCTTCTATACTTGCGCTATCGAGCATATGAAAGGTGTAGCCCTCCAGTGGCTGCATGATCTTCTCCGCCCTTTGTTGGTCACTGGAGCTGTGAGCTTGCCGTTTCATCTGGGGTCCCCCTGTTTCCCACACAGCACCCTCCAGACACAGCCGTAGCCCGGGCCCTTGCTGCCGTGGGTCGATGAGGGGAATACATTGGAGTACAGCTACGCTTTATCGGGTTCCTTGTATCCCAAAACAGAATTCGTTCCAAAAGAGTAAATCACATGGGGGGCTCTTGGATGGTTTTCGAACATGGAGACCGGTCACCACCGCTGCGGTCTTCACCAAGTCTCAGTTCTCCAAGGGACACTTGCTCTGACAATAGGAATGGCTAAAAGGCCAAGATACATCCGCATTCAAGTTCTTTCACTGAATGGTTTGTACGAGTGTATGCATCTTAAAGAGGGGTCAATTCCCGGTAAAACCCTCCTCCATGATGACTCATGATGCAAGAACCTTTTCGCGGGCGCCTGGCTCTGGCCAGACTGGTCGGTTTCCAGGTGTGCGAAGAGGTTTGCCAACGTCCTCCGATCCGCTTCGACCTGGGTCTACAGGGGGCGACGTCTCGTCTAGACGGCCAGTGTTGGGAGAAGGACGGAGATGAATGATAAGTCTGATAGATGGGGTCGGCGGCAGCAATAGTCTGCCCAAACTTTCGAAAGAGAACGACACTCGAGTCATTTTGTGACTCAGACTCGGTGACCGTTTAAATCCACAAGGAAGGTCCTGGTGGGCATATCTGGTGGATTCTGGTGGGATGTCTGGCTGGTGCATTGACGTCCAAAACCGAGCCCGTCCATCCGCCTGGTCAACGCGTTCGACCCTTAATCTCCAAGTCGCTTCACTGGCTCGGTCGTTGTCCTGAAAGCTGTGCACCACCAAGGCCATGATCAAATTGAGCACTCCAAAAACGATCGTGAGAAAGGAGCCCACGAAAATACAGGCAGTTGCTGGATAGGTCCTGACAGGCGGCCACAAGATGACTCCATGAATCAAGTCAGGCTGCGACTATATATCATCTGTTGTAGAAAACCCGGTTGGATCAGCGAACAATAACACAGTTTCTGGTTTGAGGTATCGCTTCCTGCTGGTGCTTTCCATGTTCCAGTGTGCGAAGCAAAAGCAGCTCAAGAAGTTTGGCGCCACTACCTGATCTAAAGATCCCAATAACATCTCGCAATCGTTCAAATCTGGAGGATGATTACCATCTACATCCATCTACTGTCTACTCTTCCTATATGTAGGTATGGGCACACCTATAAGATGATTGATAAAATGACATCCATTTCAACATACACCCCTTTTCTTGAGAACCTAACCAAACAAAAAAGAATGCCGGTGACTGACTCTTGTCCCCTCCGCACCTCTGGCTTTGCCGTGCGAATTGCTTGTTTCCACTTGGCAGATTGTGTACCCCGAGAGCCTAAACCATTCGTTTTCACCTCAATCCGAGGCACTGGATCAAAGGCACCGCTAGTTCGCCCCAATCATCACCCACAATCACCGTCTGAAAGAGAAACAAGTTGGCATCCATGACCTCGATGAGACGTAAGGAGGTACTATGTATGATATTGTATGTATGTTTGTGCTGTACACGACCGTAAAAACGGCTTGGACACCCTGCGAAACCTCATGTAGTTCTGCCTTCTAATTACTAATAATGTATACATAAATAATCTAGAAACCAGTGGGCATTTATTCTCAATTCTTCTTGGCCTGAGGACTGTCCAGTGTAAAAGCAGCAAAGCAAAGAAGTACATGGAGAAAGGTGAGAGGTAATAAAGTAGAGAAAGGCGGAAACAAGCAAAAAGCCAGTCTTGGACACAAAGAGGGTAGGTATGCCGGGTATGTTTGTCCTCACAAACACGGGTTGCGGAATCGTCCAAGTGGCTGAAGACACCGCCCGCTGGCAGCGATGGCAGTCCGAAAAGGCACCCAAGTCTTGCAGTTGTTTCACTAATGGATTGACCATCTCCACCAACAGCCTCGTGGAAGGGACCCGCATGGAAGAAAGGGTCTGATGACGCGTTCTCCAGCGGGATGGATGGGGAGTCATACATGTGCCAAGACAGAAAACTATAGAAATCTACCTGGCACCTCTTAACGTATGGTGTCAAAGACTCTCTGAGGAGGTTGAGAGAAACATGGACCAACTAAGAACAATTAGAGCCGAAAATGGTCGAAGAATTGGGAGAGACCGAGTTCCAAAGCTACGTCGTTCCTTGGGGACGCGACAGCTGTTGTTCTGCTCGGCCGGTTGCGCGCCGGTAGCAGGGGTCCTCCACGTGGATGACCGCCCTGGTTACTAGCTGTTAGAAGACTTAGTACTTAGTAAGTATAACTTAACTATAATAACATAATACAACCATACTCATAAGTTGCCTAACCATATTTATGAGTCACCCACTGAGTCACCCATATACATGCAACTACTTACTGACTTGGCCAACCACTCAGAGACCGTTACTAGACATCTAATCACTTAGAAGATTCAGCTCACATATGCTGCTACGTTGTGGAACCGACTTAGCCTACTTAATAACTGGATAGAGTGTACTTAGCTAAGTCTTCTCAGTGACTTCGGCGTGGCTTAGCTACAGTAAGTAGTAGCCTAAGTCGACCTAGCGTGCACTCAGAGTTTTGGTCCGCTCCTCGAAGACGGGGAATGAGTCATGGAGAAGTGGAAAAGCGTTTTTAAATGGAGAGGGTGATGTTTTTCTTGAAACATGAATCGATTCACCAGCCATTTGCAGGCTTAATGGGGTTTGATTTCTAGCTTGATCTGTGATATTTTTTCTCCGCCACATTCCGGTGCACCATCTCCCATGGCGTCGGACGCCGCGCGGCATGCTCCACAGGGTCATCACCCCGAAGCACATGGCGAAGGACACCATGAGCTGTTTCACCTGAAGAAGCTTGCTACTTGTAGCTTCTTGCTACTAGTAGCGATGGCCTCCAATTTACTAGCGATGGCCTCCAACCTACTGGCTTCTGAACCCACCAGAAGTCGGACAGTTGGATCAGCTGAATGTCATAGTTCGACTAGCCGCCTAGCCACAAAAGAAACAATTGGCCTAGAAGAGCGTACAAAGTCCACTGGTGATTAAAAAGCAAAGGATGGCCAAGAGGCAAAAGAGCGTACCGTAGTACGAAATTGATCTATCAGCTATCAACACCTGACTCTACAGGTCACTGGCAGAAACTGAAACAGGTATCTAAGGCCTCCATGTCCACGACCCGACCTGCTGGAGCACGCTGCTGACCCCTTGAGCATTTAACCATCAAACGATGTTTCAACATGAGTTTGAGCAAGTCTAATTATGAGTTCTAGTTCTTGGTTGTTTTCTTCATGAATGTTTGAGCCATAATTGTAGAAACCGCTACAACAAATCTATACAACTATATAACATAAATGTACTAAATGGTCTGCATGGATCCTTCTTCTTAGTTGTTAGGCTTCCACTGCAACAAGTCCTCTGCGCCGTCAGTTCGGATTGGATGTCCACTGGCCAAAGGAAACGGTCAGACCAAAATATCTCCGGACAAAGAACTTGAGCCAGTGGAATCTTGACATGATCGACATCGCCTACCAAACATGGGTCAGCTTCATCAGGCTTCGGAGAGACGGGCAAGGCGAACTATGCGAATGTGAAAAAAACAAAAAAATTGACAAAACCCGACCAAACTGAGATCGTCGAGTCACACAGAAGGTAATCTTCTTCACGAGGTTCTGAAGCTCAGGAATCCTTGGAATCCAAATGACCATCTCTTTTCACAACAAGAACGCTGAGAACACCCAAAAACCATGGGTTTGGGCCAGGAAATCATGAGGCATCACCATGGCGGCCGGCTGGGACTCACTGGTCCCGAAAAACTGCAAAAGGTGGCCGGGCAACCACTTGCGCGCTGGGAATTTACGTCTCTTGTGCACTGGACGTCACTTGCGCACTGGGCATCAATCACTTGTGCACTTACCTGCTTCCTAGCTGCGGGGTGGGGCCTACTCCACATGCAACTAATGAGTGGGTTGGGGTGGGGGGTGGGGTGGGGGGGTTGCAGTTGCCCACCATACAGTGTGACTCCGAAGTGCTGGAGGGGTTGGCAGGTTGGACAAGGTCAACATCTTTACACCCACACACACACTTACGTTTGATTGCCTTTCAAAGCACACTTCTGCCACGCAAACTCACCTGCGCGCGCAAACTAATGAGTGGGTTGGGGTGGGGGTTGAGGGGGGTTGAAGTTGCCCACCATACAATGTGACTCTGAAGTGCTGAAAGGGTTGGCAGATTGAACAAGGTCAACATCTTTAAGTTCCTACACACTCTCACGCTTTGATTGCCTTTCAAAGCACACTTCTGCCACGCAAGCTCACCTGCGCGCGCAAACTAATGAGCGGGTTGGGGTGGGGGGTGGGGGGGTGAGGGGTAAGTTCCCCAAAGTGGCAGTAGAGGATACTGGACCTGATCGAGTACACCAAGAAAGACCCAATCTCACGCGAGTGTGCGAGTGGCAGCGATGCACACTTTTCTCTATGGCACAGAGTGCAGTAGTGGGCTTCAAAGTCTTGAGCCAAATGAATTAAGCGGCAGCTGACTGGTATATACAAACTAACTACGGACAACAGGTGCTACACACGTATAGCGTAGACACGCCTAGGGGAGCCTAGGACCCTACAAAACACAAACAGACACAAATGTTCTTCGTGTCGAAGCTTACGGCTGCAAAAGGTACAAAAGCTTGCAGAAGCAAAAGCATGCACATGAATTACAAAAGTTCTGGCTTCGCAGAACTTGACCGTAGATGCCATTCTGGCTCGTAGATCTATAACGTCAGACTATCTACAAAATCTACGAAAGGCATATCTTGATGTAAACCTTGCTCCTAGTAGCGTCCTTGCTCCTAGTAGCAATGCCAGGAGCCCCTAGTAGCGTCCTTGCATGTCCTTGCTCCTAGTAGCAATGCCAGGAGCCCCTAGTAGCCCCTAGTAGCGTCCTTGCTCCTAGTAGCGATGCCAGGAGCCCCTGGTAGCATCCTTGCTCACAACGGTCAAGTGCACAAGCGACTAAAATTTCCAGTGCACAAGCGACAAGAATTTCAAGTGCACAAGCGATTGCTCGCCCGCAACAAAAGGTGAGCATGGCTCGGAATTGGTTATTTCGCGGCCAGGCCTCGCTGAAAGTGGTGAGGACCCGGTCTAGTTGCGCTTGGAGGAGGGGGTCGCCGCCCAAAAGACCACCCACCATCTCGAAAAAGAAAAGGACCGATATTAAAGAAAAAAAATGATGCCCGGTGGCACCCTTCACCTCCTGGGGATTCTGAGGTTCAGCTCCGCCAGGACAACACACTCACCGTTCCCGCCATGATGTCTTTCAGCATTGTGGGGGCTTCAAACGAGGCAACTTGCTGCTGGGCCTCGGGAGCTTCCAGAAGACACGCAGCAATCGCAGCAGCCGGACCACTTCAAAGAGTCTCAGCCATTCCTCGGGGTGAGAATTAGGGAGGGAACGCCTTGGGCACTTCTGAAAGTAGTAGTATTCTTCTTCTTCTTCTTCTTCTTCTGCTTCTTCTTCTTCTTCTTCACCGGTTCTTTTGGGGGCCCACCTTTCAGGATGGAAGTTCCCACAGTGAATCGCACAGCTTCTTTGGAGCTTTGTCACACCAGGGTCGGGAGGATCTTGAGGACACCCGTGCGACATCCGGTTTCCTCACGGTGCCAAGCAACATGAGGCAAGGCAGCTGACAACACGAGCTCGACGAGGCCAGAAATGACGACCGCAAAAAGGAAGAGGTGATCCCGCAGGATACTGAAACCTCCCAGGTGCAGAAAAGACGTCACAACACTCGACGGGGAGGAGATGGAGGAGAGGGTGATTTCCAGTGATGACGGGAGAACACTCAAGGTGATCCAAGCTCTGAAAAATGTTGCCTTCGTCAAAGCTTTGGGTTGAAATCCATGTTTCAGCCCAATCCCTGGATCCCAACCTTCCAAGCAAATGTAGAGCAGTAGTTCCCCACAATAGACCAACCAGCAGAAGTGCGACAGCATGACCCAGGCTGGAGAAGGCGTCATGCTGGCAGCGCGGTGGTCGATCATCACGCAGGCGGCCAAGCCATCAAGGAGGAGGACCAAAGCCAGGAAGCTCTGGCATGGCCTCGTCAAGCTGAGGCGGATGAAGCGTGAAGCACTAGGACCCCGGCAGGAGGTCTTGGGCATTTAAGAAGGGTAGGGTAGTACTTCTCACCAATAGAGTTACACTAACTGAAATAGTCATGGAAGTAGAAGACCACCTACTTCGGATTTCATGGTCATCCGAGGCCATGCCATGATGAAATTAGGATGATATATGTATGGAAGGGATCCCTGTGTCTTTTTCCACTCGCCACAGAACGATCACCAGGGAAAGCAAGCGCCAAAGCATCCTTGATGGATTCATCTCCATTCCGATGCTGATCACGCGTGAAAAGAGCTGGGTGGAAAGGAAGATCAAACATGTGACTCAAAGTGCCCGAGGTTTCATAAGGGGGCGGTTCATGTCCTTTCATGGAGAATGATGGTTGCGGGTTGATTCAGTCACGAAGGTGTTTCTCCCCTGTCAGGGTTGTCTCCACGTCATCAGGGCTTCCAAGGCACCGGCTCTTCACCCACCGCCCAGCTGCGCTCCACCGTCCGAGCCCGTCCTGGGCCGTTTCGGAGATCGAGGTGGCTTTGTGTTCAACAGGTCGGTATCACTCGGAGCCCATCCAAATGGGGATGGAAGATTGCGGGCAGGATTTCCACATACACTGGGCCACACTGCGCTAATTGGTCATGTCAATCTGAAGGGTGTGGAAGTTGATCAACAGGAGCAGCCACCAGTCACCTCCACCTGCCTCTGGGTCTTAAAGCTCTGACCAAGAAAAGCAAAATACAACGAGTTCTGATCCCGGAATGAATTGTCTCATCTCATCTCTGTCTTTCTTCGAGGACGTGATGTAGAAACCCAAAACCAAAACTACCTCCTCCAAACTGGCACGGCAAGCTCCAAGCATACCTCAAAAAATTCTAACAAGTCATCTCGTGATCCTTCAAGAAGGAGGTGGAAGGGTAGTGTTTCCTTTAGCACTCTGCAAACTAGCACAACTTCAACTCTACTGGATGCCAAGACGGGCCCCCATGCCCCATCGGACCAGAAAAACTCAACAGGGTCGTCTGAGCAAAGGGTCTTTTGGGTGGTCAAACTTACAAGTTACGGTGAAGTCCTTCCTTCGTTCAGCCGAAGCCCTAAAAAATGTGCAACATCCAAACATGTTGCATGATGTTTCTCTGAATTACATCTAAAAAAGAAAAGCTATTAGTAACAAGTGCCTTACTAGTAGTAACAAAAAGCTATTAGTAACAAGTGCCACGCTAGGTGCCATTCTTCGACTGTTCACTTCTGTGCCGCCCATCCAGTCCATGGAGCTTCCAAGCGACGATTGGTTCGGTCCAGGTGGAATCTTTGCTCGACATGCCCATGGCGTCGATGGCGTGACGGATGAGAGAAAAGTCGAACCGTCGACTGGGCCGTCGACTGGGAAAAGTGCCACAAGTAAAAGCAAGTAGAAGCTTCTTGGAGGTGTGTTTCCCCAATTAAACTTGATTGACCGGCATCTTCACGCAGAAGCACAGAAAAAAGATACATGGAAGGACAAAAAGAGATGTGTTTGGTTTCAAGCTGTAGGTTTCTCATTTCCAGAAGTCGTGGCTTGTGCTCTTGTGCTGTCCAATCGCCACTCAGCCCCGGACGCTACACGTTTTGGCGGAAACAGCGCAGTGTTCCCACAGCTCCACAGGTGTCCGCGCCTACGAAGCGATCACAGTCAGGGGACCGAATTGGATGGCTGATCCGGGAGTTTCAAGAGAGTCCGAATCTTCCGGAGCACATTCTTGTTTTCATGGTGATTATTTTTTGGACTACACCAGCTCATCTATTCTTCTCGACAACATCCGACCAGCTCTGGCCTTTCCGAAGTCTGCCGAGGTCGACCCATCGGCTGAAACTGCTCATAATGAGACCCAAATCCCTTTGATTTGACCCAATCTGCCACGTGTGCACTGCTGGCTTGAAAGCGCAGGTCACCACATCTTTGTGCGATTGGCTTCAAACCTAGTAATGCTTTAGTTTCCTGGTCTCTTTCAGGTCCTTTGGCTAAATGAACTCCTTGATAAGTATATCTCAAACAACCAACCATTGGTGGCTGCAATGTTCAGGTGTCATCTAGCAAATCTAGCATCATCTAGCCATCTTTGGAGGGCAGCATCTTCTCACGATCCAAGCGGCCTACTTGAGCTCTCCGGCCGCCGTTGCTACGCAGTAACGCGCATCTTGGGAGATTCCGTCGCTCTCTAGAACGTGTGAGTTGATCATTTGTCAATTGAAGGGGCACAAAAGCCTCAACATGAAGGGGAAAATATGTAAAACTATATACATGAATATAAATATGTGGACAACATGGCAATGTGCCCTCAATAAACAGAAAGATATATATATAATATATATTAAAAAATGAAAACTAGTAATTAACCAAATACGAAAAGACCCACATGAACCAAACACAACAAATCAGCTTCCATTGTCCAAAAAGTCCCAGCCACTGGTGAAGATAGGATGATGTATCGTCTTCTCTCTTTCCAAAAAAAACAAATCCGATGGCCTTTGGGTCTTCTCCCTTTGGTGAGCTTGCCCAACTCAAAACTCCGGTGACGCGACCGGACAGTCCATGGCTCGCTTCAAGGCATGTCTCGCCTGGTGAACAGAGTGAACCCCCTCATGAGATTCCCAGATATATGATATATACTTATAAGCTTACTTGTTGTAACGTATCTTGTCTGTTTCTACCTGTTCTTGTGCAAGGAGCTGTTTTAGTCTCTATATGCGAACTAGTTATCAAGGTAACACGTCCATCAATTCATGCGCATAGTTGATCCAAGATTCAAAACATGGGAACCCCAACTGGATGACGCCTGAGTCAGTAAAAAATATTATTAATCGGAAGAAGTGCGCAGTATTCTACCTACTGTCAGCGGTCATAGAGTCATAGAGGCATCAACTCCTGACCAGAGATAGCTATCTTTCAAGATCAACCACTGAATGAGTGTAAAATCCTCTTCCATTTAGCTTTCTGAAAAAGAACTGCGTCACGGCCATCCTTTTCTGAAAAGAAGTCCGACAAAGTCTGGTGCAGCATCCGATACATGGCTCAAACAGAACCATGGAGACCATGGAATTGTAGAATATATATATCATGTCAATAATATCATTAATTCTTATTGAGAGATATTCAGAGTATGTATAGAGTATGTATAGAACATCTTGTCAATTCATTGAGCCATGGTTCGTCCCCAAGGGCGGATCCTTGTCGGGACGCACCTCCACCGCGGCGATGCGCCGTTCGAGGCGTTCCAGTCGCTCGACGCTCACCTCGGGGGGCAACTCGCGCGCGAACGCGAAGGGGAGGGCAACAAATCTCGTGTCGATCACGGGTTTGCATTGAAACATGTTCATGCTTCACAGACGTGCAACTGGAACCCAGTCTCTCAAGCGAATCGGACCTCGAAACCGCCAATCCTCAAAAATCAATCTCAAAAAGAACTGGGCGTTGAAGGACCATGCGCACAAAGAAAATCAATAAGAAACATGTGCTTTCTGCCACAAAGCATCATTGATGTTCATTGTAGATGGTAAATCCATGAATATTCCAACAAGAACCTGAGGGCTCACAACTCATCTCCTCATTTGCTCACTCTGAGTCCCTCACCTCTTGATCTTCCCTGGGCAGCTGAGCAGTCAAGAGACCGACGCAAAGCAGGGATTGGCCCTGTCCACTGAATATATGGACCTTCCGAAATAGGTCCTCTGGAGGACCAGACAACCCGATTCTACTGGGTGTTTCTCCAGACTTGGCATCTGGGCGAGTGGAGGATGATGTTACGCCAAGGCTCAAGCCCAGGCGGACCACTTGGCAAATTAACCCCCAATCGCAAGTGAATTCCAATACAAGATTGGACGACTGAAAGAGGTTTTGACACTGGATAAAGAAAATAAGCTTTCTTTTCTAAACGCTCGACCGAGGGGTCTTCCCAGTTGAATTGAAATTCCAAGTCCCTCTGATTAATTTACCTCCTTTAGGATGGCTTGCAGTGTCTTTGCTTTCAGTCATTCTGCCCTCACCTTGGCCAAATGAACGCTACTAGGGGCTCCTGGCCGTACTACTAGGAGCAAGGACGCTACGAACGGGGCTCCTGGCATCCCTACTAGGAGCAAATCTGAGTTTCATTTCGTCCATGACTCTGGGAACACTGACGGGCTGGTCCCCAAGTAGGCAGTACCTCCAGAGCAACGGACGGCTGAGGCACCAGCGTGAAGCAATCCACTACAGGTGATCACCAAATTATCCACCAAAAGTTTCACCTACTGATTGTCAAGGCTTGTCCCTCAAAAGCCTTTAATAGCTTCTTAGTTGGGAATTGCAACCTTTCTCAACAGTTTTACCTATGCCAGGCAGTTCACTCCCAATCATCATAAGGCTACTTTATACTGTCAGCATCAACTCATCCTGAATTGGTAGTTCTTGATTTTCATAACTGGTATATACACCAACTTCTATTCAACTATTGGAAAATGCACAATTTCACATTATGTCTGATATCACCATACTTATTTACCATCCATCCTTGATTTAATCATTGAATTTCAAGACTTTGCCGTACTTATTGCAACCACGTTTGTCTATGTCAGGGACTTTATCGTAGAATAGTTGCTATCAATAGCATTCAATGCTTTCTTCAAATTATGTCTCTGTTCAACAACATCTTGCTTGTAGTTCAGAAACTACACTTTACAATATAGTAATTGCTTGTTGCTACACTGGCCAGAAGAAAGTTGCGCTTCTTGATGTTGAAACTCATGACA
>CAXAMN010021795.1:239889-271504 GCA_963970005.1 Durusdinium trenchii | reverse complement strand
GAGCAAAAATGTACAAAACGTGCATCCGTTCAACCTCTGGTCTATTTATATTTATACGTATATAGATATGTTTGGTAAATATATAGCTGTAAAGAGGACAGAGTACTTTATAGATTGACATTTCACTTAAAAAACGACCAATCAGTTACCTGTCAATGCAACACCCCTTTTTTAACGCACTGGCCAGAAGAAAGTTGCGCTTCTTGATGTTGAAACTCATGACAACCCTATCCCCCTAGAATCCTACACCATGACACAAGGGAAGGTGTGGGCGGTCATTTGTCAACCCGGAAAGCTTTTTATTATTATAAATTTAAAAGAGTGTGATAATTGACCGTCCCACACCTGCCACGAAAATTAGACTTGTTAATTCGATCCGCCGCTGACCTCAGAGTGTTTTGTAAGAAGGCTAACAAGCGTAAACTTTTGTCTGCCTGAAGTATGCTCCTTGACTTTGCCATAGTCAGGTTTCCATGTGCCAAGCTGATTGAACACTGGGACTTCATCAAGTGCTTAAGACACCACTGTGTGTGTGAATGTGTTTGACATACAATTTCTGTCAAGAGTCTATCCTTCCATAGTTATTTTTGAATAAAACTGTTACAAAAAACAACTCGTTGGAACAATAGTGCGAGGATCATCTATATATATAGAGATTGCTGTAAAAAGATTAATGAAGGCTTTATTGACATTGAACATTGTAAAGTGCCAATTGGAACCTACGTGTTTTCATCATTGACTGTGATACACACATTAAAGTAACGACTCAACAAAGCTGAATTTCTGTTTACTCAATGTTTTGTGCTTTGTAACTTCATGTTGATTGTATTCCTGATGGAAATATTGTTCAGTTCATACCCATTGTTGTTAATGTTTATAATGCTTGTGTCAGGTGGTTGTTGTGCAATACTGATGAAGCTTAAGCAAAGATTGCAAACATAAACAAATGATAGTTGTGAACCATACATTACAACTTGATTTTTGTTGTTTGTTCTGTTACATGTTTGGTTGCTGGGGACAGTCTATATAACTCATCTGTGTTGGGTTTAGCAAATTGTTATCCAAATGGTCGGATGCGAGGCCACATGTACATTAAGCAAGGCAAAACATATATGTGGTGATATCCCTGAATGCTCATTGCAAAGCTCCTGAAACCTGAAAGTGAAAGATGGCCATGATATAGGTACCATGGGCGTGGTGCCATGTTATTTCATGCTGGGTTCAAGCACATCACAAAAGGGTTGATGAAAACACGGCCAACTCTTGTCCAGCCAGCAAGTGTTGTCAGGATCGAGCAACCATGAAAAATCAAACCGAAACCCTTCCATCAGACTCCGCCGTCCCTTCTGCAGGTTCAACACTTGGCAAATTGAAGTAGTAGTAGGCAGGTTAGATAAATAGACAAGAGCAACAAAAGGGCACCATTTGACGGAAACCAACATTGCATCAAACCAAAAGTCCACCATCAATATCCTTGAAAACTCCGCTGATTGCTTTTCTGGTCTTCCCCACACCGTCTTTCTCTTCCCCATGTCCACCTCGACCGCCCGGTCTCTGGGCGTCCAGGCTCCCCAAACGCGAGGAGTTGGGCCGACGACCGGAGAAGCTGAAGTCCAAGGGCGGACTGCTGGGCCTCAGCCGCTCCGGGCTGCGGATTCGAATGCGAGTCCGAAGACCTCCAGGTGAAGCCAGAAGGTGAAAAGCGAAGGTCAACACCTGTTGTGCCCATGGTACAGCTGGGATCAAAATGCTAGGGTGTCCAACAGGGTTCCTTGCCGAGAATGCAAGATAGCCCAAGACTTCTACCGGATGCTAGTGATGCAAGGCAATGCCTTAGAACATTTTTGGCATCACACAAAATATTAGGATGAAGCACATTGCAGAACAACAAAAGACCTCCTCCCATCAACAACACGCCATAGCCTTCGGGAATTATCCTGAGGAACATGCGAAAGAAACATGCTTGCCAGTAGTCACATACGGAAAGGTTGCCCTTTTGTGCAGGACCTCATCCTGCCCATCAAAAACAAACAGGCAACGCCATCGAACCACAGTTGCGTCGTTGCGCCGCAGTCGATGTTTGAGATTTGCATGGATTGAATTGAGCTCTGCAATTGACAGCCTGTCTCTCAATCCCAAATCACATCGATTTGCTCTTTCCTTCATTGGCCTTACTACTAGGAACAAGAAGCTACTAGGGGCTCCTGGCATCGCTACTAGGAGCAAGGACGCTACTAGGGGCTCCTGGCCTTGCTAGGAACAAGAACGCTAGTATGGATTCCAAAAGCATCAGTGTCCGCCGCCTGGGACCCTAAGACCCGAGCTCCTTTGAACCCTCCTGTGCAGCGAAGTAGTCATCCCCCAAAACACTCCACACTGGAAGGGAAAGTAGATGGATGTTGCTATAACCTCTTCCTAGAGCTCATTAAGCCACCAAACTCTCCTATATTCATGAGAAAAACTGGATGAGACTTCTGGTAACAAGTATGCCTCCACAGCCTGGAGAAGAGCAAAGAAAGAATGATCCTTTGTACTGACGATGTCCTTGCGATGTGCCCAAAAAGTCTGCTCCGTACCAAATCCAACTCGATACCATCTAGCAGCTAGATTCTAGCTGTGGCACTCTCATGAACCAGGTAAACTATGGTAGACTGTCACTCTCTGAGTCTTTGGGTCAGCAACCAACCAGTCTTTTTGTCCAAATCGATTAAAATGATGCAATCATCTTCATCAATGGATCCAATGAAAGGACTTGGACTTGCTTTTTCCAATTTGGATCGCTTGTTCTCCATCTCATCATCTCATCATCTCATACTACCTTTTTCGCTTCATGCTATGCACCCCAAACACAGTAGCTAAGGGCATCGCTACTAGTAACAAAGGCATCGCTACTAGGAAGAAGGGCACTACAAACTAGAAGCTACTAGCTTGTTCCCCAAACGCTTCATGCACTGGACCGACCGCACGGATCGCCGTCGGATCGCTGTCTCCCCCTTCTCCTCGCGGATCACCTGCGTCAAGGGCGCGGTGCCCGGCAAGGATCCTGGGCCGGGCGCTGCGTGGTCGTTGGTCGGACGGGAATCCTTTGGGTGGCTGGAAGCATTGGAAAGACATTTTGGAAGCCAGATGACCTAATTAAGAAGCTATGCTCAGAAAAGACTGATGTCTGCTATAACATGGAAGTTCTGGATGTTGGGTACTGGTCGAAGAGTTCCAGAAAGCTCCATGGAAAAGGTTGTTGTAAAGTAGGTTCGTCACTCTTTTTTTCTACCGAAGGGCGAAACAAACAACGTGGCCCAAGTACTGCAAACAATGGGATGGTCCTATACCTGAGGTGGTGCAGGACTTTGCCAACATTAGAATGCAACATTAGAAGCCTGGTGTTGACCACGTGGGAACTTTAAGAAGTCCGGAGAACAAAATTACCATAGTTAGCTCAGAAACTGCCACATACCCTATACCTTCTGCGACCTAACGGAGTGGTCCTTTTTCTGGCAGGCAGAGATACGAACTGCAAAACAATAAGGTTCCTGGCACAAGTACTGTAAGTATGGTGACTAGTTCCCTTCACTCCCTCCCTCTTGACCTGCCTGGCTCACTCTCAGCCTGACATGGGCACAATCATGCAAACATGAGTGATTTTAACTAGCGTCTCAGTCTCCCAAGAAGGTCATTCCCAATGGGTGTTCGGTATGGTATACTGTACTTTGGAGTCATGCCGCATTGTCATCCTCTGGCTATGTGAATTGAATAGGCTAGACACCTAGCTGCAAGCTAGTGCACAATGTGCTTTACACGATGTTTACACTTCCGTGACATTCCACCCTACGTTCAGTTCAATACGAGTCATCACGATGTTTTGGATTTGAATGGTCAAACGTGAAGGATGACAATGGCCTAGCTAACTTGATGCCAGACCATTGGCTCTGTCTCAGGAGAAGAAGCAAACACTCCAGACGTCCCATATTTGCTGGTACGTGTTCACTTGCTGAAGAACATCTCCGTCAACCTTGCGTTCGCATCTTACAAAACAGACAAGTCAGACAAGTCTTACCTCCAAAAAAGACGAATCCAAAGATCCGCAGTGATCCGCGCAACAAAATACCCCGGTTCACTCCGGAGGCAGTTGGGGAGTAAAGCCCAACGAACCAAGTACCTCAACTCACTTCGTGCCCTCCAGACGCCTCCATGGAGGCGGATGGAGACCAAACGGCGATGAATCGGATGCTCCAGCCGTGGGTGTTGGATGCTTCGTCACAGACTTCTGCAGGTCTGGCGTTGACTGGGCTGGCTTCCCACATCCGGGAAGCAGCTTCGGGTCGGTTCATGTGAGGTTGCTGTCTTTCTCGAAAAGCATCACCCACCCAAATCTGCTCAATTTTATCTACGTTCCCTACGGCTGTGGCCGAATCTAGAAGTGCTTGGGAATCAAGAGGCAGTGCAGTGTGCTCAGTTCAGTGCCTTTCTGCAAAACTCCATGTCGTTGGTTTCTTCACACCCCGACGGCTTCGAGCCACACATGTGCAAAGAAACCTTCCCATCCTCGGTGAGTTGTCCCCTTTGATCCTTCGCCCAGCTGCTTAGATAAGTACTCTTGTTGGACCCTTTGCACAAGGCCTGTTGGGCACAAAATGACTCTGAAGACTACAGCTCTTCACGATCAAGTGATCCTCTCTTGGTTTAGGGTCCCTTGGGGCCTTTCAGTCCTTTCAGATCTCCAGAGTTGTGAGACTGGCCCACCAGCTGCTAAAGGCAAGGACGCTACGAACGGGGCTCCTGGCATCGCTACGAACGGAGCAAGCACGCTACAGCTCCCAAATCCCAGATCCGCACGTTTGGGCAGGATGGCACCTGAAGCGCCTCACGTGACACACCAGCGTCGGGTGGACCAAGGATTCAGCCGGATCCACGGTGAACTGCCCGGAAAAGGATCCGACTGAATTGGATATGCAGAGATCCAAGAAGAATATGGCAAAACTGTGATCCTGTAATCAGGTTGTTCCATCTTTGATCGACTCCAGAATCTTCATGAATGATATCTTTACATAGCTTACCTCCAAGCGGCAAAGGCAAGAACCGAACCACTTGCTCTAACCAGGGGAATGACAAGATGTTTGTTGCGTCCACTGTGAACGAAACAGCCATAGCCAGACAAAGTACACTGCACACTTTTGCATGAGACATAAATTTGGTCTGAGTAGCACCTCGAACTTATATATACATTCAAACGAACATGGAACCTGAACATAGACCCCCTAGATTCTTTTGCAACCCTAGCATCGTCAGGTTTTAAATTGTCAGGGATACCCTCTGACACGGGCATATACCCTCAAAATAAGAAAAGCAATCGCCTTGGTCCACCCCAACTCTAAGGAGCTGTTTGGCTCTTGCTCTTTGCAGAAATCTGTGAGACATAGATCTGTGGACGAACTCCTACCACAGCCTCAATCAAGCCAAATCTTAAAAACACTGTATAAAGGTGCAGTATTACGATGTCTTCCACACCTCATCCGCCCTGCCAGCCACCCAAAGCGATCCAAACCGTGCAAACCCTCAAATTCTGCAAAGCTCCCGGGCAGTGCATTGCAACTCCAGTTGGTCACGTTGCGCCTGTGACAACGGCACCGGCACACCGAAGTCGAAGCCGTGTCCTGTGTGTCTATTCGCATTTACACTATACACCTTACATATAAGTTCATAAGGTCTCTTGGGCATGTTGCTTCCTGAGGTGCAAGTGAACTTATCCAGAGTAAGGCAAACCTTGTGAGTTGGCAGTGGCTCGTTTTCGACCGCGGTGGTTCATAGAGGCTTCCTTTGTTAACATGTTTGAGGGTCAGCCATACCCCAGCCGCTTAGTGTCGAGCCCAGTTTCGTTCTTGCGAGACTGACGAGGAAGAGAAGTTAATGCTCAGCAACCCCAGCGAGTTACGAGTGATTGAATCACAGAAAATTGTATGTGGGGTTTATATATATATATACTGGGATGTGTTCCTTTTATTCACGACTGCATGATGATACAAAAAAAGTAGTTTTTTGGTAGGGTCCAACTACATCCACTCTCCACCCCCGGCATCGGATGACCAACTGAAGAGAGAATGTACCTGTCCCTCATGAAGACTTTTCTGGATCCATGGGCGAGTTAGCCTATTTTCTTCTCCACTTCATAAGTTCTGTAGAAGTCATACCTCAGAATCATGAACATTGGAGGCCATCGCTATTAGGTTGGAGGCCATTGCTACCAGGGTGGAGGCCATCGCTATTGCGGTGGAGGCCATCGCTATTGCGGTGGAGGCCATCGCTAATACGGTGGAGGCCATTACTTCTAGGTCCTAGGTAAGAGTACATCTGGCGTAGCATCTCACGTCCTCGTCCTTTCTTCCATTTCGTCCCCTCAGATCTCTCCGGTCAAGCCGAAACGTCCGGCCTCGAGTTGCGCCAAGTCTGCCCGGCTTCGTTCCTGTGGATCGCTGCGAGGATCAAAGGAAGGGTATGGGAGAAGCAGCCCATAGGTTGCATTGGAAGATATTAGAAGTAATAGGTGTTCCTCCACGGAAACTCGTCAAATCACTCTTTGGAAAGGAGTGAACTGTTCGTTTCCAAAACAAAGTGGGACTGGCCACTGGTTGTTATAAGAGTGACGTGTGGCGGGCAGGGTCTCCTTTCTGGAATGACAACTTTGGTTTATGTGTCACTCCTCTTCTGCATTTGAAGACGTTCCAGTGACCCAAGTCATAGCTCCCTCTTTTGACCCTAAAACCCTAAACATCCCTACATATAGCGACACACAAATGCCCTTTCCTCCCTGGTCGATCCTCCCTGGTCCATTCCCCGCGGGCGTCCAGAGCTCCTCGACGCTCCGAAGGCTCAAGGTGAGCTCGTGCTTCTGACGCGCCTCACAGCCGACCGGTCGGAGGTCGTGAACGAAGCCGGATCCGAAAACTTATGGCGAAGGTTTCTCCGGGTTACTGGACCAGGGAGGTTTGGAGGGAGTAATCGGCTAGAGGAGGACTTTCCAATGGGCAAACATCAAATTCTCCAGTCATGTTATTGAATTTACTGGCCTAAAAGAAATTTCCTGCAGAAACTGCCGATGTCAACGCAACCTCCCTGATTGTTTCTAGGCTGGACCCTCTCCTTTGATTCCACCCACTCCACTCAAATGGTGTTCCACCTGGATCTTACCTGGGGTCCACCTGATCTTCGCCGCCAATCTGCGGTTGTTCCGTTGTTTGCCTCCAAGCTCCGCTGTTCCTCCAAGTCTTCCACACGTCGCTGGTAGTCCACAGTCAACTGCTCCACAGACCTGCGCTGTTAGTGCGGACATGTGCGGACCGCGGTTTAGAAAAACACCAGGGCGCAAACAAACATCATTACTAATTACCATACATATATAACTACATATGTTACAAAGCGGTCCATAAGGCCCTTATGCGATGTCCTGCATTCAGTTTGGTGCACGATCGTTGGAAACCAGGGAACCCTTTCGGCCGGAGTCGGGTGAAAAGGCCACCCGCGCGTTGTGATGACCGGCGTGCCAGTGTTTCGACCCGCCGTGAGCATCCCTTCTTATAGCCAAGCTAGCCTCCGAGGCTCCTGGACGTGTTCCTACTCCTTTCCAGCAAGGGATTGAACCCTCTAAAAAGCCTGGAACCGTCCAAGTACCGGGTGGAGAATGGGGAGCGAGCTGTGAACGACCTTCGTCTTCTGCCCACTTTCCTTTTCGGTTTCGTGACTGAGATGTCTCACCGAGGGACTGAATGTCAGAGTTCAAGGAGAATAGTTGGTCTGACTCAGCCAAGCCTCGGAACTCGCTGCGTCTGCTGCGTTTGAAAAAAGAAAAACAACTGCCACCTTCGCAGAGGCAAAGATGGATCCTACATGGCAGTGGATTGAGCGAAGAGCAAAGGGTTGAGTGGTTTGGCCCGTTTGTTGGGTGCGATGAAATGAAAAGAACTCGGCAAGGCTATGAGATTTTGCTACCAAGAGCGTACATGAAGAAAACAACTTCTTCCGGAGCAGATATGGTCGAAGAGACCCTGCCGAATTCACAGGAAGATACCCACGAGTTCAACAATGTGGAAGAGTTTCTGGCCAAGCATTAGAAACAAGTGCATCGCTACTAGTAACAAGTGCCTTACTAGTAGTAACAAGAAGCATCAAGAAGCTATTAGAAACAAGTGCATCGCTACTATACCACCGAAGCTCGCGCCATCGGAAAGACAAGGGACAGGAGCTGAATTGATTGCAGATGGTCGGTCGCCACTCAAGCTCAAAATGTCCCTTTGGTGGAAGAAGAACAGTCGTCACCGCCGTTGCGTCCACATCGGACATTGGTCCAAAGTGCCCCAAGGAGCCAAGCAAAAGGGAAAGGTTTCATTCTGAAGGGGAGGGGCTCGGGAATCACCTGCCTTTGTGGCCCATGGCCCTGATGGCCCGACCAGCGACCAATTCAAGCGCACACAATTCGTGCAAGCATGAATGTCTCCTGGTATCCAGCCCATGACAAGATAGTATCCACTGAGCGACAGAGGTTTCTATGCTCGTCAGCAGTGCAAGCAAAAACGGGCACCATCAGAGCCTCAGTTCAAGGGAAGGCTCCATGGATCTTGCGAACACCGAAGCTGAAGGCCGCTCTCGATTTTGACGGCCAAATGTTTTTGTTTGAAGTAGTAGCGTGATCCTCTGCGGACAAGCGTTGCCGGCCAATTTGTGCACGCGTTATGCCCTGAAGATCCTCAGTAAGCGAATCCAACATGAGTTTGCTTGTGAGTGCCTGCTAGTAAAAGATTTCCCGTCTGTTTGGGTGTGGTCATCAACCATGTCATTAACGCTAGTAGAATGAGATCAGCTGAAACAGATCCTAGCCAAAGCCTCCTTCAGAGCGCGACTCCCTCACCTCACAATCATGTTCCAGGATCCTGTTGCCTCTGGAGAATGGCGATGAGTCGAGCGATGCTGCGATGCTGGATTTCAGTACCTCATGGCCCTGACAGCCTCCAAGCGACGAGAAGAAGCACCACCAAGTACCCATAGGAAGAAGCATTCACCAAGCCGTGAGTCACAGTCAGCTTTCCAAAGAGAGCTGGATACGCTCCGATGCCAAGTTCCTTGGTCCTGTACAGTATCGTGATGCCAGACCTGCCAGACTACCTCGCAATATGCATGAGTGGGGGCGGGCAGTGACTGCCTTTGGGGCAGTGCAATGGTCCAAAAAAGTCCTTCATCGAATTGGCCACTGCCGAAGATGATCGAGCCCAAAGCTACATCAAATGGTGCACCTCTTGCACCGAACTGCAACCGGCTTGATTCACTTCCAAATTGAAAGCGACATGCGATCTCAAGAAATGATCGAAAGGTTGCTGGAGCATGCATTCCTGGCACTGAAGTAGAAAATGATCAGTGTCAAAAGCTGTCCATGAGCGGCTCATTCGCATGTCCAGAATTCAGATTCGTGCACGATTATTCGAGACCAGGGAAGCCTTTCGGCTGGAGTCGAGTGAAAAGGCTGTGATGACCTGGGAGTCATCCGTGCCAGTGTTTCGACATACATATAATTATGTTTCGTATGCATATAATGCATATATAATGCATATATCATCATATATATATATATATGTGTGTATTGTCAATGCACGCGTATCTACATGGTATATGGTTGATCTACATCTTCGCTCTGCCATGAGTTGAAGGGAGCGAACCTCTGATGATCCGTCATCTTGCCCGCAGACTCCGAGCGCAGCTGTTCCACCTGAAGCGACCGCCACTGGACCGCCATGATATGGCAGATCTGAAGGTTGCTGAGAGGGAAGGTATGTTGGGCAGGTTCACCTCACACAGTGATCATGTATCGAGGTCAAATTTGGAATGTCGAGTCCAGTCTCTCAAATTATAAACAATTGGAAATATGTCCAAACACTTCTGATCTTTCACTGTTGGTGGAAGTGCATCACTGGACGGCTCTGCTTGAACGATTTCATGGGCCATTCTTCTCTCACACCACTCTGTCTGGCGCTGCGATACAACCACAACACGACTCAACAAAGCACTGTAGAAGTATTATCGCCGATTTTCAGGTTCCATCGTTCGTGGAGGATGGGGTACCCCGAGTTTCTTATACATTCAGCATCTTCAGTGAGTCTTAGGTGTCTCTCAGCATACAGGCACACATCCAATGTTTTGAAGGAGGCTCTTGGCGCCAGGACCTGGAGTCTCATGATGCATCTCTGCGTTCATCCTGCAAGCTGAAGGACCGAATAGGACCGACATACCCGGGTCACCCGCGGACCACTGGGTCTGATGTTTCACTGATAGGCCCGCACGCACTACGCTGGTTTCAGTGCCCACCTGGGACTGGAGTCGCTCGATCTCTTGCTGTGCCAGTTCCAGGTCCCTGGCCGAGTCCGCGTCTGAGCAACGTTTTCAAGCGGCATTGCGGCATGGCACCAGCAAAAGCTACGAGGTATATTTAAAACACAGTTAGCTCAATGCTCTGCTCCGCTTCACACACCAAACCGGGATGTCCTGGAACGCGGGGATCTAAGGATTTGGGAGACTCTCATGGACCTTTCAATTGGTTTTTAAATCAATAGGTGAATAGAAAAATACATAATGAAATCTCAACAGGTCTTTGAAGCGGATATGGTCACCACTCTCCGATGTTTGACACTTGTTCTGGTCTATCGAACACAGGTAGACCAGAAAGCACCTGGCTCCCAAAGTTGAGAGACGTCTTGCAATCCATCTCCGAATGAATCTACTCCACGGCCGCAAGTTCCCTCCAATTTCTGGCCCACAGCGGTTCATCCACATGTCCCCACATCACTCTTGCAAACTCCACTCCACCCGTCCCAACCCAATCCACATCTGCCCACCCACCCAAACGCCCTTTGGCACGAAAACGCCTCTGCGTCCCCTGGCGGCTGCGCTCGCTGGCCGCCCACTTGTTCTCGGAGCTCCGAAGCTGCGGCGGGTTCCGCTGCGGCGGAACGGGGGGAAGGCCTTCTTCGAAGGTGCGGAAAGAGGACACGAAGGACCAAAATAGTGAACAACTTATCTTTTTGAGGTGACCAATATAGAAAGACAGGAACCAGACTGACACAACAGCCCACTATTCAGTCATGTTCAGTCTGCTCCATGGCGCATGAGGTGCCAAAAGTGCAGGCACCTGGTCATCCTTCTGTTTCAGCAGGTGTTCCAACTCTTTTTCCATCTCCTCCCGGACCTGACAGAAGTCGGAAGTGAAGCTGCATGATGCAAATGACAGTTATTCAGGAGGTCAACTTAAAGCCCCTGCAAAGGCCCTACAACCTCCCTTCAAACCAACCAGCGCTTCCATTCACCTCATGAGCACTAAAGAAAGGTAAACTACCAGCACAGGAACTGTCAGTGGCTACAAGCCATGGCTCTCTTTCACGGTCATCTTTTGCTGCAAAGTTGTCACTGCAAGAAGCCTCAAATCACAGTGAAACTCCTGGACTGGTCTGTTTGCCGATGTGATGCTCGGATCCGATCAAGTCCCATTTTTTCTCGTTTGGTCGGAACTCTAGACATCGATCTCTTTCCTTGCGAAAAAAGGGAGTGCTCCCGCGGGAAGCATTTAAAAGGGGTTCCATCTGATTTGTGCAGTGCGCAGCTGTGGTCAGGTCAGTTGTTAAACAGCCTGCAGTGGTGTTTGGAGGTATGTTGGGCCCCAGTTCTCTCAAGTGTCTTGACTCACTGCTGAGCATTCTTCCCAAACTACCGATGGAACTGCCGAAATCCCCTGCTGGCTCATGTTGAATTGTGAGCTCTGACCCCAATTGTCGCTTGGGAAGAACGAAATAAATGAGCCCTGTGTTCACGCCTTGTTGAGGGTGAAACATCAGTGAATTAAAGTCCACTAAGATTCTGGTCTTCAAATCTGACTTTCAATTTATGTCCAAAAAAAGCAGCGTGGACACACAAACACACACATACACATATGCACCCCACTGGTCGTTTTGGGATTCCATCTTCCACTTCCAAGGAGAGCCGCAAGTCTTGATTGACGACCCTCGGTGAGATTCTGTGTGCCGAAACCGAATCATCTCGACCTGACCAAGAGCCGCATCCGACTCCTGGCTACATCAGCCAGGACAAGTACAGGACAAACTCGCCCAAGATTTGACTTGATATATGATATTTTTTTAATAGGTACATGTATGTGATTCATGCGTTGGGTGAGGAAGGAATCAGGGAACAAATCCTCTTGGCACCCCACACTACGAGTGCCTGCTCTATCCACACTATCATCACTTCCTTCTGTTGGATGGCTCGTTGGGACTCTCACGTTGTTCCCAGGTCCCACCGTCACCGTTTTCAGGCTGTCCTCACTGGCTTTGGCCTTGGCCACAAGTGCTGCCGACTGCGCCTGACTCGAGTGGACTCAGTTGCGCCTTGACACGGTTTCGACAGTGGCGGCGGTTTCATGCGTAGTGAACTTAGATGAACTTTGCACGCACGACACCCCAATGGTTAGCTGATGATTTTCAGCATGCGAGTGTTCTTCAACCCATCTCCATTTGCTCAACTCAGCTCACTGCTGTTGATCGAAAAGAGCAACCTCATACCATCAGGCCACACCGAAAACACCTTGCAACTGACTTTCCTGCAGCAGGACCGTCGTTTCTTCGTCTCGCCATGTCTTGCCCGTCGTTGCCTCTTCACGCAGGACCTGAGCCTGTGCCGGGGACCTGGGTGTCACTGGGTGCCTTGTTCACCCCTGATCTTTTGGAAGTTCAGAGGTCCAATGCAACCTCACATCGACCTTGCTGGCACGGTGCTGTTGTCAAATCCTTGAGGTCGTGAAGACTTCTTTGAGCTGTCGGATCTATTAAATTTGCCCCTTGGTGATTCATCCTGGTTTCAAAGAATTTCCCCTAAGGTCTCCAACTACCTCATGAGAAGGTGGTTGGGGTGGGTGTCATGGGGCTCTCACTACCTTCTGAGGATGTGGTTAGAGCCCTAGGGCCCTAGGGTCCTTTCGATTCCAACTCCATGTGGAAACCCATTTCCACCACCTGAGGTCCGCTCAGGGGTCACCCTTGGGACGTTCTCTCACGGAAAGGCACTACAACTACAACAAGAACTGTCTAGATCTATTCTAGATCTATAGTTCCTCCCCCTTCATCCACTGCAATAGGTTTCGACTGGTCTTGACTTTTGACCAACACGTGACTTCATGCCTCTCCACGCGGCGCCGCTTAGGCCGCATAGAGCGCCGCTTCGCCTGGCCTCTCTTCGCAGTTGCTCCACGCTGGCCTTCTCCGCCGCGTGACGGCACCGAGCGTTGTACGACGGGAGGCCGGGCGACAAGGAGCCTTCGCTGAAGGTGACAGAGATAAAGGGACTTTGGATTCAAGACGGAGATCAAGTCAGCTTTAAAAAATTTGGATATTGCCCCACCCCATTTTGTTATTGTGTGCCCACTTGAAACCATCGAAGTATGTGGATCGGCTGAAGAATTTGCGTTGGGGGGATTGTGGCGAGAGCACCCCACAGTGGAGGGTGCAAGCAACACCCAAACGATCTTCCACGAGTTTCTCAATGACCAAGCGTTCGTGAAGAGCCCCCAAACAAGCTTCAGAATGATCTGGCTTTTTGCTTACTCACATTGCTCTCTCATGAAGAAGAGCCCTTTTCCTTCGAAGCCGCAGCCATCCACCCGCTCACCCCAAACAAGAAACCAAATCCAGAGTTGGATACATCCTCCAAGGTCATTCTTGTGCGACTGCCTGAAACACTAAGCAACATCAACGTCCCTCAACTCCACATTCGCTGTTGGGCAGCCTGAGCCCTCTCAGCTGCTGCTCGCTGCTCCCTGGTGGGATCCAGTCCAATTCCAGGTGGCCATTCAAGGATCGAGATTGACGCGCTCTGTGTACTTTCTGAAGATGACAAGAGGCCATCTCTGGTAGGTTGGAGGCCATCGCAAGTCCATCAATGTCCCTATCACCCTGTCATTCAAACCAAAGTCCCACGGAAACAAACCACCTCACCGGTTGGACTGTTGCAGGGAGCGGTCTGTCCCAAGAGACCTCCGGCCGACATGTCTGATTGTGATCATATGGCCCTCTCACAAGTCCCTACCTTAAGACAAAGAAAACATCCTCATGTTGTGGAGAAATCCAAGGACCGCAACTTGGTAGAGAATAAAGGAAGGAAGGCCTTGCCTAGGAACAAGACTCTGGTCTATCCAGTAGCATCCTGTCATCCTGTACCCATGTCCATGTTCGGAACTGGATGAAACTCTGATGGGAGTTTGGGAGTGGTGGTATCCACGTCTGTGCTGCACTGGGGCGCCCTGCGTGAGCTGCATGGTGGCAGCACTCATCTTTTCAGTGATCTGATGTGTTCAGCCACAAAGCGACACAGGGGGTGGGCACAAAGCTTTGTGGCTCAAAGAGTAAGACGCAAGGACTTGCAGGTGTTAGTTCTGTTTTCTATACCAGGACCAGGAGGCTTTTAAGAGTACTGAGTACTGGTATCTGCTTTGGAGCCTTGGTCAGCTGGGTATCCTCTGAAGCATCTGCCATCTCCAGGTCGGTGGTTGGGCCAACTCCCGGTGGAAAATTTCTGGGCGTACCTGGTCGCACCATATGGACACGTTGGGTCGAGATAACACCGTCCATGTGTGGAAGAGTTCTACATACACGCTCTTAACACGGTGACATATCAATAGTAAGTGAGATGATATATGATCCCCTAGTAAGACTATACGCACTTATTGTGCACTTGTCACTATATTGATCCCAACTTCCCCATCTGTTCCAGACCAATTCTGCTGGGTCCAATCGATGCCGCCTGCAGCTCATAGGCCTTTGCAGTGCTCACCTCCGTCTCCAACTCTTCGATTCGCCCCTGAAAGCGCGGAAACCAAAAGGAAGAAACGACACCAAATGCGTTAATTCCTGGAAGTCGGCACGGTGGTCCGGTGGTTGCGTTTGCTTTGGAAGCTGGAAGTGACTTCATCCTTCAAAAAGCAGCCACCCTAGTGAACATGATAGACAAGGACAAACGGTTGCTCGGGACACAAAGTGTGCATCACCTGGCACAGCAAGTGCCCGCACAAAGATTGAGCTTCAAAAGGATCGGACGGAGAATGTGAAAATATAACATATGTGAAAATTGTATTATGTTTCTTTTAAAATCTTGGAACCAACTCATTCGTGCGAGTGCTTCTTCAAGGAAGCGTCCGTGATGAAGCATGAGCTATCCTGCGTCCAGTTACAAGAAGCTAACTAGTCGCCCTGAGTTTACACCCTTACTAAATTAAGCAGGCGCCTACTTAATTAAGTAAGGAGGCAGGGCCGGGCCACGGGCTTAAAAGAAAACATTGCAAGTTAAGCTTAGGGGTCTTCCTATTTGATGCAAAATCCAACGAGTACCACTCCCCAAAGAATGTCCAAATTCACAGTCGTTGGCAGAAGAAAAGTCTGTCCGCCCACCGCCCACCAAAGACCCTCGTCTGAAGGAGAACTTGTGAAACGACGAAACCAAGGGTTAAAGTATCATGGTGTAAGCCTGAACTCTTTGCAAGTTTTGTACATGTGTGTATATATATATATAAACAACTATATAAATCTATATAATATCAAAGAAAACCATTCAGCATCTCAAACGCACCTTCGATTAGAATTGGCATTCAGCTTCTCACTGCTCCAGAAAGCTCTGCTCCCACCGCACCTGCAAGTGCCCAATTTGCTGAGCTGCTCCCAGAAGCCTCGCCTGGCTGCACTAAAAAATGTGATGAAAAGAGATGAACAAGGAGTTGCTACACCCAGGTTTGAGTGCCTGGAAAATCCTGGAAACTGTCTGACATGTGGCATGTGGGTTAAAGTTAGTAGGATGTTGCACACTTCAAACCAAAGCAAAACAAGAGAGGACAACCGTGTAGTGAATTCACAGCAAAACAGCCTTCTTCGTAGCTCTTCTTTGTGCACTTAGACTTAGACGCATCCAATGCTGGTGTTTGCATCGCCAATCAAGCAGGATCGATCTGCTCGGGTCACCCCGTTTCAAGCGAAGGACGACGCATCGTGTGCAGAATGCGCTTGTGAACGGCGCCCTTCCTTTTGGATCAAAACTCGTGGCACGGTCGATGAAAGGCCCATGTGAAACGATGTGTTTCACGCCATCCTGGGGTAGCTGTCGCTGGCGGTCGGCGCTGTGCTTTCAGGGAACTTGGGGTGGCATTGCTATGACTCCAGTGGATACAATAGCATGATGAAATGATGATGCAAGGGTTTTCTGCTTCCACCATGTCCAGTACATTCACAAAGAATCAGGCATAGCTGATGTGGACGTGTCCAAGAATTACCGTAGGAGATATTATCAGACTGGGGGTTCGAAACCTTCTTCCAAAGCCTCCTTCCCGTCTTTAGGTGCCTAGCCTAGCGTCAAATTTGGAGCGACCAAAGCGTTCTCGACGAAGTTCTGGTGTAGCATTCGCTGTAGAAGTTGCCTGGGGTGATGATTCTAAAGAACTTCCAGGCGGGATGCTTATGTTCTCCAAGTCGCTTGAATATACCCCTCTCCACTACACATGTTCCAAAAACCACAAGCTCTGAATGTATTTCCTACAATTACTCTTTATATCTCTTTATTCTGGACAAGCTTCTTGGCGACGCATTTCTGGTGCTGTGCGGTAGCAGTGGGGCAGATGAGAAGCTCCGCAATGGAGCTCTGATCTGAACGTCGTTGGTTCGACACACCCACTGTCTGGGCGTGCTCCAGCCACGCAGCTTGGGACATTCAAAGACCCAAGACCCACTCTGCGTAATTTCGATTGCAGCTCTTAATTTGGCAATTGCTACATTTACTTGGCAGGTCCCACCTCTCTGAATTTCTTCATCATCAACCACTGTCTCCACAGCGACCAAAAAGGCCACGCTCGGCAGCCAACTGACATGGACCTCACCACCCTCTTAAGGTGCCAAGTATTGCTCCAGGTGCTTCTGCTTCGCTGGAATCCGCGTCACCGTGTTTCCACGATGCTTGGACATCAGCTGATCCGGAAGCGGCATGGGTTCATAGGAACCATCTGTGGCGGGGAGCAGCCATACTCCTGAGGGAAAGCACAAGGCCAGCCACTTCTGTGGACGGGCGTCACATTACATCCCTGGGGATGTCTACATCTTGTCTGTATGTTGGAGTAGTTCACCAAATAATCTACACCATTTTGAATTGTTAGCACCACCTGTCAAGCAAGTCAGTTTTGAATATGCTCAGCCAATGACGCTCGGCAGGTGCCATGCTCTGTCCATCGACAATTGTGGCTGGACACAGAGAAACAGTCACTAGATCTATCCAAAGCTCTATGTACCATCAGTCACACAAAAAGAACAACCTGCGCAGCTGCGGTGATCTACCTCCGGGTTCATATTTATTGCCTTGCTGAAGAACAATACTTATTGATGGTCATTGATGGTCCATACAACTTCCAAGGTAATAGTAACTTAAATTATGATGTCCCCAGCCGCCAGTCGTGTTTTCTGTCTGTCGACTCACGTCGGCTCGTCTTGTCGCATCAAGGTGCTGGACTCCAACCACGTGGCCGGCAAGGGCGCTTCACGTCGAGCACAAGCTGCACTCCACTTGTTGATCAGCAGTTCATTTCGTGCGAAGCCTCTGTTCCTCGGGTGGGATGGGGAAAAGAACAAACAAAGAGACAAACAAACTATAACAAATGGTGACGCTCATAAGGAGTGGAAAACAGTATTTTCCATTGTTCAAGATGTGCTTTCTGCATCTTTCTGCAGAGTTCCCAAATGTGGATGGTAAAAATTGCTGAATACACATGTCATAAATCATGGAACCTTGTGTCATCCCAAATCCGTCCCGTACATATTTACGATTTGGGATTCCGGATCTCATCCTCGATTCTTCGTAAACATGATCCGACGGCCTCACCCCAAACACCTGTGCACTGTGGACCGTTCCCTTTTCGCTGATGTCAACTTCTTAGCGCTCACAGAAGTGTCTTGCTGGGGGTCCAACAGCAGTTTTTAACTGCTCATTACGGAACAATCGCCTAAAGCTTGCCATGTCCTTTAGGCCACAGGAACTTTTTCTCTAGAAACCACGTGGCTTTCATGGTTGACTGAAGATCATTAGTCGTGAGCCAACTGGCTGTCTATGACTGTCTTTCATCGCCTGAATCACTTGGGAGTACACCCCGCCTCAAGCACTGGCTTGGTCTACGCAAAAAACCTCTTGAATACGGACATCTATAGAAATCTATCACCTTCCCCTCTGCAGGGTACGTCCGATTTCACCACCGATTTTCTCCTTGGCTCAAACTTCTGACTCGCCCCAACTCCCTCCCAACGCCCAAAAGCCCAAAGGGTCTTTCTCTGTGAACACCCAAAAAGCACACAGCTCTTGGCCCAGCATCTTCAATTTCTCCCAAAGCTTGGCGTCCAACGCGGGGCTCCACTTGGACTCGAAGGTCGCTCGCCAGGCGCAGTCGAAGTACACGTCGATCAAGGCGATCAAATCCCCCAGGCGGACGCGGTTGGTGTTCGTGGAGTTGAAAACCCAACCTGAGTCAGTGGAATCAAGAGTTGCAACAGCCGGGCAAGCTTCAGTCAGTGGATCTGGAAGATGGTGGTCTTCAGATCTGGGAAATCTTCCTTTTTGTCACAAGTCTCCAACGGGCTGGAGTTGGACATGGCCATAAATAGTTGGAACCCTGCTTCTTTGCCAAAGTGACCTACTAGTTACTAGTAATGGTAGTAGTAGTAGTAGTAGTAGTAGTAATGCTTTCTGCAAAACCTGCATCAACAAGACTACAACAGCCGAATTTTGCAGTTGGAAACCCAATCCAAGTCAGGCTCGTTTTGCCTCCATGGCTCAAGGGGGTTGATGAGTCCCCAAAACAATTGGGTGTTTGTTTACCGACAATCTCCTTTGCACTACTGTGGCTCTGATGCAAACCTTCAAGCCGCATGCCCTGCAAGACACGCAAGAACTTGAATACAGCTATCTCAAGTACCCTACCTTCCTGAGCAAGAAAGTAAGGATCGGGATGACTCTTGTGATCCTTTTTCCGTCAATCCGCAATCTTTAACAAGACGCGACCTCACCAAGGTCGTTTAGGAAGAAACATCTCCAAATCCCAAAACCGACCATGTCGTGACCAGTTCAAGACAGGACAACATGCACACACCCACGCAGACACACACCCGTGATCCGGAGTCTCTCTCTGCGAGAAACCGCCGAGGGGCTCGTGGGATTCAAGTGCCTCCAAAAGGCGACGCTGGTCTCCGAGGGGTTCGTCGGATCGTACTTCTCGGGATAGCGCGGCTTCCTGAGGCGGTCACTCCGCTAAGCCGTTTGAAGTGGGTGTTGGATGGAGCCGTTAAGAGTCTCAAAAGGGCGAAAGAGACCATCTACCGAGCCTGAGAGGTCTTTTTGGCTGATTGAAAACGAAGGGGGGAAGTTGACCTGAGCTGAAAAAAAAAGGGATACTGTACAAGGCTCTCCTTGCTTCAGGCCAAGTTTCTGATGATGTCCATCAAAGCCATAGTAGTTGTGATGCTTCAAGACTAAGAGCTGCCCAGGTGTGGTCCACTCGAAAATCCCTTCAATCACATCCCGATTGTTGGGCAAGTGTTCCGTGACTAACCACATGGTGGCCACTTGAAAGCTGCCGTGCTTGATCAATCCACTAGGTTGCAAACTTGCAAAGGTCCCCGGCAGCAGAACAATCCGCCCTGCGGGTCATATCTGTATGAATCCGTCCCGACGGTTCGTGGATTGAACATGATTGAACTCTGCACCAGCTGAGAATTCTTTAGAGAAGGTGTGTGATTATCGGTGTTTTAGATATGCCAAATGCTACCATGAAGAAACCATGGATTATGATTAAGAAATTCCCTTGTCTTTGATCTCTCAAGCTTAAAAAAAAGAAAACAAGCTGAAGGGCAACACCAAGTAAAAATGACCGGATGTCCTGGCCTGCATAAGCTTGCATGATCTCCAAACCAGTGTAGGGAAAGGTATGATACTTCTTGCGCCAAAGATCCATACAGGACCGAAACTTCTCGCAGGTCTCGCCCTCCTTCTTGCATTCCGCTGAGTCTCGAATCAACAAACATTCGCCTTCATTCGGCGCTCGGCCTACCGTCTTATCACGTGTCCGTGCACGCTGGTTGATGCACAAGGCTGGATCCATTCCTTTGTAGGACTTCACGCCCACGGAAATCGCCACGACACCCATAGGCCCTTGTCCCATGCCAATATCTAAGACATCCATCCCTTTGAAAGGTCGATAGTTCTGTGCCAGCTCATGGTATCCCCACGCTTTCGTCGTCCTCCAGATTTCCGCCTTCAGCGCCTCAGCCTCCTTGGGTGGTAGAGCCGGAGGCACCGTCGGTCCAATGCACGCCGACGCATTGTGGGTCTTCCGCGGCCGAGGCGACGACGGTTGCGGCGGCCGGTGGCTAGGCACGACGTCCACGGCGCTTGCGGGTTGGGTTGGCTCCACCGGTGCCTCCGGAGCCGTGGCTGGTTGGTCCGGGTGCGTTGGCAGCGTTGGAGTGAGTGGAGTGAGTGGATCTGGAGACGTATCCAACCAAGGGCGAGATTCGCTGGGAAGGCTCTGCACGAGTTGGTCTGTGGAAGAGGTCCAAAGGATATAGGCCCCAAGGGCACAAAGGCATAGGAGAGCCGCACGAGCTCGCATGGCGGTACGTAGTTAGATCATTTTAGGTCATGGCATGCTGCAAAGCTGGAGTCACTTTCGTGCTCCGCAACAAGCTGGGTTCTTTGCAGGGAGAAAAGACAAGGGGTGAACAAATATTGAAAGAATAAAGAATCAACCGCGAGGTCTCACAATCGACCTTGAGATGTGCACAAAGTGTCATGTTGCCTCAAGCCACACTTGAGCTGCACAGCAGCGGATCAAAGCCACATGGTCTTGTCAACTTCAAAAAGTGAAAATCATCCCCTCACCAACCTGGGAGCAGCAATGGGTGCCTATACGTCTTTTTCAAGGATTGAGGGGGTTCCAGCTTCCTGATGCCACCATGCATATGTGCTTCGCCCTTCAAACAAAAACTCTTCTGTCGATCTTCCTTCAGCTCTTCGAAGGCCTTCTAGATCACCTCCTCCCCCTTTTGCATCTTTTGCTTGCTGAGTCACGTGGAGAGGGACCTTTCAGATCTTGAAAGCGGGTTCATCTCTTTGGACCGACGTAGAGAGGGTCCGGTCTCCGGAGGCTCTCGGAACTCGGTCGGGTTCGTAACACATCGACGTGGAAACACAAGACAAAGGAGGGCAGCCAACAGAGCAGATCATGTCCGGATGAGATTTCCATGTTCTTTGATTTATGTTCACTTCCAGAATGCAATGCACCTGTCGATCTCTACCAAGTAATAAATTAAGAATCATGGAATCATGGAACTGAATGTAACAGAAGGAAGGCGTCCTCACGAGACATGACGTCGCCGTGGCACCCGAAACTCTGCCGTGCTGGCTACTCCTTGCCACTTCCAAGCTTGCAGGTGTTCGCCTTTAGAAAAAAGATCTGTGAAAAGAACGTCAAAGCTTGGAGTGCTTTGAGAATGGGTATGGCCAGTCAATCAAGGATGAGAGGAACTGTATAATCTGCTGATCTTTCTTGTCTTTCAACATTCAACAGATTCCTATTCTCTGGCCATACGGCCATACACAAAAAAGACACGTGGTGAAAAGGAATAATAATGCTTCGAAGAAGTTCTCTCAAGAAAGGTTCAGGATACAAAATGATACAAAGGGAGAGTTAACCTCCATAGGCCAACTCCGATCGTCGTGATCCTGGTGAAGCGGCTCCGGTGCTCAGCGGCTGTCAGGACTTCCGCCACGTGAACCGATCAGGATCCAATCCCCACTGGCCCCAGAGCCGGCGGTCCACCACATGAACCGCCTCCGCGGGTGGGCGGTGCGAATGGTACAAGTGGTTCCTTTAATCAAGACAAAGCGGGGTAGTGTTGAGGTGCTTGGCACCTGCAGCAGCACGAGCACAGAGGGACAAACCCCTGTTTCTAGAAAGCAGCCTCCCAAGGGCAATTTTCTTTCAGAGTGTAAAGAATTATTCCCCACATCTCTGTGTGGGGTTCTAGTTTTTTGGCTGCCATCCCGCCCGACTCCGCCCGCCCGTCCCTCCCTCCGTCCCTCGCTCCTTCCCGCCGTCCACTCACTCACTCCACTCACTCACTCACTCACTCACTCACTCCACTCACTCCACTCACTCCACTCACTCCACTCACTCCACTCACTCACCCCACTCCACTCACTCACTCACTCACTCCCTCACTCCACTCACTCACTCACTCACTCACTCACTCACGTCTTCTCATCTCACATATCCACTCGGCGCAGTGTCCAGAGACTGCAGAAGGGCAGAGACTGCAGAAGGGGCTGCGGCGCGCGTGGTCGCCGCTGGGGGCCCGGCTCTCTCCGCAGTGGCCGGCGCAGAGTCCAGAGACTGCAGAAGGGGCTGCGGCGCGCGTGGTCGCCGCGGGGGCCCGGCTCTCTCCGCAGGGGCCCGGCTCTCTCCGCAGTGTCCAGAGACTGCAGAGCGGCGCGCGTGGTCGCCGCTCTCCGCAGTGGCCGGCGCAGTGTCCAGAGACCTCACTCACTCCACTCACTCACTCACTCACTCCCTCCCTCCCTCCCTCCCTCCACTCACTCACTCACTCACTCACTCACTCCACTCACTCACTCCACTCACTCACTCCACTCACTCACTCCACTTTACATCCTGCTAGCACTGCCCGCCGTGGTCGGGATAAGACCACTTGACAGCTTTGATGGTCGTTTGGAGTGTGTTACGTTTTGAAGGTCTCATGCGGATCTGACCGGATAACCCCAGAGCCTCCAAACTTCTCTCTCCGCCTCCTTCTATCTCTCTCTCTCTCTCTCGTCCCTCTCATCCTTGTTCATCACATCATCAGACACTTTATCACACACCCACACACACACGCACGCCATCTTACCACACACACACACACCTCCTCCCTCCCCTCCTTCTCATCCTCGTCCATCACATCATCACTTATACTACACGTCTTAGCACAACCGCCTCATATACCTTCTCTCCTCACACTTCGTTCTTGACTTTTCATCTCACTACTCCGTCTCCCATGTGATGTTCATATACAATTGACATGTGTAAAACTTATCATGTGGGGTTATCCGGTCCTTTTATTTCGTATACTCGATGATGTTGATGGATTCAAAGAAAAAGAACTCTGGTAGTCGGTGACTCCCCATTGAACTTAAAGGATTCTTCAAGGTTGTAAAAGCTATACCTGGACTCCAAGGTCGGTTCATTTTTTGAACCGCTCCGTGACATCTAAGCACGTAGTTCTTTTTCGGCAAGGGCCACCTTGTTTAGCCAAATGGCCAAGAGCATGCTCTGAAAAATACGGTGAAAGACCTGTGGGGAGGGTGACATGTGATGACATGTGACAGTCCCAATCCCTTCCAGAGAATGTCTATATAGAAGAAAATCCTCACAAGTGACCCTCACAGGTTCCAAAACACATCACAGGATTCATATGGCCCATCACTCTTTAGAAGCATGCTCATAGCTTCAACAGAAGGTCCAAAGTTGAAACCCATGGACTCATGGATGCTCATGCATGCTCATAGTTAAGCCAAATATGGTTGAGCGACTCGAGCCCCAGCACTGAGCCCGGTTGCACCCCACCAGTTCAAAGCCTTCACCTCCGTCTCTCGTGAGTCGTTCTGGATGTTCCTTACGTAACGCTTCTGTGACCCGAGCGAACGAAAGGGTCGAGGGAGCCCTCTGGGGCCATGGGTGCTCTGGAAGGTTTGACAGAAAGAATAGGCTCATTCAGACATTCAGTATGATAGGGTTGTTCCTCCACCCTGCAACGGGAGCTCCTGCATGCAATAGAAATGAATATCTTTGGACTGAAGAAGAGGCCGTCATTGCAGCGGGAACCTTCAGCAATAGCTATTTACTCAGAAGTTAAATCAAGGTATATGTTGTTCTTGTTGTTTCGTTTCTTTTTGTTCTTTCTCGAAAGGCAACAAATCAACAACAATTACTGTATGAAATTCAGGCATTCAGTTAGCCATGTCTGCAAGAGGGAACCTCCTCTACAATGAACCAACCCAAGGGAACCTTGTCTACGCGTTGCTAGTGCAGTAGCGACCGTGCAACTCTTAAGTTCTGCAACGTCCATTTCTTCCAGAGGGACCCTTAGCTGGCCTTAGCTTCAACAAATGTCCAAACACCCGCTATGGCCACACAGGCCACGCCTCCGTCGCGGGAACTGGAAACTTTTGATGCCACCTTGGAGGAGAAAAAGAAAGTGGTTTGACCAGCTTTCGCTCAGCAAAAAGAACAATGGTGCCGACTTGTGGATGATGATGGTTCACAAGGGACTCGACCAAAAATAACCTTCTACAGAACTAGTTTCCCCACCGTTGCTTCAGGTAAACCCTGCCAGGGACTCTTTGGCCTGGCCATTTGGTGGCACTTGAAAACAAGCTCTTGGCGCGAAAGTTTCCGCAGATACCCAGTGGCCTCCCTTGATAAACAGATTCAAAACACACAAATGCATGTGTCCTGCACTTGTGTCGAATTTCTGCTCTGAGAAGCTCTAAATACTATGAATCATGACTGATGACCTATAGCTCAGTGTGCTGTGTCGGAAGTTGGAACCTTCGCCCTGCCAAGGGAGCAGCCATACTCTGTCTTCCAGATCCTTCCCATCGGAGTCCCCTTCGTGTTTCCCGCGGAAACGAACCTGGGGTCGTACCGTCGGACGACCCTCCGTCCGGGGTCGCGGACCCAGGAGCTCTTGCACCTTTGGCTTCAAGTTCATCGGCAGCTCTTCATAGGCCTCCCCAAAACGGCCGCTCGGCCAAGGACACTGGAGCCAAGACGGTGAGTCAAAGAGCAGACCGGTGGTACAAAGAGGAGAACACCGCAAGTGATTTGGAGCTTTGAATGATGCAGCCCTCATCAAAAAGAAGCACAACTCAAAGGTCAACAAAGAAACAAAAACACACACACACACCAGCTATTCTCCCTGGCCAAGTCCTCTCAACCAGGAATTCCGTGGCACTTCCTTGACCAAGTAGCACCTTCTACTCGTGGGGCCGCCACCGTTGAAACAAGATCACGCCTGGCCTGTGATCTCATGCACCTTGGAAAATGGCTGCACTTCAAAAAGAGGACTGGTGCTGATAGTTCTTGCCGAACAACAGCAACCACTGAACCAGTGGAATATCGTGCCAGCAGGTGAATATGTACCAAGTTTGTGGGCCGAAGTGTAAGCCTCTCAGATTGGAAGATATTGGAAGCAGCTACTGGATTTTGACTTTACGGGTCTTGAAGTGCAGCGTTTTGTCAACAACTCTCACGGGACCTCTCAAGTCGGATTTCCATATGAAAAACCTGAAGCTGTTAAGAGACCTCTGTCAAGAAGACTCTAGATCCAACAAAGCTCTACGGGTGGAACCGCGGTGGTCTGAAAGGTTTGATGCTGCTCTTGAGCAGCAAGTGATTGGGCGGTAAGTGAGCAAACCTTTGTAAAAAAGAAAACTGTGGTTTCCAGGTCTGCAGTGTTGATCCACGTTCTGAGCGCAATGGCATTTACAGGGCCCCTTCTATCTCCCTGGAGACTTCTAATATGTTGCTCACCTCAGCTGGAACAAACATGGTTTGGTGAAAGAGGGTATGGCCATGACCATGTTCTTCCAGCAGCTGGGTTCTTCCAACCAAAAGCCTCGAAATACCATCCATCCCTTTCTCTCCCCAGTCCCGCGGCCGGAACCGTCCGAACACCCCGGTCCCGCCCGTTTCCACGGCGCCCGTTTGGCCGGACAGCGCCGGTTCGTTCGCCCAGCGGCTGGTGTTGGCGGTTGTAAACCAAGGCCACGCAATTTCCATGGCACGGCACCGGGCCCAAGCGTCGCCTGCTGATGCCAGTGAGCCGGACACAGTGGGCTGGTGAAGTCGGTGGAGTTGGACCTGGTGGGAAAAGAGCCTATTAGAAATAGATTATCTTTCTCTGGAGGTCAAGAAGCTCCACTTCTTGAACGACCTAGCTCCAACAAGTCAATGATTTTGGAGATCGGAGCAACAGCCAACTTGCTTTAGACTTTGGAGAGTGGTCCCTTGACTTATCTGAGATCGGTTGATATCCTGCAAGGCACCGGCAACTGGGGTATGGCCAATAGATCGATGTTGCCGGCATTCAGTGTTCCAGCATGTTCCAACTGTCGACACTTTGGACGGGCTCCGCCAGTACCTCAGCGCAGTGGACTTGCCTCTATACACCTCGGCCTACCGAGACCCGAGTTCATGTTCCTTTTCTCATCTTTTCTCTGCTATCAGGACCAAGTCCCGTCAAGCAAACTGCTAAGCTCAAAAGTCTATTCCTCCCAATCGAAGAGCAAACATACTAGTATAATTGGTACGTAACACTTAGCCGCACAAACAACCCGCCATACGCATGCCATACTCTGTGACTCTTGCTAAATTATCGCGTTTCGCCGACATATCAAAGCAAGAAATGCTTCAAGAAGCAAGTGAAAACCAGTCGGGTCATGTTCCTGACTATAATATTGCAGCAGCCCCGACAAAAGGTCTTCGTCCGAATCTGGAATAGTGATAGTGAACTGATGTGAATTGATGGATCTGGGGAGTAAACACAGAGAGAAAAGGAGAGCCACCCTGTTCGACTCCTTCTTCCCATTTCTTTCCTTTCTCTGTCGACGACAATGCGCCTGATCTCCTCAAGCTGCCTCCCGGAGGGACGTCGAGCCTGAGCTGTCAGCTCCTCACTCCAGAGCTCTGCGAAGCTCTCCTGGCAGCCAGTACAGCGGTGGTGCCAACCAGCTCTGCCCCCCAAGGAACTTTTCAATGAAAAGGTGCGTTGAGTTTGCTTCAAAGCCTTCTATCAACTGGTTTGGAGTTCATCTCAAAACACACGAGACCCACGCCAAATATGCAGTTACCTGGACAGCCACCAGCAGTAACCCAGGGAGAGTCTTGTGACACTTTTTCTTACCACCTTTGGTCATCGATGTATACTAGCACCTGCCAGTTCTTTGTGCAACAGGTACCCAACCTACTTCACTTGTCATCTAAAAGTCTCCCTAAATGCAATCTTGTTTGAAGAAGGAAAGCCTAACTCAGGTGTTGGGCATTTTGACACGACTTGGGAACATAGTATCTAACCCCAGGTCACCCCTTGCACGTCTCGCGACACCGAATCTCGTCATATCGGCATCGTCCTGCGTCGTTGTCTGCCGAGGCCATAGCTCTGAGCTGAGAAGGTCTGGCCAGGGAAGTTTCGAGGAGCCAAAGATCTGATCTTCCTCTTGGAAATCCACCTTTACAGTAAAACCACCTTTCCCTAAGAGGATTCCTCAGGGAATCCCAGAATCCAAGGGAAGATCTTAAAAAGTCTTAGACAAAGGGACTGCCTTGGGATTTCCACAGGCTACAGTCACAAGATCGGATCCCCAGAGTTCACTCCTGCCAGGGTTCTCCCATCCCATCCGTGAAGACAATGTCTTCGTGAAGTGGCGATCTCAAGAGTCAATCCTCAACTTTGTTTCACCTCCCGGGATGAGAATTGCTTGAACTAATTCTCAACTCACTCGCAGAAAATCGCCCCTGAACAAAACCTTGCAAAAGCTTGCTCACTAGGTACAGGTATAGATCAAACCTCTCAAAGCCGAGTCTGAGTATCTGCAGCAAAACTCAGGTGCTACTGGTCAGATTAAGATGGCCAGCCCAAAAGATGAGTTCACTCAAAATAATGGGACCCACCCAATGGAATGTTCTTTTTGATCTCTACGGCGAGACCCTTTGCTATCTGCACCATTCTCCCCCATGGCGCATGGATTGCGCCACAGGAGCCCGAATTTTGTCAATCCAATGAGGTTCTTCAAGCCATCGCAACACTCCCAGGTGCCTCGACTCCGTGAGGTCGAGCACTCTTGGCCTCCAGAAGTCAATTGGCAACATGAGTAGTTCTCAACTGCCAGGGTCATCATGACAATAAGAGAGAACAAACCCATGTTGTATTGCCTGTTTGCCCGTGTTTATTTCCGTGAGACAAACATCATCACGATGTAGCTGTGTCTTGTGGAGGAAGAACCCCGAGTCCCTGACTTGTTTAGCTGGGAACATCAAGAACCAACCCACTCAGGGGGTATTTGATCCCTTTTCACCCCTAACTGGACAAACCCTGTGGGACACTTTCAGGGATGGGGATGGGCCAAAACCAAGTCTGAACATCATCTTCCAGAGATCTGTATGTCAAATTCCATCTCAGCTTTCCAAGTGATCATATGATTTTGCAATAGTTATAATATGTTATATGTTTCCAAGTCCATGCCAGTCTCGTGGTCTGAAGTCAGAGGACTGCAGACTTCATCGCATGGTCTCCTTCAGAGCCTTCCTGGGCCGCCCCCGCTGCGCATCAGTCGCGCTCTCAACGGCCGCTTCGGCAGCGGCGTGCACGGCGCCCGCCGGGGCGTCAGGAGCAGCGAGGGCGTCGTCCGCGGACTTGGCGTTGGGAGGCGCAGGTGGACCTCCTCTCCCATCATTGGGCACCGGCAGACCGGTTTGGTTTGCAGTGGTGGGCAAGCCTTTCTGCGGTTGAAAATGGATTCCCGACCCATTCCAAAACAAAAATCTCGGCAACGAATCATCTGTTCTTTTTTCCGTGTCGTCCCGTCCTCGGCGCTCCAGGAGATGCCGCTCATGGCGCTTTGCGGCGCATCGCGAGCGACGGGAGCTCAACCGTGTTCGGATAGAGATGGAACAAGAAACGGAGGGAACGTAATTCTTATGTACTGTATTGTTTAAGAACGTAATCGAAAAGGCGAAGAGAGTGAGAATGAGAATAGCCTGTCTCTGTGAGGCGGTTCCCTAAGACTTGCTCTTTCTCGTCTTGCTTTGTAACTTGGACACTTCAAATCGACGTGCAAAATAGGCAGGACCTGTGGACCTGTTGCATCTAGAATTCAGAAGCCTGGCCAATGTCCTGTGTCGGTCCGAGTTCAAGAAGGCAAACATGCCTACGGCCATCGACATGTTGTCAAAATCCATACCACCGCACTGTGGACAACATCAGGGTCGAAATCGAATTTACGTAATCCACTCATCCTTCAACCCACTTGACATTTTTGGTACTGGTCTTGAAGCTCAGGTTTCGCTTCAAAATGACCCAAAAAGAGCGACGCGGCAACCCAAGATCCCGATCCCAGATCCAGCCTCGTACTCAGCCTTCACCTGCTGCACCTGCACCAGCAGCCCGGGGACGTGTGTTGGCATCCTTTCACACAAGCAAATTCTACAAAATACAAAGGCTTGGAAGAACAACTTTGAAAGACTCTGGTAGAGGGCAATCGTCTCTACATCCCCGTTCTTGAAGTATCCCTCTTTGCTCCATAACTACTGTACACTGTACACACCATGAATTCCCTACAGTGGCACCACACGTGCACCAAACTCTTTCCCAAATCCATCCATAGACCGGGGGATCCAGCTACCAAGTTCAAAACCAGGAGGTACATTGAAGTCAATGCCATTGAAGTCAATCGAGTGAACTCACCTGGCGAAGTCCGTCCGTCCCTTCGAATTGCGCTCGCTTGAGATGTCTCGTCTTCCGCCTCCCGTTCCAGAGCTTTGAGCTCCTGGTGCCGCAACGATTTGTGAGCTGAACAAAGGGCTCAAGGCTTGAGCTGCATTTGCTGAAAAATTGGTAAGTGCATCCCCAGATGTTGCCAATAGGTCAATAGGTTTCAAGCGCTTCTAGGCGCCGATTCTGGCTGCAAACCTGTGGTTATTGGAGTGTCAATGTGGCTCTTGACAGGCATGGCTATGTAAATGCCGATTGCACAAAAATACAATCGGTCAATCCAAGTAGTGGGTAATGTTCGCCATGTCTGAAAATCCAGTAGGAAGAGGTATGCACACACTAATTGCAACAAATTGGTCAAACGCCCCTGAGATGTAGCGTTTTTGCTTGATATTGTGGGAGATGTCGAAACATGGAACCAACATAAACCAATGAAGCCGCATGAAAAGTCAGGCAGAAAGGCCACTTGAAACTGGTACCACCTTTTTGAAAGCCTTTAGAGGTCAGAGTGGAAGAACATCGTCCGCACAGCAAGATGCAAATCCTGAACCCCAAAAAGCACAGAAAGTACCCCTTTGGCCCTCGGCGAGCCATCTGGAAAAAACAGCAGCATCAGAGGGAAAGTCACTGCAGTTCCCAGTGCCTTTGTAGAAAGTCACCTGCATTCCTCATTGTACTTAAATGTGAGCATCGACCACATTAGAATGTTACTGGCTTCCAGAAATCACACATGTCACATGCCCAATCCCACGGGGCACAGGAGGTCTTCCTTCCACGCTAAAGCTTCAGAAATCCCCTCTATCTGATGGTCACCAGGTCTTTCTGCGCTTGATCATCTCAAGACCATGCCGCACGCCTGCTCACTGGTCGCAGTTGCTACCACTGGTGCTTCAGCGGCCTCGTAAACATGACAAGTTAAAAAACAGTGGCCTCCAACCAAATCAACTGGCATGGGCCGTGTGACTCTGATCATTTCTTGCACCAAAAGGAATTCAGATGAACTAGCCCACTAGGCAGTCAGTCTCTGACCTCCAACAACCAAAGGGACACGGATGGCGACAAAAAGTACCTGATTTGGTTCATACGAAGACCAGTACTTGAGGGTGAGGTGACACGAAGGACATGTGAGCGCCTGCAGCTGACTAGGATTCACATCCACTGCCAAGGCCTCACAATGTGCCAAAGGAAGGGAATGGAGAAAGTGTTTCTCTAAACGGAGAGTACATGTTCCTTCATGCTGGTTTACCTTCTGTTTGGCATATGGTGTCTTTGAAAAAGTGGCCGAAGGCACAGCAAGGGCCCTATTCTCGCCTGGGTGTTCGCGCTTCGCACTTCAGAGGGCTCTTCGCGCATCGCTGATGCCTGACAGCTGGAAAGTTTTTACAAAAACTCCAAGCCTTCCTTCTGTTGTGACTGGCCACCTTGCTGCGCACAAAACAGGAGGGTCACATGTTTTGCAAAGTCAACTTGCTTTTGCACCAAGAATGATCCATGGGAGATGATGGATGGGATGAAGATTGGTCTGATTTCACCTTGACAACACTTCGCCTGCGGCTGACTGGGAGTCACTTCCGCCGGTTCGTCACGCATCACTGTGGCAGTCACCTCGAAACGTGCACAAGCAACGGGTCAGTCCAAGAGAAACTTGAACCAAATCAGCTGAAACTGCAGATCTTCCTGCATGTCTTGAGCTTTCCAAACAGTTTCTAATGCCTTCTTCCCTTAGTCATAATCATATGTATGTTTTCGGCATGGCTGTTTCAATATCAAATCTGAATACATCTGAAGACAAGACGTGCCTGGGGCTGATAGGAAAGCACTTCCTCTGGTTCATCAGGCATCATTGCTGCAGCCTCACAGCGCAAATCATGAAGATACAAGAAGGGCGCACGGTAGCCCCCAGTATTCAGCCTTGACCCCTTGTCCCTGATAATGAAGCTTTCACCTTAAGCCAATGTATTTCCTGAACACAATGG
>CAXAMN010021795.1:210861-239879 GCA_963970005.1 Durusdinium trenchii | reverse complement strand
GGGGGGGCGTGGCGGGCTGTTCACCCGAAGCCCAGAAAATTGGCATAATGCACCTGGTTGCGATTCGCTGCCACACTCTACTCAAATGCACATCAAAAGAACTTCCTTCCACTGGTTGATTCGTTTGTCGCTTAGGTGGCATAGCAACGTCGCAGCTGCGCCTGTGGCTGACTGGGAGTCACCTCCACCGCTTCGTCAGGCATGACTGCTGCAGTCGCCTTGAAAAAATCACAAACAGGTGGTCTGTGCAAGAGAGTTGTCGACCATATCAACTGAAGTGGGCTACCCTTCGGGCATGTGCAAGTTCCCTTTGCAAGAACATATGCTTGGCTTGGGAGACTGCGCTTCCTTGTCCGTTCTTTCCCATCACCAAATGTCTTGGGCATGGCTGTTTCAATATCAAATCTGAAGACATCTAAAGACAAGACGTGCCTGGGGCTGATAGGAAAACACTTCCTCTGGTTCATCAGGCATCATTGCTGCAGCCTCACAATGCAAATCATGAAGATACAAGAAGAGCGCACGGTAGCCCCCAGTATTCAGCCTTGACCCCTTGTCCCTAATAATAAAGCTTTCACCTTAAGCCAATGTATTTCCTGAACACAATGGGACTCTGGCGATTCTCCTAAATGCATTGAACTAGCAAGGAATAACTTGCTGTAAGTGACTTTTGGGTTCCAGCACCTTGTCATTGGAATATATTACAGTATTCTAGTCACTCCACTCTACGTCGTGTAAAGAACGGCGGTGTGGTTCAGGGGGGCATGGTGGGCTGTTCACCTGAAGCCCAGAAAATTGGCATAATGCATCTGATTGCGATTCACTGCCATCCTCTACAATCAAATAGGCGCGCCATAGACGCCCCTTCGACCACTTGATCTTGTTTGTCACTCAGGTAGCAAAGCAGCATTGCAGCTGCGCCTGCGGCTGACTGGGAGTTACCTCCACCGGTTCGTCAGGCATGACTGCTGCAGCAGCCTGACTCCACGGGCTCCAGTGTCAACCGCTGAACAAGCGCAACGCTTCTATGGTGAGACCATGGGGTCAGAATTTTCCGGGAACATCTGCAGCTTTCGATTCACTGAAACTGGCCAAACTGGTTGAAAGACATCAAATGCGGAACCTTCCACAACTTGCCAATCAGATGGCACCCCAACGGCCCTTCAGTAGCTTGGAATTAGGAGCACACAGAGTTGAACGAAGTTTATTGTTCCTAGTAGTAAGGCACTTGTTACTACTAGCGAGGCACTTGTTACTCATAGCATGACAATTCACCATGAATCTGAGAAAAAGCCACTGTCCGTCCACTGAACCCTTGCTGTGATGCAATCTGTGAAAGCTTTCTTTCTGGTCCCAACTTCAACATGCAGCAGCAAACCACTGTCTGAAAGACTTTGGAAAATTCACACCGTGTCATGAAGAAGCTGCCGCAGGTTCAACATCGGTCTTCACAACAAAGAAAACATGATCTTCATCTTCCTCTCTTCTGTCCATCGGTCTGCAAGATAGCAACATCTGTGTTGTCCACACAAGCTCGGCACAGTTTTCACAAGCATTCGTTGAGAAACTACACATGCGGAATACATGATAAGGGCTTGTGGTCAAACGGCGTAACTGCCGTTACGAGACCAGCTTTCATCCCCCTACGGGACGAAGGGTCTTAACTTCTTGCTTCTTTCCCGCCTACCAGTTGAGCCGCTGTTCCTATCTGCTCAAAATGTACCTAGAAATCCCCATGCATGGGTGAAGTCTCATCAGCTGGAAGACACGCCAAAACAACATCATCTGCTTGGTGCTTTGTTCCTCATCAACTGAACACCCAACATCTTCCTAGTCCAAAGTCAACCGTGGTTTGGGAAGGTCCTATTGACCATACCCTTCGGCCTTGGCATGCGAAGAAGTCAAATTAAATACAGGAATTATTGAATCTGATGTGTCGTTGATCCGTCTATATATACATCTTTTATCCCAACAACCAATCCAATACCAAAAAAAAAAGCAAAAAGCACACCCAACGAAGGACCATGTCCTTTCCTTTTCGCCCAATGGCGCCGTGGCCGTCGTGGTTTCACCGGACATCTCCTCCGCCCCGGGTGCTGCATGGCCTCCTCCAGCGCCTCGCGGCGTTGCGGTTTTGGGCAACGGATCGACTCAGTGTGGCATCCTCTCCTGGTGCTTTTTTGCATGGAAGTATCGAAGTGAACAAACCCCTCTGGTCTTATTTTTTGAGAAAGGAGTCGTTCCAAGTGCAAGACAACACCACTTCCATGTTTGCTTGATCAAAAGGAAATCATCCTTGAGTGCAGAGAGGAGATCAAATGTCTCACATATAGGGAAAAATGTCCGAGTGGTTTCTGCACCAGCTTACTTCGGTTGGACCCCTCAGTCCTTTAGCTTGGACAACTTTGAAAAGCTCCTCTGGCTCAACCAAGTGATTCAATGAGTACTGCGAATGTATTCAAGCTGGGTCCCTGATCGTGATACACGAGCTACATATATCTATCCTTTGATGGATGGGCATCACTATAGATGTTTGTGCTGGCGTCACTGGTGTGCAAACACTGTTGGCAACAACTGTGTATCTGATGAGAACCCAAAATAACTGCAACTGCAACACGTCTTTTAATCCGCAATCGTTGAAGTTGGGCCGTTGGCCGACGCGCAAAAATCAAATTCGCAACAACTTGTTGCCGGTGGCGTGGGTGCGGATGACATTCCCATCACGTCTGCCATCTTTGTAATCACCCTCCTCCTTGTCACCATTGGCGTAGGCATAGATGAAATGCCCATTAAGTTTGCCATCCTTGACATTGCACTCACAGCTATCGCCGTTGGCAAAGGTCCAGGACTCATGCCCATTGTGCTTGCCATCCTTGACATTGCGCTCACACTTATCTCCATTGGCAAAGGTTATGATTTCGTGCCCATTTGGCTTGTTGTCCTTCACATCACTTTCAATCTCATCACCATTGGCAAAGGTCAACTTGGCATGCCCAGTTCCACTCTGGACATCACCCTCAAGCTTATTGCCATTGGCGAAGTTGTGGATGAAATGCTCTCTTCCATCAATGATATCAACCTCAAACTTGTCGCCATTAGCGCCAGAGTAAGTGAAATGATCACCCACAGCTCCATAAACCATGCCTGGACGCAACGCCACCAACGTGCTGACGACCAAGGCTGCCAACGGCGCAGCAAGGCCCCGCTTGGACATCCTCCGTCGAGTGCCTCTCAAATCCATGATCACGGAGCTTGATTTGTCGCACCGGACCAGCAAAATCGGGAAAAAGCTGCAAGGATATCATCAAAAGAACGAGTTTTTTGGCCGGCTGTTCAGAACGATGTGTGTCTGTGTGTGTGTGTGCGTGTGTTCAAGCTCTACACATCTGGATCTCCTAGTCCCTTGACAATGGAAAAAATAAACAAAGAACCTGGAGGGGCAAGCAACGCCAATTCACACCAGTTAGGTTGCCAACCTTACGGGCCAGCAGAGCGAGCAGCTACTTTGGAAGTGGGACGGATACTCAAGATTTGAGTGCTTCAGACTTGCAGGGCAGGTGATCCTCAACTCCGGGAAATTCAAAGCGGTTTTGGGGGGTCGGAAGAAAGGTCTGTAGTTTGCCAATAGTTCAATCTTGACCAGCGGGTCGCGCGACGCAGTGGGTCCCATTCCCCGGTGCATGGCGTGCACGGCGCGGCGTGCCGCGCGCCGCGGGCACGGTGGTGTGGACCCAAAGGTTGACCAACCTCGGGGAGACATGTAGCATGTGGCCGCGTGCAGACCATCTTCCTGCAAAGAGGAAGTAAGTGTGGTTAACTTGGTTCGAAGAATGTGTAATATCCTTTGGGACTTTGGGATTCTACCAGTTGTTCAATCTTGCTCAAACTGGGCTTCACCGCGAGATGCCCCACCCAAAGGGCTTCAGTACTGTCTGGTAGTGCTTCGCAAACACTTCGCAACACTTCGCAACCCGCCTCATGATGTCCATTGGCCATCGGCACCCGCCCGGCGGTTCGCGGTTCGGGGACCTCAACCAGGAGAGGAATGCTTTGGCGGTTTTGGGTGGTGAGAGAATGACATTCCAGGCGATGAAAGGCGACCCACCAGGGTTAGTATTAAAGCCATTTGTGCCTTCTTAAAGAGTTCAAAGCCATTTGTGGGGTCTTCTTAGTGCGAAATTTGAAGATTCAAATCTGTTGAGATCGGGCACCCGTTGCAACCTGCACACACACAGTGCCCGTTTCAGGCTGGAGTTGCCGTGTTGGGGTAGCTGGATGTAGCGCGCTGCTCCAGTTCGTGAGTTCTGAAGTGTCCTGTGAACATTCTATATGTGAAATACCTTTTGCAGGGGCATGAATTATATACAGAGATGCAATAGGCTGTTCAAGTACAGTTTCGATAAACACCTGAACAGACTAGACACCTATCGCCTATCGCATAAAAGAAAAGTCCCTGAAGATTCAGATGAAAATATTCGTCCGCCGCTTCCACCCCTCTGGCCTCTTCTGCTGGACACGAGGCATCCATCTGCGGCTCCTGAGAAGATCCAGCAGAGTGAAAGGGATGAATTGGCTGCAGTAGTAGTAACAAGAAGCTACTAGGAACAAGTGCATCGCTACTAGTAACAAGTGCCTTACTAGTAGTAACAAGAAGCAGCTCAAAACCGGAGAAGCCTGGTTGACCGATCGATACTTGCGTCTTCGAGTTCAGCACCCGATGGCCCGGTGTTGGTATCCAAGTCGATACACCCATTCGAGATCCCAAGGTTTAAAAGGACAAAGAGGACACAACACCGAACACCAAAAGTACCGAACCCCAAAAAGGAACCCAAGAACCGACGACCAGGCAGGTCACCCAGGTGAAACGGGAGGGGCTCCAGGTCTTGACTCACAGCCAATTAGATCCTTTTCCCAGGGATGCAGTGACCACAAGTGTCGGGTACTCGGACCAGGAAGTGCTTCAGCCGGGTCATTCTTGGCGGTTGGGTGGCAGTCCGCAGGATAGACAGAGCTCTGGGTGCCCAGAGCAATTGCTTCCCCCCAAAAGGTAATGTAGACTCTTGATCAATAAACCCACCCCTATGAAGACGTTTCTCAATCCTAGTGGGGGGTTAATTGCTAATCAAGAGTTTACAATAAACTCACCTGGTGGAAAGACGTGGAAGCTAATGTTCCAAAGTGGTTCTTCCCCACGTATGTCACGTGCGTCACATGCCCCCTGTTTTTGGGCACCACGTAGGCGCTTGACCGATTGCTTCTCATCGAGTCAGGTGAGACGGGCCGCAGTTCTGATCGGACCTCTTGGGATGGGACGCCGTTTCGTTTCGCCTCGTCTCAAAGAAGTGTTCATCGGTCGCTGCGAAGCGCAGTGGAAAACGCGGCAAGAAACGGTTGCTTGGCATGTCTCAAAAACTGCTTTTCATCTTCGAAAGGGTGGAACTGATGGGGGTCCTCACATTCCGCACATTGGCACACATCCAAATCTGGCCCCCTCATATTATACGGAATCAGTCAGTCTGCTTCACAAGGTGAGAGGATTGCGCTTGCACTTTCCGTATGCATGGATCTCCAAATGCCCGAGTTTTTGGAGGTCTTTGTTGTAATGCAGTCGATGTCTTCCACCAACGGCTGGATCCTCCTATCAGATCGCTTTGATCCATCACCAGCTCCTAGTGCCTTCCCTCACCTCATGCCATTCTCCCCTGAAGTGGCGCTGTTTTCAGCCCAACCCAACCAATCTCTGTTTTTCTGACACCGATCCAAAACTCAAAAGGGTCCAGTCATGAGATGACCAAACAACCCCGTAGGCCCGTTGGTGTTGATCTTTGATCCCCTTCTGAGTTCTCCATCACCTCGAACGAAGGAAACTCGAAAGAGAACGAGGAAACCGCGACCCCCTTGGGAGGTCCAATCAGCGGCAGGCCAACTGCCTATGGCAGTCGCAAGTAAATGCCAGCGAGCCAGCGCCTTCTGTCTGGAGGGAAGGATGCATCATGATATATCATGGATACATAAATGGCCAAGTTATGTGACTCACCGGGAAAAGTTAGACTCTTCTTCAAGTGCGTTGATCTTCGATTTAGCTGTGGAACATAGGTGTAGAATAGTCTGATCGTTTTCTCCTGGAGACCATGCAGGGGTGAAAGAGCGACGTACCCACGATTCAACTGGGTGTGGGTGGAACATTTGAAAATGAGGCCCCCTAAACCGTTGCCCCAGGGCACCTTTAGTAGTTAGGTCCTACTCACGGCTCATGTTCTTCCTCAGGTGATCATGCAAACAACCAGCTAGAGGTATGCAGGCCAGTGAATGTTATCTTTCCCTCCGGTGGCTCGCGCTTCTTTTTTCATCACTCGACCGGGAACCGCAGCGGAAAACAGTTGCTCACTGAGATTTCAGTCGTTGGCCCCATGTTTCTCCGGTCGTCCGCCAGGTGGAAAAAACAAGCATAACAAAACTAGACAAATCACAAATCATAGTATGCCAAGAGATTCTTGTTTACAAAAAACAATATTGCTAAACCAACAACTGCCTCTGAATCAGAAGGATCATAGCCCCTTCCTGTGGAAAGCCCCTCTTCTCTTCCGTGAGGAGACCCAAACTGAACACCCTATTCAGTCAGTGAGAACTCCACCCACATTGACCGGTATTTCATTGCCAAAATAACCTTCTCCCGTCCCGTCTATATTTGGGCCTTACTCCATCAACTTGCAAGAGGTTCATCAATCCAAGCTCATCCATATGACCTTCCAGTTTCCACGGGAGCGGCGAAACAAAATCAGCGTAAACCCCAGTCATAATGTTGTAGAAGGGAAATCAATTGTCCATTCGGATGTCCTTTTGCTTTTGGCCGTAGCCGGAGCTTTCCACTGTCATCGTTCCTCTTCAGTCTGACCCTCGGTTTTACTGGCCAGGACTCATGTAGTTGTTCCGCCTTCGGTAGAAGCCTCAGTTTTGCCACAGAAAGAGAATTTGGACCGGTCCCACTCCGAAGAAAATGTCACGAGAAAAGCTGTGTTGAAATAGCAATTCCCAAAGGGCTGACATAGAACCTGACCCCCAAATTCCATTTTCTATATAATCAGGTCGAAGTTACCTTTTTCCACTGGATATCCAGGCATGTGCAGCAGGAAAAGCTTCAAAAGTCTGGCTATAGTGCACCAAAATTGACATAAGTGGACAGGCAAACAGCAAACCCTCATTTAATGACTTAGAAAATACTAGAAGTAAACCTTGCATGTCATATCTATCTGATTTTGCATGACATGGTGATAGCTGTATGCTGAGGGTCCCTTTTTCTCTAACTTCTTGCCATCCGGGAACACTCATGATCCGGCGGCAGCAAGTCGTCGCTGCGGCCCAGCTCCAGCATGGCAATATCTCAGCCGCTGGGATGGATGAGGCTTTCGCAAGGATTCTTGCTACTAGTAGCGATGCCGTTACTAGTAGCGATACACTTGTTACTAGTAGTCATTGTTTCAGAAGAGAAGGATTTGAAGGTGGCAGTCATTGTGGCTGGGGTGCCATCTCAGGTCTGTAGGCTGGAAGCAACGGTCCTTGGAAGAGTCATGTGACGCAAAAACAAAGGGCATCGCTATTAATTAGTAGCAAGGACGCTACTAGGGGCTCCTGGCCTTACTACTACGAGCATTCTTGCTACTAGTAACAAGAGTCTCAGGGGAATAGAATCCATTCACCTCTCGGTCGCATTACCGGACTTGTGGTCGCGCTCTTCCCGGACCATATTTCGATCAATCAGAAAAGTTACTAATGGACGAGCTCCTGTACCAACATGCACCAACTAGAGTTCAACAGTCTGACTGAAATTCAGTGGATGCTAATGGAAATAATAAGTCCTTCTTTTCTATGTTTTCTGTGGAAGAAGAATGTTCATAGGCACTGGAAGGAGGTATCGCCTGAAATCTCGAACAGTGGCGCCACTTTTCAGATGATGATCTCTTTTCATCCCAATCTGCAAACACACCCACCAGACTCACCACACATCTTCACCCCGAAAAACGGCCCAAACCCGCGACCGCTCGCGGATCCAAGCTCGCGTGTCGCGCTACGCTCGCGTCGCGTTTCGCCGAGCGGCTCATCAAGGGCGTGGAGTTGGTTCGCTTGGGCGCGAACTCCGAGACGTAACCTGTGGGGAGACGACGCAAACGACGGACCCGGGGGGCACCGCCTCCGGTGGGGACGACCAAGTCAGAACTGACAGGCGAAGCGGATGTGTGTGAGGCAAATCCGATCTTACAACCTCCAATCCAACTACCATGTAACTTGTCCCAATGTTGGGGAAGTTACAGTATATAACTTACAGGGGATTTCGAGGGGGTGGACAACGGAATGCAGATATGGAGGGCTGGGGTTAGAACCGAGTGACCCTGCGATACACCAATTTAATTGTTTTGTTTCGTACGCAGGTCTTAGGTTGATAGACCCCTCCCTTTAGGCCTTTAGGCCTGAACAGGGGACACTTGTATGGGGGTCCCCTCATTTGGGCGGTTTTCCAATCAGCCGCCTAACATGGACTTCTTGGGCATTGGCTCATGCCCAAATCTCACAGACGCAACATGTAAGCTCACATATATCTGAAAATCCTTCAACTTCTACGAGACAGATCCCAGAATTTGGGGACAAACTCATTCTGAGACAAGCCCCTAGATCCTCTAGGCTCCAGAATTGTGATCGTGTCCTTCTATTTGGGAAAATCTGACGGGCTTCCCTCGACTCTTCCCTGTCATCGCTGCAGCTGAGGAACTGCTCTTCCTCAGGCATCATGGGGAAACAGCAACGTCTGAAAAATTAAAACTTTTGGATGCTTTTGGAGAGATTGGCTTCTCTTCCCTCCCTACCAGCCCTAAAAATCGCTGGCTTAAGCTAGACACCCGTGCAATGGCGTCAATAATTCACTTGGAGATGTCCTGAAATTGGTGAACTTCGGTCACACATTATTCGGGTCCAAGTCAGGAACCTGGAAGATATAATCCGCAGGATGGGACACTATGGATCTTAACCTTCCAATGAACAGCTGACAGCAATAAGGTTTCACATTGAGCTACAACTTCACAGCTGGTCACCCAAACTTCCCCAGTACCACGAGAGTTCTGAGTTTGACCATTTTCCCCAGAACCACCGGATATGTTTTACACTCCAAGATTTCAAGAAACATGGAATGGTTCTCTCAACGTTTTCTCAACCACTGCAGCTTTCGACATGTCTCGGGTTTCAAACGCCCCCCTGAGCTCCGTGTCGATCCCACTCAGGGTCGATGAATTCTGCCTTTTTCGCACGAACGAAGGACCGCGTCGTTTTTCTGCGGTGCCAAGTGGCTCTGGAGGACCTTCCCACTTGGAGATGAAGCCAAGATTTGGCTTGGGAAGCAGGATGGTCCCTGGCACAGCGACTGGTCATCTCCAGAACTCCAAGAGGTTTCAACCGTGTTTAAGGTAGTTTAAGGGGAGAACATCATTACTGAGATCATCCAGGTTGCATGTTCCATTCCTCCCGCAGCTGGGAATCACTTTGCATCTTGGATAGTTTTGCTCTGAACTCAAAAATCATGGTGCCTGCTTTGGCCAGGTCTTGCGGATGCGCGTGGAAGCTGACCTCGATTCACAGATGAGAGCGGTGGGAATCAGCCCTTGAAGATGAGGAATGTAAGCCCTTCAAGATCGGCTGCAAATTCCTGACAGGTACAGAAGTGTGCCGGAGGATACTGAATGGTTACGATGGCAACTTTCAGGAAGGTGGGACAAAGGACGTGCAGATCATCTGACCTAGGGGGATGATGCTCTGAGTACAGACGGACGGTTCTAAAGGAGCCAACGTTGTGATCATTGGAAGCCCTTGGGACGCGTTTGTTGAAGGTCTGCTACGTGCTGCATAATTGGGAATACGCCCCAGGTCAAGGTTTGCAAGTAGAAGTGAACTGCGCAAAAATGGTTTCTTGTTGCAAACAATCTTTACCGCTGCAATACAATGGAGCACTGGCGTTTTTGGGGTTAATTACAAGTAGAAGTGAAGCCCCAAAGACAGCATCATCTCACATCTCCTTCTCACGTGGTTTCTCTATCACTGTTCCGGCATGGTTAGCATGCCCAACACTGCAAATCCTCTCGCAACCGAGCGGCGTGTGATAGGGGACGAGTCTCTAGGAGGTCAGTCATCCCTGGCTACAAGGGGAAACGAGGCGCTGGAGGCCACCGCGTTAATGGCAAAGATCCAAAATATGAACAGATTCTCACTATGAATTGTCCGAACCATTTCAATATAAATAGTAAATAGATAGTTAAAACACAACACTCCGGAAACTAAAGTAAAACTATGAATATGATTTTATCCTGATAAGGCAGTGGCAAATATCATGCAGTAACTAGGAACGTTTAAGCCGTGCCGCTGTGGACAAGTCAGACTCTCAAACTATTGTAGTCTTCCTCCAAAGCGTGGAACTCACCACTCAAGGCGATTCTTAACAATTAGCTTGTACAGAGTGAAGACACATTCTTCCTGGCTCTATTTACCCCTCTCTCTCTCTCTCTTTCTCCCCCTCTCGTGCCACTTGTGGGCACGAGCTTTTGCTATCACTCAAGCCCAGCAGTAAATGCCAACGATGTCACAGCTTTCTCTCCTCTCGCTTCGCCTGGCCATCTTCCACGCCCTGCCGCCGCGCCTGTGATGGTGCGGGTCCGGCCGCTTTTGGGCTTGGCGCTCTTCATCTTCGCGGATTTCAAGCGATCCCCCCGGTAGCCTCAGCGCTCGTGGTGTCTTTGTCAGACGAAGAGATGAAACGCTGCCCAGAGAGCGCGCATCGAATTTGCAGCTAAGAGTCCTGTGAAGGCATCCTGAGAACTGGGACTGGGATGGGCCAAGCATGGTGGGTCGCTTTGTCAAATCCACTAAACGCCGTTAGGACGGCTCCAACATGCTGTCGTCAGCAGGTTCCGAACGGGCGTTCTACAGGAAACGAACTGTGACATCTTTGTCCATCAACTGGGAGATATAATCAATTGGTGAGGACTCCGGCTTGACCAACCACCAGAAATCACCAAAAATCAGCGCCCATCACGGGAAAACTACGAAACACAGTCATGCATCCATCCCAAAAAAGAGCTCTTGCCCTGGCAACGGCCAGTGCGGAAACACCCACAGGCGAGTGAAGGGCCACCGCGCCTGATAGGAGGTGTTCCCATTGATCTCCGCTTCGCTGGTGGCGGCGCCGCCCTTCCAGCCGGCCTTGAAGCTGGCCGCCAGCATGGCGTTCACCTCGCGTTTGACGCGGCGAAACGGTGCCGCAACTCCGGTGGCGGCGCATGGGATCTGTGGGGGCCACGAGCCTGGTTTTGTTGGAGGGTTCTTGCAGAATTGGCGCTTGTGGTGGGGTGGTTGGCCGAAAACCAAAAAAGGCCTTGGAATCGTTTCGAGGGACCGTTGGTCGCAGCGATCTAGCGGATCTACCAGTAGCAGGGGTCCCTGTCTTTCAAGTGACGGATGTAAGAAACGACATGATCTGAAAACAACTGGGGAGAGAGTGCAAATTGCAAAGCAAACTTGTTCGTTGTTCTCCAGGAGCTTTAAACAATATTACGTATACAGCAGATCGAACCCCACCAAGTAAAAACTGAACAAACATGAACAAACTGAACAGCAGTACAACATGACTTATGAGCGGCACCCCGCCCACGTTCCACCCCCTTTCCCACTGTTGGCTGTCCCATGCCTTGTTGTCCCCGAGCGGATGCGGGGTGAACTCTCGGCGCGAGCTGACAGCACTCCAATCCAACAGAGGAGCCTCAGGTGCCGCCAGGCACAAACAAGAAGGTACCAAACCCGAGGAATAGAGCTGTTCAACTGGGGCAAGGAGCCTTTGCACGTGATGCCTTTTTTTAATGGAGATCAAACTCCATTGCGATTCACGAGAACCTGCCCTGCAGAAGCAGAAGAAACACTCAACACTCGGTAAGTGCGGCAGAGTGGCGGTGCTCTTCTGGAATTTCATGTAGGGCGACTCCTCAAGGGACTCATCCAACAAGAATGCTACTAGGGGCTCCTGGCCTTACTACTAGAAACAAGAAGCTACTAGTTACTAGGGGCTCCTGGCCTTACTACTCACACTGCTTGCGGTCTGTCCATGCCGCTTCCCATGACCCTTCGTCAAGGTGACGGGTGTCAGGGAGTCTGGTCAGTATCTTGTTGTAAGATATGAGCACTACTGTACAAAGTGAACCAAAACGGATCGACTACCTATGTGAGACCGAATATCCGCGCTTGCTGAAAGACCTGTGTGGCCACGGGCCTCAAGATAAGTAAATTCCTAATTGGGTGCAGCTGGAATAGGCACGGACGAAAGATCACCATGCTTGTTCCAGACTTTACGAAGATTCCTGCGGTATAGGAAAGCCTGATCGAATGTCAGTGGGGCGGCGACATCTGTTGTGAAGATCGGTGAGACGTGTCCCATGGGTACCAAACCATCCGGGTGATAAGGTGGTTTGCAATGCAGATCAGTGGTATACTGAAGTAGAGTCTTCTGGACAGCTTTAGGATTTGGTAATTCAGGTCGGAGAGGGAAACCTCCAGTATACTGAGGACCCCAGCCAATCTGGGCAAGGCTGCGAGAGCCCTGCTTGGAGTAGTGCGGAATGAGTGGTGTACTGGTATAGCCCTGGAGATAGAGCACGATTGTCCTGAATGCTTCGGCCTGTTCACGAAGGGAACGCTTATGGATTGGGAGAGCCAGTACTCTCGCATCTTGCCAATGGATTGGTTGTGCACGTTGATTGTCCGCCAACCGAAGCCAGGTGGGGAATTGGATTCCCGTATTGACTATGAATGCAAGGGCCAATTCATGCCAGGTAATACCTGCAAGAAGATGAGGATCTGTGTGATCAATGTCTGATTTAGGCCATTTTAGCGCAGCGCAAAACTGAAGGACCAAGTCTGCATATTGGTTGCCCCAGACACAGGCAGTAAGGAATGCAGGGTGAATATCTGGCTGAAATACTTGAAAAGGAGGCGAAACAGTGTAGCTTTCCCTAAGCCGTAGCAAAGTACTCCAATCAGAACTGTCATCATGATGACTTTGGGCACCATGTAGGTGTGGTTCTCGCTGTTTGACCTGAACATGGGATCGATTGAGGTCAGCAAGGTATTTAAGGATGCATTTGGTTTGTCGATATTGGTCTTCATGCCATACGGTAGCACGTTGAACTATTTTGTCAACGACTTCATGATCTGTAAGTCTGGCGCGCACTGCGGCGTGGTCAGCCCAAAAATTGCCTAGAGCATCATCTCTTTCAGGTCCCGGAGGCAAATTTTCGATGGTTTGATGTGATCGCACTTTACGAAGCAAGAATTGTGAGGGGACCCAACTCTTTGCGATCAGGTTCAAAAGGTCCGCATTGGCAAGGTGGTGCCATGACGGAGTACCAGTAAGCTGCGTTACCTGTTGGATGGCATTAATGGCATACTGAGAATCAGTAGTAATGATGACTTGGTGGGGCCACTGATGGCTGGAGGCATGCTGTACAATCCAAGCAATGGCAGCTAGTTCAGCCCGAGCGATTGATTGGGTACCTTGAACATGTTGAATTTTGATGGTTAAGAACGGGGTGGTGTCAGAGTCCGGCCGAAACTGGACAACGGACCATGCTGCTCGCCTGGTCTCGGTCTGCAGAGGGGTATCGGCTGAGCCATCAGTATAGAAAAAGAGGACATTGTCCTGGAGATAGATCGGGGTGTGTTCCGTGGGATGTCCCCGATATGCAAACAATTGACGCAAGGTTGCGATATCTGGAAATGACACTGGAAGGGGCATCCACAACTTATGTGGAGAGCTGGTCAGGTAGGTAATTGCCTGTGGGTGATGCTGCCTGACATGGTGAAATGCCGGGCAATGCAGTTGTTGATGTTCATGGGTATCGGGCTGACCACAAAAGGAACAGTTAGGGCTCTCAGTAGACGTCCACAGTGCTTTAACTGCCCCCACCTGGTAACCTGCTGTAAGGTTATAGGCGACCTGGCGGATATCAGTTCGAGACATGGACCGAAGGACCCGGGATAGGATTTTAAAGTCAAAAGGGACTGATGGTACTCCCTTACGATGACAAATTTGTCGGTGGAGATAATATGTCCATGCTTGTCGAAGGGTCTGACGGATCTGCTTGAGGGCATCATGCCGGATAGATACTGAGAGATAGCCATCAAGGGTGAGACGCCCGTCAAGAGTCAAGGACCACCCAACTAAATTTAAATAGCGTGCTAGCGCTCCGGCGGGGCCCACGGCTGGTCCGGTATGATTGATGACAGCCTGCAAGTAATCTTGCGCCATTAACGAGTTGGAATGAAACAGGCGGCGCAGGAAGGTCAGCGCAGTGGATATGACATAGAGCAGAGGGTCTTGAAGTTGGGGGCTGAAAGCATGGACCGCTAGCCAACTGGAGATCTGAGATTCGGGTCCAATAAGCGCAGTGGCTGCTTCACGGCGAAGTGTGCGGAAGTGCTTCTCGCCCACAACCTGATGTTCTGCTCCAAAGAATGCATGTGGCCACACGGCGGTTTGAATAAAGCGCGCCTTCTGAAGGATATCTGTGCGAAAAAAACGAATACGTTTGCACCGTTGAATTGCACTATTGATCTTGGTCTTGAGGTGCCCTAAAGTGATGTGATTGATATAGTGTGTCATGCATCCTAAATCCTTAGTGGAGTTGAGGATGGAGACTTGATTCAGGTGATGGGATTCTAGCTGGAAGAAATGCTTCCACTCTTCCCGTGCGTCAGTTGTGGCCCCCCATGCCCAGGACTTTGCAAAATCAATTTGCATGCGCAGAGCTTCAACCAAGTGCTGAATTTTCCGAAAAGCAACGATGTTATCACGCTGACTTGTAGTAAGATATGACCAATTATCAGCGTATGCATATGGATAAACACTGGGAGATTGGAGTGTCCAGTAAAACGCGGATGACACAACCAGCATGGCGCAAACAGATAGACTGTCACCTTCAGGAACCCCGGTGGTCATGGTAATCGTTGGTCCTACTGCCTTATTTACCTGGAGTCGCCTTGTCATTTTTTTGAGATTAGTAAACCACAAGCGAACTGAATCCGGCGGCGCTCCATGATACACAAAGAGATGATATAAGACTCTTCTTGGCAACAGGTTAAATGCTTTGACAAGATCTAATGTGAATCCTCGCCAGGGTAGTGATCTTTTCTTGGCGGATTCTATTTGAAACTGTTGTTGGAACGTAATGTCTTGTACGCCACGTAGGGGCAACCCCCCGGATATTGCACTAGGCCAGGCGGATGCCCAGTGGCGTAAAAGTTGATCCGCAATCAGCTTGGATGTAAGGCGACTCACGTAGCCCAGGATGGTAATTGGGCGCCCGTCCGTAATGGCTGTGGGCGGATTGCGTTTGGCCAACAGAATCACTCTGGCTATTAGCTGGTGTGTAGAGAGCCCGAGGGGCCACAGGGTGCTAAGAACTTTAGCTAGGTCTACCACAGCGGCATGCGGAAGTGACTGGAGCTCCTCAGCTCTCCAACCATCAACACCCACTGCTTTAAAAGGCTTAAGGCGACGAATAGTATTTGCCAAAATCCCAGGATCATCCCAAGTAACCTGTAAAGGGGCACAGGGTGGGATACGATCACACAATGACTGAAGTAGGTCGGTCCACGGGTGGTCTGAGTCTTCTTCCATGGATGTATCACGGTTCCAATATTGTGACCAATACTCCGCAAAAGGGCCGGCTATTTCTGCAACCTCAAATGCATATACTTCCTGAATGATCTCGCCATGAGGCGGGACGACACCTTGCAAGACTTGACAAGAGAGGTGATTATCATGCTGTTCCATGATACGGAGAGTGGCGGCACCAAATCGAGCAGCTGCGAATAACCGGAACCGCACTGGTTGATGTATCATCAATGAAACTGGACCTTTGGAGGTTCGGCGGACTGTCGCTTGAGCACACTTGTGCACTGGAAACCCTGGCAAGACTCGAACTTCATTGGCTTTAAGACGTTTATAGTACTCTGACCCGGAGCGGTGCTGTATGTCTAATTCAAGACCATGTTTCATTGACTGTCGACGAAGCTTGGCTTCCTGAGTACAATAGAGGTCTGCATCATACTGTGTGATCTGTCGAACGCAGTAAAGTAAGTCAAAAGATGGAAGGTCAACGGTGACACATGTGATGGCGTCGAACTGCAGGAGCCAATGAACCCAAGAGTGACCGTAACCATTTGCCCTGCGGATTGCTTGCCATAAAAGAAGCAAATCTGGATACGATGGCAGAAATTGCCAGTGGTCACAGAGGAAATCTTCAAGGCGGTATTTTCTATAAAGTCTCTCTAAACACCGTAAGCGACGGACCTGGCGGACTTTCTGACGGCTTTTGACTGAAGTAACCTCAATGGGAGGTTCGTAAAGACCGGTGCTGTCTTTGCGCGGTGCACGAGATGGCAGAAGTCGGAGTGGTTTAGGACTTTTACAGCGGCCTCTAAAGTTCTTAGGCAGTGAACCCTGTGAGTAAACAAATGGATCCTTCGCCTGTTGCTGGCAGAGTGTACGATCGACCGCTTTTTCGACACAGGAAGACCATTGGATCAACTGTTGAACAGGGTCACGGCTAGTGTGAAAATGTGAGAATATGCGTGCTTTGGAATACTGCTCTTCAAAAATGTCATGTTGTACGGGGAACAATGTCCAGGATTTGGGCACATACCATGCAAAAGTATCGGAGGTGTTTGTCGGAATAGAAAGTTGAACTTGAGCAACGCAATGGTCTGCAAATTGATGTTCAGGACCAATGTCGATACGCTGTATATATTTTGTCAGATATGGATGAACTATCATGGAGTCAAACCTTGTCGCTCCTTTGCATGTTGGTGGCAGTTCAAAGCCAAAAGCTCGACGGTTGAAGTCAAACATTTCATGACATCCCAATTGAGAGAAGGTTGTATATGCATCAAGCTTACGAACATCCATATTGAAGTCACCCGCAATAACAAATGGCAAGTCAATTGGAAGGACATGGAGCAATATATCCTGGAGGAGTTGGTTATTAACGATTTTCGCTTCGGCGGATTTGCCTGTCTGGAAATAAGTTGAAACAATCAAGATGTCCATTACTCCTGTAGACACAACCACGCTGTTTAATCTGCATGTGTCCCAGACGGCCGGTGGGAAGGTGTGACGTGTAATACGAGAAGGAAGACGCGTCATAATGGCTGTCCCCAGGTTATCCCCCCGAAGGGTGTGGCCCAACGTCGGATCAGATCTGGTAATCTTATCAGGTACTGGGGCAGACCAAAATGTTCGATATGACGTGGTTCGAATGGCTTGATTGAAAGCAATTTGGACCGTTCGTGTTGCTGCTGTTTCTGCCAAACACAAGATATCTGCATCTAAATCCAGTAGGTCGTCCTCTTTTTGATAAACGGTTGTAGGGTTCACCAGACTCAGTGTGAGTGATCGAAAATGTGCCCGATCCGAATCAGGTCCAGGGTGAAGGGCTTCCCCAAAACGGAAGCCCCTGGTCCAGTCATGTGAGCCTAATCGCCATGGGGGCCATCCAGTACCGCCCCGAAACAAGGATATCATAACAGGTATGCAAGGCCTCCTAGCAGAAGGCGTGACGACAGTATCGAAAAGACAACCGCTACTGATATTTTCGCTCGTCGGAAGAGACTGAGGGTCGGAACAAACTGCCAGGAAAATAAGGCCCCGAAATGTCATGTATGTAGCGGCAACGAGTTGATGTAAACCAGATACCGGGGGCCATAGAGGACTTTCCTGGACGGAACCATGACCAGCTTGTGGGTCAGGCCAGCGCCTGCGAGTCATGACTGTGTCCTCACAAAGTATGTGCTGGAATTGAATCGTATAATGAACTTGGAATATAAAAGCACATTTCCCCAAAAGAGAACTGGCCTGATGGTGGTAAGCTGACTGAGGACACGAGTCTCGAGGCATGTCGCAGGGCGAAGCTGGAGCGAGAGACACGGACCTAGGCCATCGTGGTGAGAACCACGTGTACAGAAACATGCACTTAAAAAAGTCAGCGAGACTGTTAACACAACAACCGTAGTCATGGGAACAAATGAGAGGATTGTCATACGTGTTGCAAACAACATCCATCCAATCCTGGAAAAGTACACGACGGTCTCGCTGACACACATTGCAAAAGAAATTAAAGATGGTATTTGCATCGAATTGGGGTGTGGCTAGAAGTCACGATTCAGTGTCAATCTGCATACCGGAATCTGGCTTTGGACGCTTGAACTGCTCTGGCGTAGTGGCATGGCCTAACTTGGCGAGGATCGCAGTAAAGCCTTCTTTCATACCAGTATTAGTCTCTTGCAGACTTCGTTCCATGCAATGAATCCTCTGATCAAGCGTTGATCGAATAGATAGTTCGGACTGCTCAATTTGGGTACGCATCTCAGAACGTACCTTCGTAAATTCAGTCTGCATTTCCTGGCGAAGTCGAGTTTCATTTTCTTGTGTGGTCTTAGTAGCTTTGGTAAGGTCTCGAATCTGATTCTAGATGGCTGCGATGTCGGATGGCTGCGTTACAGAGCCAGTAGTCGAGGTCCTCGAGTACTGACTGGCTTTTGACGACCAGGATCGGTGGTATTCGGACGTGTCAGATGGGTATATCTTGGTGGAGCCATCTCCCAATGAGGGGTTCCAATTTGCCCAAGGATCCCAATCATCCTGGGCTACTATTGGGCTGCTTGAGCTAGCAGCGTTTGGCACAGCTTTTGATGAGAACTGCCGAATACCTCCAGCGACGATGATTGGCTTTGGGGCAATATTCTGGGAAACAGGAGCAATAAGCACAGTCGATCGGCCCCAGAGATAGTGACAGGCGTCTATCTTATCTGCGGCTGCAAGTAACCAAGTATTGGCAGCCAGGCTTCGAATTGGCCGCATACGCAAGGCCTGCTTTTCCAACCATGTCCGGATATCATCGTGTGTGACACCATGCGGCAATGGAGAGAGCTTGACGTAACATGTGGCTGGGATATGTGGTTGCTTGGTTTGAGATGGCTGGAGGATACCTTGTGCTTCCTCGTATGCGGAACTAGGGACCCGCACGCCATATCCACGTTTGGTTTTGGAGGACATGACTAGGCCAACCTGTTCGGGAATCTTTTTGGCCTCTTCCAGTGCCTGCGTGCGGTCTTTATCCTTAAGCCAGATGATGGCATAGGACGGATCAACTGCATTGCCATCACTGGTTTTAGGGTTAACGAAGACTCCTTGCGACCCTGACTGAGCAAGTATGGTCGATACAATGGAAGTGAAAACTCTCACATGTACTTGGAAACTTTGTGCTTGATCGGGTTCTGTCGGAGCAGTGTCATTCCGCCAGCTTCGACCCCATGGTCTGGTCACGACGTTTTTTGTTGGGTCAATGGCGAAAAGTTTCCATAGAGTTCTCACTGGTGCTTCACATAGCTCGGACCATAATGAATCTGTAACTTCGGATTTCCACGCAGTGAAGGCCAGGACCGACGTGGACTCCGTGGCAATGTCATCTTGATCTTCTCCATGAAGAGTGACCTTGGCAGATCCTAGTATGTGAACGCAGAGTGCGATAACGTCTTTATTACCTTTACTGTCTGTGGCTGGCAAATTACACGCACGGCAAGTCCGGTTGGCCAATGGGCAAGTTGGCCCCAAGACAACCATGATGCATGGTTCAGTGGCACCTTGATGGGATGTAAGAAATGTTTCTGCCTCCGGTGCGTCGATCAGGAAAACCCCCTGGGAACGTGTGCGATCAGTCCCCGCCTTAACGAAAGTGCCTGTAGCTGTCTTAAACAAAGTGTCGGGGAGGGTAAACTCCATTGCTTGATGTGATGGAGTATCCTCAGATCGTTTGATTGCAAAACGTCGGACCCGTTTCGTGGTATCGGCGTCGAAATCTGCGAAATCTGGCAGTGGAATATGAAAGTGTAGGGCTGTATGCTTGATCTGTTCAAGCTTAGCATCATGGTCTCTCATAGCCAGAATTTGTTGCATTCGTGTGACACCTGCCAGAATCAAGACATCTTTTACGAATTGCGGGGTTTGGATACTCGAGGCCCCATTCTGCAAGAGAAAATCTGTGAGGGTTTGGTTGGTACGGAGCGCTAGGTCAGTTTTGTTTCCTCCTCCGGTCAAGACCCCAACCAAATGAACTCTATTCAGTGCAGAGTCACGGTCTTCTTGACTAATGTAACCTGCAAAATTTTCTTCGGGGGACAATCGTTTGCCTCGGAGAATGGATCTCACAGGAATGAGTGGGCCACAGAGGCTACTCGCAGCTTCCCACGCACTAGCGAAAACGTCAGTCCGTGTAGTGAACGGCAGATGTCCTTCCCAAATGACTGTTGCCCACAACTTAAGGGAGAGCCTGACTGTATTCGGAGACGCTTCGCCACTTGGGGGTATATACCATGTTGTGACATGAGCAGCGAGAATATTGCGAATGGCGACAGTATCAACAAACAACTGTGTGCTTGCTGGCAATATTGTGATTGTGCGTGCAGATCTGGATGGTCGAGGCTCTTGCAACAGAAAAAGATACCAACCAAGGGACGCCAACAAATCTGAAAGGCCACTAACGTGACACGTTTGTAGGAACAGGTTTGCATCAGAACTGTTCATAGTAGCCTGAAGCCAGTCGCCTTTATCAAGAAATGTGCCATCAAGAGTGGCATCGAGAGAAATCCGCGGTGATTCAATTGACCTCGCTGTCACTGCTTGACAAGGATGAGCGGTTGCATTATGTTTCACCAGCATGTGATTACACAGGTGAAAGGGACAAGCTTGATCCTGCGAAATCATGTCCATGATGGTGGCAATGGTATCAGTTGGTAGAACTCGTCGAATGAGCAGGCAGTCCGGCTGAAGGATCACTGTCCACTCAGTAGCCAATGTGGTAAAGGCTTGCTCCTGTAAGCACAGACGATAATGCTCAGGAAGTGAGAACGTCATCCGAGGGCCCCAAAAAATGTCACCATCATCAAGGGGAATGCTCAAGTCTGGACTATCGAATGGTAACCAGTGGATATGCTCAACAGGGAAAGCACTAAAAAGAGCGGTAAGTACCGGTGTCACAAATAGCCCGGCTTGGACTTTGATGGCTCTACGTTTCCCTCCTTGATGGAAGAACACTGTAGTGAAAGGCAATGAATCCACTTCTTGGGTATTCCATGGTTGAGTCATTGGCACAAGCTTTGGTGTGACAGAAAAAGTGCCAATGTCGGCCTGAATGAAAACGTCAGAATTGTTGGCATGGAGTCTGGAGGTCAAAGCAGTTCGGAACAGCTCATGCGGGAAAGTATCCAAATCGAGATGTGTAAAGTGGCCAAGGACATTCAGTAGACCGACGAGTGCATGCGGGACACTGATGGCGTTACCGACTATATGATTCAATAAGCGTGCATTCAGGGGACCTTGCCAAGCTACTGACAAACCTTGAAGCCATAACAGCTCTGGGCCTGCTAGAAATCGTACTCTGCCTTGAAAACGCAACAAGGAACCGAAAATGCCCTTCTGTGAGTGTGACGTGGCGTCAATTTCGTGCCCGTAAGCGTAGCTTGCCATGAGACATTGAATGCGGTCCTGAGGTGTACGTAACCTGAAACGAATCACGTCTCGAGAAGAACGTGGAGTCGCACCCGGAATTTTATTTGGGTCGAAATACAACCTGGCCGTCTCAAGGTCCAATGGTGCTGATGTGATTTCGATAATGGCTTCATCTTTCAAGAGGCAGTAGCTGTCTTGGAGTGACAGGGCTTTAGCTGGGCTGGACTGCCAGGGCTGGCACGCAAAATGCTTCAGTCCGTAGGAACAACGTCGGAAAGCAATGAGGATCAGTCTTGGCCTGGATTGCGGTAGCCAATCGTCCAAATTGAGGACTTCTTGCCATGCAATCTGAAAGTTGCCCCAGTTCAAAAGTTCAAGAATGAGCGGGAAGTGCGCATGAGTACGAAGACTAGCCACCTCTTCCAGGACCAGGATTTTAGGCTGCAAAATCAGTACCTTCAAAATGGTGTCGATAATCACCTGACCTTCCGCCTTCTCAAGGCCGGCTGAGGTGCTGACGGCAGAGAATGCTGGACAGGGTGGAGAGGCAGTCACTATCTCAATTGGTTCACAATACAAGAGGTACCAGCCTAGCTGAACATCTGTCTGAAAGATGATTGGTGCTTCTCTGTAGTAAAATTCTTCATCCCGCAATCTGAATACGTCTTCAGGCTTAGCAGCCATCGCACTTTCAGTAAAATTGCGTGCGTACCAGGTCGCCACGCAATGATCATGATCGATAGCAAATTTGGTAGTGGTCGAATAACCCATTGTCTCGAGGATCTTTCCGGCTTGGGTCCATCCACTGAATGCACCCGAACAAAACTCCCCTATGTCCAAGCTAACGGTGACGTGATTCCGGCCGTGACGAAAAAGGCGAAGTCCTGATTCTAAGTCTAACAGATTGATCACCGTCTGGGACGATGTCACCGTCACTCGACCTTGAAATAGAAAGGCTTCAACTCTCGGTGGAATCAGGTCAGCTGCCCTTAGCGGAACCTCAAGAAGGATCTCAGTAATTGGCTCATGGTGGCAGGCCGAATGAGTTACACATTCTTGACAAAAGTGTGAGGCCCATTGGAGTGGTGATGGCTTAATGAATGCTACAAATATGGCTGTAGTAGCATCTGATGGGGCTCGTCTATCAATCTCTACATATGCTGTCAGTCTTTGCACACATGGACATACGTATGGCCTAGGAACATGGGATCGGATTTTGGATAAGATCTTGGCCTTCGTAACTGGAGAAACCACATTCCACGACGCCTGGGCTGGTGGATGTTTTGGCCTGGGAAACATACCGCCAAAATGCAAAGTGTGTTTCTCGGTCCATGAGTCCATATTGGCTAATGCAAAGATGCGAACCTGGGTAGCAAAAGCAACAAGGTCAGGATCAGGAGCCTGCTTAGACCATGTGCTGAGTGCCTCTTCAAAAAGCAAATTCTTGATGCGAGAATTAGGCATAACAGCAATGCGCTGGAGCAGGAGAGTTGTATCTGACAAAATGGGTACCGCCATCTGCTGACATAGAGAATGCAACAGCGTCCAGCCACACATATGAGGTGGGGATTGTGTCATGATGGCTTGAATATGTATCCTATCCGGAGCGGACTCCAGAATGGCGGCCAAAGCGGCAAACAGAGGCGTGAGCTGAGCACTTTGTGGGTCTGGAACTAATGCAGTTAACATCCACCTACTGTCATCCAAGATAGAAAGCCAGTGATGGTGGAATGTAACCAGAAATAGGACTTTGGAGTGACCAGCAATGCTTGGCAGGTCATTGACAAAAGGCTCTAACATCTCTGTTTTGGAATTAAAATGCATCGGAGCTGGTAGATACCTGTCCAAGGTCTGGAGTCGGATCACCTGCAGGACGAGTTCGACTTCAAAGTTAGTTAGCCATGCTGGCTGGATTAGCATTGTGCGCAACCAGTTAATCTCACCCGTTCACGGATGGTCGGTGTACGCTGAGTCAAACACACTTCCTGAACGTATTCTGGTGTCGGACCGACGAACATGGTAGTATCTACCCCCAGAGGGAGTCTGGTATCGGCTTGGTTGCGGGCATACTCAGCCATGAATGCTTGACGACACTCCGTGGCACAAAGAAGAAGCTCGCGAGTCGCATTGGTCTTTGTCCAGGACTGCTGGGATCGTCGAATGACTCTGTTAAACTGTTCTTGGAATTGCGGTACCACGTGTATCAGTGGTTGCAGGCAGGTCTCCATGGCAAAATTCTTATACCATCTTAATAAGATGGTCCACCCACACATGGTAAGGACTTCATTATCATCATTGATCGTGACCAACATCCGATGCGGGGGGATCTGCGTGATGCGGGAAATTTCAAGGACCACATCGGTGCGCAAGTCTGTGGGCCATTGGATAAGCACAACGTGGACCGGATCGGTTCGTCGATCTATTTCAACCGCACACCAGTGAGCCTCCACAAGAAAAATTTGCAGGTTCAAACGATGGTTGGTGTATTGCAGTTGGTCTTCGGCAGCTACCAAATGGTGGAGGTCCCTACTAGGGCTCCATTGTACCATAGGGCCAATGGTAATGTCAGACCTCCAATCTTGTAATTTGCGAAGGAACCATAAGGCCTCATCCGATGCCAACCATCCCTCGTCCTGCGTTGCGGCTGCACAGCGCTCATCAAATGGTGGATTAGGCTCCATGTGAATGATCTGACATCTTCCCCAAGCAGGATGTCCTCCTCGATAAATCGCCTGACTCCACCCTTGGCCACATGTGACAGCAGGAACATCAAAGTGATCGTAGGAAGTATTTGGAATGGCGGCCAGTGAATAGGTCTGTGCAGTATCGCTGTCCCGATACAATGGTTGCCGAAGTTGCTGCTCGTGACTCCTTTGAAGTAGGCTAAGATAAACTTCTGACAAAGAGGCACTGACCATGCCACTGGATGGGTAAAAGGAATGACTCTTCCAAGACTGTCTCATTCTGGTGTCGACGGGCTGCAGAACCACAAAGGACCTCACTACTGCGATTATATAGAGCTAATCCAGAATGAGGTATTTCCCACCCCGGAGGGTACAGCCCCACTGGAGAGAGTTGTGTGCTGTGGACATTGTGAATAGGGCTCATCAAGGTAGTCAATCGGAAGTTGACTTGATCCCGCCATGAAGCGAGATTCAGAGCTGGGCATAAGATCAAAATCGGAACCAGGTAGGTAATCATATTGTCTTTTACCTGCGACGTGAACAGCAGGCCACTGCAGAGGTGACCCAAGGGCTGTCAAAATCGCGGGCAAATCAGATGGCCAGCGAGCAATGCTGGGATCATGAGATCGGAAGGTATTCTTGTAGTCCCCAGAGGCACCAAGGATAATACCACTGTCATCTTGTCGAAGTCGTGGCTGATGAGTATAAACACCTACATGCGGCAGAGTATCGAAGAAAAGCAAGGCATCACCAGGTGTTGCAGGACTGCTGTTTAGTGTAAAATCGGCATGTAACTCAATCTCATCAAGAGCAGCCATGCCTGTAGGGACACACTCAACGAAAAAATCACGACCTGGCCCTACCATGAAATCCTGATGTTGGTATACGGGTACAGCCCCACGAGTGGTGGTCTCATGTTGTAGATCTGGTAGGCTCTGTCCGAGTGACCTCAAAGCACTCCACCATGGGTCCGAACTCGCATTGCCCGCATGCTGAAGGGGCATCTGGGTCTGATGGTATCTGCAGGTGGCACCTCGATGTTGATAGTATGTCAATATTGCTTCTGCTGCATCAAGATCAACAAGCCTAGATGGTTGATCTCCATCACATGGCTGAGCGACAGTGACAGGTGTAGCTGGTTGGCGCAAAGCAAAAGGCAATGTGATATCCTCGAAAAGACCAAAAATGTCATTGGATACAACTCCACTTGGCTCAGATGGCTCCTTGTAATAGGCATGCGACACCAACTGATCGCATTGACAGCTGACGGAGTAAGGTTGATGATATGACAAAAATTCATCAGCATCATCGTAATCACTGAGCCGAGGAGATTGCGCAGCTGAAGGTGAATGCACACCCCTGAACAATGTTGGAAAGTGGCCTACATCGAAGAGCAACATAATACCATCTGAAATCCTGGTACTGTCTTTGGGTACAGCCCCGCTCGGGAAGGTAAACTGCTGTAGTCGACGGTCATCATATGTCGGGAAAATGTTGAAATTGCGACCTTGATGTGTACGTTGTTGCGTACTAAACTGTACACATGACTCTGTTGTGAACTGAGCGTGGTCCGAGTCATGAGGCTCAAAAAGAGCAGAGCATAGTGGTAGTAGAACTGGATCAAGATCGTAGGTCACAAGGCGGTTGAAATCACACAAAGGTAGCTGGTCAGCTGTAGCAGGTAGCTCTGTATCATATAGGCAAACATTTGTATCGCTGTTGAAACAGGGTACAGCCCCACTGCATGTGGAAATGTGTAGTGGTGCTGGTAAAAACCTGTCTGAGCTAAGTTCGACTGATCGTAGATGTGGCATGTCAAGCTGTACGGATTTGTAGGTCCAAATGTTGTTGGAATCGGGTACAGCCCCACGAGATGTAGTCGTCTGTAGTGGTCGTTGAAAATTAGGTATGCCATCATCATTATGTATAAAGTCCTGGGCATGATTCAAAAGGTTCCACATTGCTGGACTTAGACCGGTCGAAGCCTGCCTAAGTTGTAGATCACGAGATCCAGAGGAACTCAAAACTTCATGATTTTGTCGTCGGTTACCAACATGGACTTGGAAGGCAAAAGATAACACGACTCGCATGGTATACCTGTCGTATGTTAGGCAGTCACTGTAGAAGTCACAACCTGGTGAATCTGCGTCATGTTGAAGAGGCTGCAATCGGCCAGCTTGTTGAAGTGTATAATATTGACATCCTGAGTGGTTGTGATCGGGTACAGCCCCACTATAGATGGAATGATGAAGTGGACATTGAGCGACAATGAGGTCGTTCTCACCGTGAGAAGACTCTGTCATACTGAATGGTGAATTTCCCAAAGCCGGCAAAAGTCGGAGCGAGGCCTTTGTGTTTGGCACAAATCGGAATCCAGCGGATCGCGAAAGATCAAATAATGGTCGTGGCAGGTCGGCTAAATGGGAATCACATTTGGAAATCAGGCTATAGAATGTGCCTTGTTTGACAACTCCCAAACCTGTCAGGATGTAATCATCACCAATATTCTGATGACAGCGGATCACATCTTGCAATGCATCGCGCTTCGGCGACATGTTTGCACAGCCAAAATCGGTAGAAGCCAAATTGAGAGGGCACGTCAACAAAAGTGTGTGCGTGTCAAAGCAGCATGGATCGTTTTGCATGTCCATTAATTGAGCATCGATGGACGTTGAAACGGGTACAGCCCCACTGGTGATGGTCAGATATTGTGGAGCCGGTAGGACATGAGGAAGGTGACCACATGGAACAAACGGTTCATGTTGAAAAACACGAAAAGTAGGCCCAAGGTCATATGGACAAGATGGTGACTTGATGATAGAACCAGCGTCTTCCGAGACTTGATCAACATTGTTAAGATTCTCAGTAAAGAAAATCGGTAGGCTTGAGCGCGATGAATTGGTCAAAAGGTCACAGAGTGGATTCTGGTAGGTGCACCCACAGCTCGACACGTGACGAGGGGACACAGACGTCAATGTCAAGTGTCTGGCCTCATTGAGCCTTGTTTCCGACCTGTGGTCATATGTGTGACAGTAACCCTTAAACCAAAACACCGACGTCTGGCCAATGTGTAAGATTTGTGTTGGAAGCCTGGATCCAATGTGTGGAGTCGGTCTGATCTTTGGAACATGTGACACAGCTAGAAGTTTGGATGTAGACATGGTATGTTTCGCGTGTTGACCAACACGACTGTCATGGAGTGTGGTGGACGATGGCAAACAAGGAGGAATGGTGACATCTCGTACAGCTGTCAAACGGGCTGCACAACTTGTTCGAAATTGTGTCCACCAGTAGTGAATGATGGATGTAATCGTGTTACCTGCCTGGTCATGTTGACGAAATGCATCTTGACAATTAGCATGGTTTTGCAGACCAAAATGGTCATTCTGAATTACCGAGACCTGAGATTCTGAGGGGGCAGAACTTGAAGATTGGCCAACATAGGTCTCATCCAACAAAATTGCAAAATGGTCCGAAAGCTTGGTAGGCGCTAAGCCGTCATTTCGAAATCCCCCGAGGTGGCAATCATAAGTCTTGTACATGGGGCATATATGAGGATCCTGACCTGAAACTTCATTCCAGCAAGACGACGTGTCAAAATGGGCTCGGTTGAGGTAAAACTTCAAACTATCCAAACACGGTCTCATTGGCAAAGAAGAACAAATGGTTCCAAAACATGAGGGGATCTGGAACAAACTGGCGCGCTCGTCATGTCCTATGTGTTGACGAATTGGTTCCGGCTCCATTCGATCACTCTTCGGGGTACGCACTTCAGCCGGTATGAAATGTAAGCTCCATGGTTCAAAGGAGTGATCATCGCAGAGATCTACAGGCATCTTTCCTTCAGTATCTCTATTCATGTAAACACAGGCCCATGGCTCTATTACCTCAAACTGCTCCCCCTGTGTAAGATCCGGTGTTCCTCCCAAAGGGTGACAGGTGACGTTGAGGCCAGTGCATGGAAGGACAGTCTGTTGAAAGACTTCTGCAGATTTGGCGACATCCTGATTGTTCTGCGCATGAGAGACTGCCTCACTGTATCGCGAAGTAGCCAGTGTTTGACTATTCGGTTCACAATGGCATTCCATATCACCATGTGGGCTGGAAAGTCGTGGATTCACTATCTGCCAACACCATGGTTCGCTCAAAGCTGAATCTTCCTGGGTATATCCATACCCAGCCATCATCTCGTATCGGGCATATTGTTGTGCCCATGGTTCAAAAGATTCTGTCATTGGGCGATAAAGTGGGTCTGAAAAACCAGGCAAAATTTGTGGTTCATCTTGCAGCAAATATGGGTCCAATTTGGCTTGCTCATCTGCTGGCGTAACAACGCCCATTTGATCACGTCCACAAAGCTTCCAAGTATACAACGTTGTTGGACTGGAAGTATGCAAGCAAGCCAAAACCGACTGGGACACTTTCAGGATACGCACCACACCATCGGCCTGGATGAATTCAACCACGGCAAATCGGCTGTGTCTGTGCAGTACCTGTTTAGGCGTCATCTCAGTTTTGATGCAGGATTTCCACCGAGAGTCAGCATGAAAAACATGACGGACATATCCATTGCTCGCCCCACTATGGGCTCTCATGGCCCAATTCGCACCCTTGCAGTGAAGCAAGGGCGACAGGCGTGCCTCGTGACGGCTTGAGCCTAACGCCTCTGGCCTTACTACTAGGAACAAGAACGCTACAAGGGGCTCCTGGCCTTACTACTAGAAACAAGAAGCTACTAGGGGCTC
>CAXAMN010021795.1:157893-210851 GCA_963970005.1 Durusdinium trenchii | reverse complement strand
CTCCTGGCCTTACTACTAGGAAGAAGAAGCTACTAGGGGCTCCTGGCATCACTACTAGGAGCAAAAACGCTACTACAGAGAATTCGATGCAGCTAGTCACTCCACCAAGGGGCGCGACACGGTTGGATATTTAGTAGTCGACACACAAACAGAAGACGAGAGCAACATGGTGAGCACTCTCCTTGCGGCCGATGTTGTGAATGCCCGCGAAGTTCTCTCCTCGGTCCTGCAGGGGGCTGGCAGCTCGAGGAATTTTGCTCGGGAGGTACTGGAACTGTGGGTGGCAGAAACGGCCGCATGTGAAAGCTCTCCATCTTCCATGGCGAGACAGCTGACTTCTCAGCACCTTTCCAGGGTGCAAAGAACGGAGTATCCATAAGATAAGACAAAACCAACTCACACAGTAGGAGGTTCTGAGTGTGCTAGTTAAAGAGCAACTGGATTCACAAGAGCTTGAACGAACTCCATGGGTTGGTTTAGCTGGCCATAACCTCTGGTTGTGTAGCTACGAAACGTCTTGGATCCACAGTTTTCACAGGGTTCGGCTAGATGCATTCGCGTCCTAAATTTGGTGATGAAGAACTCAATTAAATGGCTGTCGCAGTTGGCATCCCACACAGGCACAACGAGACATTTTCGTGACGAGGCCCTCATCTCCTCATATGACGGGATGCGGCCAGCCACCCCTGGCCACGAAGGGCAGGGAGTAGGCTGCACCAAACCAACCCAAGCAAATCACCAAATCAGTATGACCAGTCTCAACGGTTAGTTAGCAGGGGGAGGCAGGATGTATTCCAGCAAACCAAACCGGACAGTTCACCTAGGTTCAAAGTCCGAACCCGTCCAAACCCTTGAAGGATCAAATAAGCTATCATAGGATGGTGCTACAGCGGCAAAAAGGTGGCATTGATCCCCTGAGGGGACGCCTCGGTCGCAGGGACGCCTCCAGCATATGCACCCGGCATCCCCAAGATTTTCTCGAAACAAGCGAAAGTTGGCATAAGAAAGGTCCTATATAACCCTCCTAACAAAGGCAAGGCGGGGTCAACTGGACATCCACACGACTCTAGCAGCGGGACAAGTTGGTTTTGAGGTGTCAAAACCATCCAAGAAGGCCAGCTACCAATAATGATAGCAACTATCCCCAGTTCCACCAGGACCAAACACTTGCATGCTGTCTCACTAGCATGGAAGTGGAACATGGCCTACGGCATTTGGGGAAACTGTTTTCCTCAAACAGTTCCATCTTAGTGTCTCTATGTATATCAAGCGAAATCCTTCCAAAACATGGAAATCCTTCAATCTATCATTCCTCTGCCAAAAAGCTACGGGAAGGTCCGCACCTGTGGAGTAGGCCGTCCGGTAGGTGAGACGCACCTCGGGCGGGCGACCCAGAGAAGCGGAGAAGAGAACACATGACAACATGACGATAGTTTCTGATTGTCTCTTTTAGATCCCCTTTCACCTGTCACCAACTTCCTGTTCCATCCTTTCAGGATTCAAGATCCAAAGAGCTTCTCAAGAAACAAAAAAGAAAACACCGTCAACCCCTGTTTTCTTACTCCCAGCTGTCACTGTGTCACCACCCTTGTCCCGGTCGCTCACAAAGGTGCCCGGTCCGAGGCGCCAGGTCGTTGGTGGGGACGCTCTTCACTGCCGAGCTCCCCGGCAAGCAGCCTCGAAAGCGCGGCTTCGCAGCGTAGCGGGGAAAGGGGGGAGAGCGGTTGGAGCAATGTTCAGGGAAGGGTAAAAAGAAATCCGGAAAGGATTCTGAATTGCTGTATCTCTCGGCAGTTCCAGGACTTCAAAGAACAATCAAGAGGATCTCTGTCGCAAACGCTCTTCGCGGATGCATGGACATCGCCAAGAGGCCCGTTGACTGGTAGATGACCTGCGGCGCCAGTGAAGGGTGGGTAAATATGTTTTGGAGAAAAAAAACAGTTCTCATGTATGGTGTGGTTCATTTATCAGATCGCGATGAAGTCCGTTCATGTTGTTTTACCTAGTTTTGGCAGTGCACTATTTGTCGCGTGCCGAGTCTCGCAATTTGCCTTCGGGTCAAGAAGAAAAACTCTGGCTGCCTAAGTTTATTGGGCAAACATGGCATTCATGACAGTATTGGCCAACTTGGAAAGGAGACCTGTGCTTCTCCATCACATCTTGATTCTCGTCTCCGATTCAAACAACCAGCCACACGGACGACCGACCGACACCTTGTGAGCCATGACGCCAAAGGACGACCGCTCGAGCCAAAGGGACTGGATGATGGGCGAATGGTGCGGGGGAGATGGGCGAATGATGCATACAAATTCAGTGCGAATGGTGCACGTCAAGGCGTCAAGAGAAGAGTGATGGTGTCTCCCATGTTCATTCACAAGGAAAACGACCTCTTTGAACGCAGGTCCATTCTCTATGTCTAAGTGTGAAAAACGGGTGGTGAATGGTGAACCCCGAAAACCTCGGCGCCCCAAAAAATCCAAACTTAAAAGTGGCTCTGGGAGGTATTGGAAACCATGAAGCCTTCTCTATGTGGCATCGCAGACTTTGGCAACATGAGCGTCGATGTCCGAAGCGGACACGACTGACACTCTTGAAACAGCTTTTAAATTGGAACCTCTCCAAAGGCAGAACCTCAACTGTCAGCCACTGATTCTTACGAGTTTCAAGTTGGATGAAGTTACTTCTTGATGTTCGCTGCCCCTTTCCCATATGTCCATATGCAGCACGGCCTTTTGCTGCGCCCTCAGGGCAGTTTGTAGCACATACGACCGAAGCGTCCCGCGAGAGTCGAGGCAAAGTCCGATCGCCGTCATCACGAGGGGATGAACATCGCTTTGGTACGTTGTCGCCGTTGAAGAGGCAAACATTGAGATGGGATCGAACAAGTTCATGACCATATCGACCATTTCCCATGTCCAATACATCTTGATCTCTATAATGATTCTTTTAATGCCATCTCAGAGGATGACTCGGATGGCATTGCGATGGTTAGAACATGTTAGAACCATGTTAAACCCCTGAGCCTTTTGGGTCATTTGTACAATGTTTCCTGGTGGTGAAAGGACTGAAATCGTTCACAACTGAAGAATCTTATTAGCAGGAAAATAGCTCGCCATGGCATCACTGCAGGTATAATATGGTAAAATCTGCCTCTGCCCATCTTGCAATGACCAATGGCCCACCTAGCTGGGGCCTAGTCACCTCTGATCTCCTCTGCCCCCCTCCGATATCAGCGATGCAAAGACTTCACCACGGCCAGATGCGAATCTGTACAAGGCGGAACCCATCTTCAGATCGATCTGATCTCAGCGCTGCCACGCAGACCAACGACATCGCGGCCGCAGCCGCGAGGCATGGCAGGGGCGAACCCGCGTGCAGGTGAAGGTGGGCGCAAGGGTGGAAAATCCCAACCTATTCCAATGACTAGATTGATAAATAAACCAGAGAGTCATCACTGAGGTGAATGTGAACGACGAATCCCATAGTTTTTTGGGTCTTAAGTTGACACCCACACCGTTGAGTCGCCCAGGGTGAACACTGGCTCTTGGGATGAAGCATTTGGACAAAAATATACAAAAAGTACTGACAAGGCATGCCGAGGAAGGCGACTAGCCGTCAGGTAGTTGATCAACCGGGAGACCAGCCTTTCTTTGGTCTTCAACGCATATCTGGTCTTATGATAGTCTATTCTGGCTCCACTTCAGATTGATAGAATAGCACTGCAACATAAGGCAACACCAGGCAAAAAACAAGTACACCACCTGGAACCCATGCTCATTCAGTCAGCTAGACATGGCCCTCACAGAGAACTTCACCACCTATCGGTCCATGCCCGATAGGCGGTGACGCTGCCCAGCAGTAACACCCCTCGTGCGGATCGTGTGCGTGATTTCTCGCGCACACGTGGTAGCGTGGCAGAGGGCGAATGATCATCGGCAGATCCCGAGAGGAATCCAAAACAGTACAGATGCAGACTAATGAACATGTCAATATAGTTCAATAGTGGATTTGCCAAGCTTTCTAACTTTTGGGGGTTCTCTGCTGTAAACATCATGGCTTCCAAGCGATCAAGCAGTGCTCAGGATGGTTTGAGTGAATGGCTTGCCTACCGAAGACATAGCAAAAGCCTCTGTGACTTAATCATACTAAACTACCTAGTCGGATCAGCTGCTCGAAACACCCGTAAAATACCGTGGTTTCCATGGTTGTCCCAGCCACTGGAGGAGTGACCTCAGGCAACAGACTCGAGAAGATCTGGAGGAAATCATTCTGAGAATCTTTTTAATCTTCCTAAAACTCCGGGAAGATCCTACCTCTGTGAAATGTTAAAAGCGTTTCCTTGATCTGATCCTTGATCCTTTCGCCTCACAAAGCAGCTGGCAACCACCTAGTACTGCATCTTCTCATCTTCTCAGAAACACCATGGCCCAGTCTTGATGTTCTGTCAAGGGTCACAAATGAAAATGATCTGCTGAGCACCTGGAGATGATCAATGCCCTGCGCTGGATCGTCAGAACTCTTGGATTGCTTAAAAGACTTGCCCTGCGCCTCCTACTTTCACCTTCCACCCCCATAGCCCCTGTGAAACATCAGCACATGGTTGCTCACGTCTTAAAGAAAACCCGGGGAATGGAATTCAAATGGTTCCCTTTTCTCCCACATCACCATCATAACTATCCTGAATCTGTTTCATCTGCAGGGCGGCGCAGGGCGGACCTTCCGGCCCCGGGGTTTGGGTCGTGTCGTCTCACCGAGTCGTCTTCGCTCTGCGATGCACCGAGACGTCTCACCATCCCCACCCCTTGGACCTGTGCAACGCTTTCCACGGGGAGTGCGGGCCAGAAAGGGGAGGCAGTTGGAAGTGGTGCTGGGAGGTCAATAGGTGAAGGGAAGTGAAGATGTGATGAGATTCTGATGAGATACGAGTTTGATGTGCCGCTTGGAAATCCGATGACATCACTTTGGAACAACAGCAAGCCCCTGACCTAGTCCTGTCGTTATGACGAGATCGTAGAAACGATATCCCGAATGAGTGGCTTTGGCTGGGATTGTTGTCCCTCAACGGTATATGATGTTTTATTGTGCTGTGGTTATCTCTAGCTCCAGCTCTAGCTTTAGCCGTGTGGGGAAGAGCTTGAAGACTCGAACATACAAAAGGAACAAAAACATACCCCCCAGACCGACTATTTCCAAGCAAGTTCAAAAAGCTATGGCCACCTAGCCGGACCTAGCCGCAGCCCCATTCAGCTCCAACCGTTGACAAGCAGCAAACGGACCCCGTCGCCCTTTGCAGAAGCACCCAAAATACAGACCACTCCGAAAGGAATCAAAAGCTTCTGATGAAAAGTCTCCAAGACGCCATCCCTTTGGCCATGGCTGCCATTCGGCCCAACCACCTCAACGTCTCTCATCTCGGAATTCAATCGTTCGCAAAGGATAGTTCAAGCCGGTGAAGGATGGTTGCACCCTCCAACCGATCGTGCAATTGCTTGGGAGAGCAGGGTCGTACAAGTCATCCGCACTTGTTCCTGAATCCAACTACTCTTCCAAAACCTGTGCGTGAATCCAGTTCGTCTTCCTTGCAGCCAAGAAGCCTTTGCCCTTGCCATATCCATCCCAGCCCCATGGCGGATAGCCACCCTTGCCACCCTGACCGGCTTGGTCGTGGAACACAAGTTGTTGTCATGAATGATTTCACGGCACCAAAAATTCTGCAGTAACTAGTTTCCACATGTTTCCACAGCATCTGCACAGTCTAAACAGTCTCTACATGGTCTTGACCCAGCTGCTCTTCACAGCTGTGGAGACATGTTCATATCCCGGCTCAGCCAGCGTGCCTTGCCGTGTGGCCCTCCAGAGGTGCCAGCACCTGCCCCGAGCGCCCACGCGTGTCCTGCCCAATAAGTCGTGGTTTTGGAATATCTCAGGCCTGTGAATACTGGATGTTCCTGTGGTTGCAAAAAACACTCAGTCATTTGTCATTGTCCTGTGCTGTTGAGACTATACAACTTATGTCACCTCGTCGCTACCTCCTCAGAATCTCTGCATCGCCATACTCCGGGTCTCTACCGCGCCTGTTTTTCCGCTTGCAGCCTGGCCACAAGCGCTGTGCATCGACCAACGGAAGGTTATTCGTTCAAACTCCCAATCCAAAAATGATTCCAGGTCTGATCTGGTGGTAGAGATTCCCCAGACCGGACGAAGGTCATGGTTCGTGTGAAGTCATCGAATTTGAGCCATTGGCAACACAGGAGGGTTTAACATCGTGTTACTTTTCCATTGATGTATACCGATACCTCAACAATCACGTGGCATGGTTGCATCATGCTCACCTGATTTCATCTGGTTGCACAAACATGTTTGTCGAACTGCAACTGGCAATTGTCTACTTTCCACAGAGTTGATCACCAAGGTATCTGTTGAACTTCGCTCTTGGCGACCCAAGTCAAACATATTGAGGACCCGGCCACTTTAGGACTTTTCTCCAACTTCATAGGTTTGGCATTGCTGCTACGGTACAGCCGCTGTCATCTCATCAAAATCAAGAACTGGCTTTGCTCCTCCAGAACCAAAGGAAAGCCAACAAGGGCAGTGTCCACTCTGCGGGCCAATCTGAATCCTTGACTAGGCTGCACATCATGTCACATGACTCAATACCGAGCTCTTTCATTCTTGGTGCCACTTGGTGCATGCCTTCCGGCATTGTCCTGCTCTTCCATCGTTCGTGCCTCTGTTTCTTCGTTTCCATCTCCAAGAAAGCATCCACACCAATGCACATTCCCTTCATGAATTTACGCTCAATGGGTGTTGCTTCATTCGAGCTCTCCATACAGAAGAACATGTCATCAAGAATGAGGATCAACGTCTCTGCCAATGTACTTGATCGGGTGTGCGAGTCTCCTTCCCCTTGTCGCTTCTTTCTCCGCTTTCTGGGTTGAATAACACCCTTGTCTGTCGGCATCTGAGGAAAATCCTTTGCCTTGCCTTTTGCATCGTCGGCCAATAACTTGCTCGAGAACCTCAAGTCTATGCCTTCTTGAGAGATGGACATCTTTTTCTAGCCGCAAGGCCTGCTTGTTCGCATTTGTCTGGGGTCCCTCTTGCGCAAGACATTCATATTCATCCCAGATAGTGTTTTCACACAAGGTCTGTGGGTCGTCCGCTTGATTGCTGAGCACCCCAGTGCTTTGTCCAATCTGCAAAATAAGTTTGGCAAGAACTTGGCTTTTCTTTAAGGACAACTCGAGGTCACGAAGTGTTTCCTTGCCTCTTCAACGGAGAATAGCATGAAACTCGTGGGAACTGGTGCAGCTCAAGTACCACTTCTTGAAAAAGCTGACAACCATTACTATCACGGTTGCGGTTTCCCCCCCACAGCTTGCTGCTGTCTCGTGCAACCTCATTCACAAGATATTCCACATCCATTCCCCTCAAGTCTCGGAATATCATTTGGCAACTCGCGCTGCCTTTACAGCTCCAGGATATTCTTCATAGAGTTCCTTCAATCGAGAAGTTTGCGCTGGCCCATGCATTGCGAGATCCTTATCAAACTGCTCAGTGAATGCTACGTCCACCGGAATGCCCCCAACCACCAGGTAACCACCAGGCGAATTGCCTTGCATCCCTTTTCGAGTTCTATGTTGTCAACATCCGTGTCGTGCTCGAGAAAGTTGCAAAAGTCCTGAAACTCTCCCTCTCATCATACTCCACACGTCAAATTTTGTACCTGGATATCAATATCTGCGAAGTACTTGTTGTGAACCTGCCGGTCGCACGAACCGACTAATGACAATGTGCAGCTGGGGAACAACTTCTCAGGGCTTCGTTTCACCACTGCCATAATCTCACCAACTGGCACCAACTGGAAGCACACTTGGGAGCAACGCCTCAGCAAGCACTCCAAACGCCTCGTTTCTATCGCTAGGCTTTCCACATCTGTTACGAGCTGCTGCTTATTCACTGTGGCATTTCTGCCCAATCTGCAGCGATTTGCTGCTGGCCGCCCCATGCACTTCAGCGTCTGAAACTTCATCATTGGCACGTAATACACATCACAAGAGAATGGGAAAACGAAAGAAAAATACACCAACAGCGCTGTAGCTCGCCAAGTGAGGACACGCTTGCGGGCCACCAGCCGCGAGTTTCCTTCAAAGATTTGAACGCATGTGCTGAACAAGAGAGACATGGCTGCGGCTCTATGTCGGATCCAGACCGCTTTCAACTTCGATCCCACATGGCCCAACATTGGAGATGGTCATCTGACATTCTCAAGAGTAATTAGCCATGAGCCCGTGCCAAATGGAAAACTGGCAGATTTGGAGGTCGTGAACATCTCCTCTGACATGGTGCTCAGCCCAGGAGACACAGGGCCCCGGTGTGAGAAACTTGGGATTGACCGAAGACTTCTCTGCAGGCTCTACATCCTATACAGGCACTTAAAAGGTTCCTAAAGATGAATTAAATGAATTACTATGAATTACTTGTACAACTTGCATACATTTTGTTACATTTGTTGCTAAAGTCCCATCCAAGCCATCCGCCCCCCGTCTGTTTCGCCTTGGCTTTCGGCTCTGCTTTGGCCTTCGGTTCGGTCTTGGCCTTTGGTTCGGCAGTCGTGGGCTTAGGCTTGCGTTCCTGCGATCGGCAAGTGTGGAGCGGGCTGCTCCAAGTGATCCAGGACCACATCAGAGTCTGAAGAAATGCTATCTGCTGTCCAAATGCCAGGGTTGAAGCGGGTTGAAGGAGGATCGCCTCCAGCACCCAGCATGAATATTACCATATCTTCACTATGGTATGTGGATTCTTAGTAAGGTGGATGGAAACCTTTCTTCTACTTCTTGTCATCCTAGTCCAGTTGCATCTCTCCAGGTGGGTCTCCCTGAGCGGCCCCTCGAGCGGCCCACCGGACCCAGAACGGTGTGGCCTTCTCCGGCTTCGGCGCTTTCTCGGCCTCAAAGGCTTCCATGCCTCGGTGTGGAGCCGTGGATCCGATCGGGGTGCATCTTCGGCCCAGGCAACAGAACAACACCGGGAAAAGGATTTCCTGGCGGAACAAGTGGGGTTGATGTGGAAAATTCTATAGTTCTTTTGGGGTTGAAGGCAGTTGAAGGCATTGAACCTGAACATAGACTCCTGGGCTGGGTTTGACCATGAACTCTGGAATGCCACTGCTATGATGAAGAATATACATTCTGACGAATTCTGCCCCCGACAAAGTGGTCCAATCTCCAACTTCCCCACCCCACCCACATCATTTCCCCTCAGCATCCCCTCTCCACCATGGCACGAAAGAAGCCCGGCTGCGGCCACACAAAGCCAACCGCCTCTGGCGTGTCTTCGGGCTGCACGCTGCAGGCGGGGGCGCCGGCGAAGAAGAGGAGGAGCTCCTTCGTGTAGCAGTGCTCCTGGCGCAAGTGAAGAAGAGCAGAAGAGCACTCAGCGGACGTGAAAGGCAAAAGAGAACATGAAAAAGATGAGTCGAACGATCCAACCTCTGAGGAACAGTTCGGTCCACAGGTTTTGGTTGCCATATCTGCAGACATACCCACAGGAAGTCGAATTACTGTACATCTCATTGGGTGGTTTCAGTTGTTGTGTAACTCCATGATCCATCTTTTCCCCTTCAACGCCAACCTCACTGAGTTGCTGGGTGCCGTTGCTGTGATCGATTCTTCTTGAGTAATGAGTGTAAACAGCGCAGGTACGAATGGCTTTGCTTGATTTCAATGACCATTCAAAAGAGTCAGCTGAAGTCCACTCATGGAAGATAACTGTAACAGTTGTTGGTTGTGGAAGGCGATCTCCATGGAAGCTTGCCTCCATTTGCCGTTCCAAAACCACATCCAGATCCGTCGTGGTGCGCCTGTGATGCGCAAGCGGACGAGCCAAATGAACGGCCAAAACAGCAATAAGGGGCCACGGGCGACCGTTAAATCCTCCGCATGTTCACACTGGGGTATCTTTTTTGGATATTTTTTTGGTTGCCTTTCTTTTTACACGATTCTGCACTCAACTGGAGCTGTCGCACAAACAGAGTTTGCTCACCTTTTCCTAATGTCAAGAGAGGCCCAAAGCAGTACCAGTGAACAAAGGGGCCACATAAACGTGGACCTGGCTGGGCTGATGCACAGTGAAGGCACACCACGTGAACTGCTGAATGATGTGCCAGTGATGTGCTTACAATGCACGCACATCACTGGCACCCAAGCAAAGGCATAAAAATGCGCCATGCAAACATACCCCCTAACCATCCAACCTGCTTTTTCTTGGGTTGCAATATGAAAGCCAGGCTTTCAGAAGAAGTTTAATGAAAAACCTGACTTTTCAGAATGTTGGCACAAAGTTGTTAATCACATGCATTGGATGTTCAGAACGTGCCCCATGCTGCCCTTCATATCCTTCATGATATCTTGAAGCCATTTGATATCATACTGGATCCATTTGGCATCCAATGCTGTCCATCAGTCAGGTACTCAGCTGAACGTTGCGCAGTTTGAGTGTGCGGTTTCATGTTTGGGTGTTTGTGGCCATTTTGTGTGACCCGCGAGCCACTTTGGTTCTGTTTTGGGGACTTATCCTCTTTTGTTCTCTTTGACCGTGTTCTTGTTTGGCCATGGGACGCAGAGACCGGAGAGACCTTTCGTGTTTGGCTCCTGAGTGGGAAGCTAATGATGAGTTCAGGTCCCAAGTGAGGTCTTGTGGACAGGTGCTAGATTGTGGAGGCAGCCCTGTGTTTCACGCCACGGTGGCCACGTGCGCAGCTCACAAGGGTGTGTTCGCTCCAGTGCTTAAGTGGATGGCTAGTCAAGGGGATTCATTTCCCATGCCTGATATTGAGCCGTTGAAAGATGCGCTGAAGCAGTTGTACAATCTTTTGAACATGGTCATAGGGCAGGACCAAATCTACAGGGAGGCTTGGGGAATCCGTCATGGATGTGGCCTACTCAAGAGGAAGTACAGGCGAAAGGAAGTCTCTAAGGCCTGGATCTACGCTATGCACTTCAATTTGTGTATGTCCGGCCCTTTTGAAGGATATATATATATATATTATAGAATATAAATTGCTGGTGAGTTGACAGGTTCAGGACTTCAGGGACTTGCTCCTCATTTTGGATTTGGATGGTAGCCTGCAGGTGGGCATCTTTTCCCTATATATGCTATGTTTGCCTCAACCCAAGTGTCTCTTAGGCTGTGATCACAGCCAACCCGATCTCCACTCAAGAAGAGGCTTGTTTGATTTGAGACATCTATATAGTTTTCTTCACAAGTTCTTGGGTGCCAGGACGTGGAGGGTCCCACCAGTGAAGACGTGGAGGAAAGTGAGGAGGAAGAACCACAAGTTCAGGAAGAGTCTTGTGAGGTCGAGGGAAACGAGGAGGCTCCAGTTGCTCCAGCGGAGGACTTGCCAGAGTCAGCCGTTGAGGGTTCAGTCCCTGTTTCCAGCACCTCAGGTGACACGTCTCAGAATTTGGTGGAGAAGGCTCATACTACAGGTGCTGGGACCTTGGCCCGATTGTTCTGATATATACGGTATATAATTTGGTGCAAGCGTGGCTTCACAATCACAAGTTGTTGAGGCCGTTGAGGAAACCATTGACATCTTATCGGATGACGAACCGCAAGGCCAAAGTCTAATTGTGGACATGCACACATTTTGTGCATCGACAATCCTATAGTGACTATATAGTGTGAACTGGCAGGTGGGCAGGAAGCCCTTCCATCTCAGGAGGCAGATTGTCTTCTTTTTTTTTCACGAATCCAATTGACAAAATGTTGATCAATCTTTATGGAACCCGAAGGATGCCATGCTCTCTCAGCTCCGGGAAGCAATGGCTCAGCTGGATCTGTCCTAACCTCATTGGAACCCTGATGCTCCTTCAACCTCCGTATTTTACTGGCCCTCAGGATCAAAAGCCAAAAGAAGAACCAACTCTCTGATCATCCCTCAGGCAGGGTTTCTATAACTTGTTTGGGTGATGAGTGTATATATGCAGTGTATACAAGTTCAAAGTTATTTGCCAGGTGAGAATGCTCCACCTTATGGTCATGACGCTGCAGAGACCCTCCCCATGCCGGAGGCCATGAGCAATGCCGGCCCTTCACTTCTGGAAGGTGGACGTGCTGAAACCAATCAGCAAGAATACCCATGTGGTGGCAAAGGTGGTGGCTTGGAAGAGCCTCCAGAAGGGAAGAGTCAAATGACTCCGGTTTGGAAGGAAGGGCCAGAGGAGGTCAAGGACTGTGGATGCAGGGAGGGTAGCCCCTGTGCTGAGTGCTCCTCCTTTGAAAGCTACTGGAGGGTACAGGAGAAAGAAGAGCGGGACCTTCAAAGAGTTCTTGCACGTTGTGAGCATCTCAGAGCGAATGGCACGGAGGTGGAGGAGGACAATCGCACCCTCTTTTACGATCCCGCTCCAGGGGATGATCCAAAGGATGGTTTGGAAGAGGCTCAACCTGAAGAGGAGGAAGTTCAAGCAAAAAAGCCTCATGATGTTCCACCTGAAGAGGAGGAAGTTCCCGCATTCAAGCCTGATGAAGTTCCTAAGGACGAACCGCCACAGGACCCCAGTCCTGCACGGAGGCAGCTGTTCCCGGAAGAAAACCCGGAAATGCCAGCCAAAGGCCAGATGACAAATCCACCAGGTCTTGCTGCCAGAGTGCAGGCCTATCAGGCTCATGATGTGAAGTTACCGTGCATACTGCGCACGGAGCAGCTGAAGCTCAGAAAGAAGAACAAGAAGGATGAGAAAATCGAGGGCAAGCGCGCAGATGACGCTGAGGAGGGCTCAAACGATGCGAAGAAGAAAACTGAGAGAGGAAGGTCTACCCGTCGGACTTCTGCTGGCAAAGCCAGAGCCAAAGCAAAGGCATCTTCGAAGAAGAGAGCCTCAAGGAAAAGGAATGCAAAGGAGGTTGAGACTGATGGCAATCCCGGTGATGCAGAGCAAAAGATGAAGAAGGGCAGGGCAAGGGAAGCAAGTCAGGCAAAGGAAGAAGCCAACTCAAGTGCTGCGGAGGCAGCCAGAAGTGGGAAGGGAAGGAAAAGGACTCGTTGCACTAGCCAAGAAGAAGAGCCGGCTCAGGCTCCTGGGTGTTCATCTTCCTCGCCAAAGCCTCATGAGCCAGTGAAGCCAGTGGAGACGGAGAAGCCCAAACGGGCCAAACGTGCACCAAAAGCCAAGGCAAAAGGGAAGGCAAAGGCCTTGCCCAAGCCGAAGGCCTCACCGAAGCCAAAGGCCAAGGCAAAGGGAGAGCCAAAGAGGAAAGGACGAAAGCCTAAGGTTGCACCTGTTGATCAGCAACTTGCAGCAGATGATGCCATTGTGCAGGAGTGTCGCGAGGAACTTGAGAAGCAATGGAGATCCAAGAAGCCTGTCCTGAAGAGTGAGGATTTCCCGAATTCTCCCGTGTACACACACTGCCGGCTCAACTCGTACTGGAGCCGAGCACGACCAACGGTTGGGATCAAAAACAGATCTGTGACCAAAGGCAAGGAGGAGGAGTTTGCCTACTTCTCATTCAGCCGTTCTGATGCCTTCAACATTGGTCTGGCAAAGCTCTTGGCAGAGAAGTTTGTTGGGAGCTTGGGTTTGAAGTTCATAGCATTTCTTTTCACTCTTCAGTATGTCACACTGCCTCTTAGGCCTCCTGGTACGACGTGCTGCCTCCCAAGGACCGTTTCCCTTCCAATCCTCAGGTTGCGGAGAAGGAGCAAATTCTCATTCGGGCAGGGCACATGGCAATTGCTTCCTTCAAGTGCAAGCACCCTGAGATTTTCGGTGTGCAGGATGATCAGTAGGTTTGAAGCAAGCTCTACAGGCTTGACCTTTTGACTTGTTCGACGTTGGCTCTTCGGGACCGACCTGCTTAGCTGGCTGATGGACCCCATTTCATTGATGCAATCAATACCTTTTAAACTTATAGAGAAACACCAGCTTGAAAATGTTCAGTCTATATATATATATATATGTTTGTTGGCCAGATGCGGTCGAAGATCCAGAAGGTAGGAACATCAATGTTGCCATTTGTTCTCCCACAGGGGAGGCTGTTGGGGTGCCGAGTGAAAGCTGACGGTTCAGCAGGGTACCACTCTGGCCTACCTGCAGCTGACCTTAGAGGATGGGGTAAGGAGAGAAAAGGTGAGTCACCTTTAATATATTTCAATGACTTTGTTGCACTTTGCACGCCAAACAGTAGTTCAGAATATCTTGGGTCTTGGTTATCCTTTACATGAGGTCTCATGGGATGCACAAGCTGAAGAGGAACACTTGGGCCTCTAAGAGGGGCCTGTTGAAGGATGGTGACCGTCATCCTGGCAAGCTTATAACGTTGAGTTGCGATGTGTTCCTGTTTTGTTGGAGTTGCACGCATCAAACATGTCTTCTGTCAAGAGCAGTGTTTCTCAAGCCCTGTTGGGTATCAAGTTAGCCACATCACGATGCTTTTCCTTCCGCACATCGTGGCTGGTTTGATAGCTTTGGATGCACCGAGTGACAAAGCCTGAGATGTTCCAAGTTGGCTTTAAAGATGGACTGCATGAGTGAAGCTTTCCAGTATATCAAAGCACTAGTCTTCCGCCTTAGGATTTTATTCTCGCGGTTTGCTTAACGGCCTGGTCATCAAGCGGCAGAATTGAAGAGGCTGAGTACTTACTGATTTGCCACAACATTGATTTGTCCATATATATATATATGCGCGTGCGGACTCCAAGCAGTTAATTCAGCAGTGGCTTTGGTTTGGTGCTGCCTGCAGGTCTATACCTGGGTTGAGTTCTTTGCCGGTCGAGGAGCAGCCACAGCGGCTGCTCGAGGCTCTGGGCAAATGGGAGCCAAACTGGATTTGTTGTACTACCATGGCTCATCAACCAACTATATGGATCTCTTGACAGATTCAGGATTTCTGCCGGGGCCTTGATGCAGCAAGTGTTTTTGGACAAACAATCCTATCATATTATATAAAGTTATATATGTTCATTCAAAACTTGCTAAGGGTGGCAATAGCCTGTATTTTGAAGACGGTGAAGAACAAGAGCGTTATCTTGCTGGGGCTTAAGTGCTCCAGCTTCTGCATAGTAAACCGTGGGACGTCAAGAAGGTGTGAATGTGCTGCTGGCGGTGACACTGCTAAGCCTTCAGTCAGGGAGGCAAATTGTCTTGCTGCAAGGCAAGGTTCTGTGTAGAAGCTTTCTTCCTTTAACCCACTGTATATATATATATTATAATTCCTTGATTTGGCCAGGTCAATGCTCTTGTGCCTCCTCGTAGCTGTATGTGGAGGGACATTTGTTTTGGAACAGCCCTTTCAGTCTATGCTTGAGTGGACTCCTCGATTCCGGCATTTGATGAAAGTCATTAGGGTTGCTTGCCTTATAGATTCTTCACTTGTGGCATGCCCCTTTGAGGCCCCTTGGTTTGACTTTGGAGTCAATTTGTGGAATTGAGGTTTGGCGGACGTCTTGGTACATGTGGAACTACGGAGGGGGCACACCCAAAAGACATGTGGCATATAGCAACAGCAAGGAGGTCATGGGGTTAGAGGCAGGAAAACTACGTCCAGGATGGCGACACAACGACTCCTCCAAAAAGACCTGCAGGCTTCTATATGAATATTTTCTGTACACTGTATACCGTTGCACTATAGGGGGAGTTCATTCAGCTTCGTGTGTGAGGCGCTATGTGGACAAAAGTGGCAAAGTCCGCTTTCAAGGAACGAAACAACTCAAGAAGACTGAGCCACTGGACTGCTCGCGATGTTTTTGTGGAGAATTTGAGAATGTTGGGGAATATATATATATATATGTCCTGTTCAATTGTTACTGTTTCAATTCTACTGACGTTGGCTCCGAGGCACTATCCTGTACGTTTTGGATTCCGCATAGTCGAGATTTTTGAGTCCTTGGTAGAAAACAAGAGTGGTCAGCCAGCAGTTGTGAGTGGACCTGTTTCCATGGAGGATCTTTTTCGATCATTCCAGGGGTTGGACTGGGGAAAGATTTGGCCAGAGGCTGAAGTTGGGCGGGTATGCAAATATATGTTTGGCTCGAAAGACTTGGACATTCCGCCTGAGTTCAAAGTGATGGTGCCACGCACCATTTAGATGCTTTGGGCACTGGGTCCAGGGAGATCCACGTCAATTCATATATCTGACATGGGGCCTGGCAGCTGCAGTTCAAATTTGCAGAGTAAAATTGGGTGTCACAGACCATTTTGGATGTTTTTAAGTATCATCAAGTACTTTAGATATAGTGCCCATGACTTTATGGGCACTGCCCATAAGAACAGATGCCATATCCCGTAAAGTACAACCCGTAAAGTTACAACCCATAATTTCCCCGTAGGGAACCCGTATTTTCCCCGTAATCTCACGAAATGATTTTGTGGGTTCCCTCCGTAGCCACGGCTGTTTGGCGACATTCAGGATCATTCAGTGCTTGAAGACATTTTGTGGTGATCGTTGGACCATGTTGGACCTAAATAAGGCCCTGCTAAGCTGAATGTCCTCCTTGGTATTGGTGTGTTGGTCACTGTCTTGGTTCACCTAACTTTTTTAGGACATCGAGGAAAAATCTTTAGGTCATCATGTGTGCTGCAAGGGCTATGGGCACCATGCGATACAGATGTAATTCATTTTGGCAGGAGTTGAGCTTTCCAACTCCACCTGACTCGTTTGCCCGTTTCAGTTGAGCAGTGGAAAGCTGTTCATGGGACAGGTGTTGCGCTCGGATGACTTCTACAAACCACCCGTTACCGCAAAGGTCTCCTCATGCGCGCTTGCCTCCAAAACTTCGCAGAATACTGGAGAACGAAACATGCATGCATGGATCATAAACAGAGAGGACCGCCTGTCCGTGCATGCTGTTATGCTGTTAGTCTTGGAGGCTCGAGAGTCATTGTCTGTGATGAAGGCTGCTGCTGATCCTGACGCGATTGGTAAGCTAAGTAGCTTGCACTCAAACCAGTGGAGAACCAATTCCTTTGAAGCTGGTGTCTTGCATATCAAACGCGAAGCAAAAGACGAGATGGATATGATTGATCAACGTGAAGCCCAATTACAAAAACAAATACAGGACCTGGGACCGTACATAATATACATGCAGTACATAGTACAGTACATGCATAATGGCTTGGTCATCCAAGTGGCTACACCAGCCAAAAGCATTCCGCAGGACTTGCAAGCCAAACTTGGTGAACGTGCTGCTGCGGTTGGGGACCCTCAACTTGAGATATTGTTTGCGCATTCGCACGCAGCTTGTTGTGTGTTGTTTTGTGTGGCTTTTGAGAGTCACGTCTAGGGTGTGGATCAAAATGAACCAGATGCTCCTGAGCTGCCTGATCACCCTGAGTTTGACCAGGTCTGAGGTATTATATACTGTGAAGTTCTCATCATGGGATTTGATTTGGAAATACGTTTTTGACACCATAATTTCCTGTTGAGGTTGTAGCTCGATTATGCGCTCTTGATGGCAGGACTATCCCAATATCGGTTTATCTCAAGATATGACTGAAGAACCTGATGGGATTGATGATGACCAGCTTTCTGTCTTTTTGACAGAGGCATTGACGGAGGCAAGGTAAACGTCCCCAGTCAGTTCCTTTTGTTCTTGTTGGTATACACATCATCTTTGACGACTGCAATTTCAATTGGTTTCCAAGCGTGTTTGACAAGGAGAATGCCCAGCTAAAGCAGCAGCTGATCCTAGCCCAACAACAGATAGCATCATTACAAGGCAAGCAAGCTTCTGAGAAAGTGCCCGCGCAGCCAATCCACTCGCACCCAGTGGCAACACCATGCCGTGCCGCCCAAACCCCACAGGTACCCTCACCCAAGACATCATCAGGCTCTGATGGGAAATCTGTCCCTGAGACCCCTTCTCCTCCCAATAGGTTTGAGAAGAAAGATGCTAAGGAGATGTGCATGTATGTGTCACTTTGCAGATATTTGCAGCAAACGCCAATATATCAGCAATATATATATATATACTGTATATTAGAAACGTTCATTGATCCTGCCCACAGGATCTATCTTTGCAGGGCATTGAAGCCAGAGTGAGACGCCTCTGCGAAAGGAAAAAGAATGGACGGTTACAGGTACCGGAATGGTTGCATTTGAAATGGTGTGACCCAAAAACCAGGCAAGAGGTGACAGACGGGTTCGTGGCTGCTGGTATGGACAAGGATGGGTGTGAGAGTGATGTTTTGCTGTCATTTTTGATTAACACATGCATGTGAAGGAGAAATTCTTGGCCAAACAGAAGGTGATCCACGAAAAGAAAGTGTCCAGGGGTCGGCTTGTTCAGAAAGGATGGTATTCAGAAGCGGAAATGGCAGAAACACTCAAGTGGAAACCGCCTTTCAGCTATAAGTAACATGTGGTATACGTACAACATTTAAGTACAGTGGACTGTGTTGGCCCAGTCTTGCCAAATCCAAGGAAAAAGATTAAGGGTGCTGTGGAATATTGCCGCAAGCATGGGTTGGTGAGGACCTTTTCTCAATTGCAGCCTTAGGTAGCTGTTTGTGGAAGAATTGCTTCTGGAAGGAAAAACAAATACAACCCGGACGAGGAGGAGTTTTACATTGACATTTCTGAGACAGGTAATTATGCGGAGAATGAAGACCAAATCGAGAGAACCGAGCAAGAGAAAGAGGTTCATTCATAGATGTCTTTTCTGCTTTGATGTTTTGTCCAATGGAGTAACATTCTGTTGTGTCAGGGGGTCAAAAAACACACTTGTGCAGGTGGACAAGGATACCAACTTAGATGCACCAGAGTTCTTGAAGGATGGTGAACACCAGAATGAACCCAATGGAAAAGACACCAAGGAGATGAAGGCACATGGTACCTACGTGTTTTTTGTTACTACAGATCTGCGCACACGTGTTTGTTTCCACAACAGGTTTTATCTTTTGCAAATGAGGCAAGCGCGGGTCTTGATGCTTTCATGAATTCCCTCCTGTCCCGGACATCCAAGCTTCATTCGTTGGTGGCAGACCTTCGGAAGAACCACTCAAATGATTCTTCCGCACAGAAGTCTCCCAGCAGTATGTTTGTTGGTTGTGTATATGGATATTTTATGTTTTTTGTGCGCTGTCCATTTAAGGTCCATGACCGAGTTGTCCCAGAAGTGCGAGCTACTCTCGACAGAGTATGACAAGCTTGTACTCCTGAAAACAAAGCTTGACCTGAAGGGTTCCAACAAGACGCTACCTGCTCATATTTAATATCATACGTGTATTTTTAAAACAGTGATGATGATATATGCGCGGTTCAAGCAAACCCAGGCTTGAAGAGGAGATTGAATCCCAAATGGAAGCAACAACTTTTGTGTGCCTTGGAGTTATGTTTCTTACACTACGACACTATACATTTATAGCAGACTGTGCTTAGGTGCTCTTCAGCTTTGGCTCTGGAGACAACAGTCAGGCAAGTTGTTTATTTGATGGAAAAGCTTGAAAGTCTCTCAGAGTCTAGTTGGTTTTGGATGACTTGATGTTTGGCAGGAACGCGAAGAAGTCCTATCACAAGAACGAGCCAGACCAAGCTGCTAAATCCAGGGCAGCAAAAGGCAAAGCTGACCCGAAGCCAAAGGCTAAGGGCAATTGCGAGCAGGAAGGGGATACCGAGCCAGCGCGAAAGCGCTTACGGAGGGCAAAGTAATCCTGATTTTCTTCGACTATTTTGAGAGAAGTCTTGCACATTTAATTGGGGAGATTTATTCAAATCTCATTTGGGGTCAAGCGAAGCAAGCATCATGTGCGAAGCACGTGCGTCTTTGTGGAAAACATTGTGGGTGCTTGCTGAAGTGGCCAATTGCACTTGCACGCTCAAGCGCTTGAAGCCATTTCTTGCTAATGGGTGTGCCAGGTCCGGATGGCATTGTTAGACGGCTTGTCCAAAACGTTGCTGAGGGGGTCAGCACCTCAGCAATGTCAACCCTGTTTGGTCTACCACGTACAAGTGTATATTTCTGCCAGGCTCCTTGCACATCGTCTATCAACACAGCTCGCGCAGTTGTGGAAGAGGTGGGTCCAGGCGCCTCCTCCAGTTTGCGGGCTTTGGCTGGGGCAAAAGAAGCCCATTCAGAGGTGGGGCTCTGAAGCATGTTGTATTAGAAATGGGCACTTCAATTTGTTTGGAATGAAGCTTGCAAGTGTCAGGTGGAAGTGCACAAGCTAGCCTCCAAGCTCGGCTTAGCTTTGGAAGTTCCGTTCACAGAGATTACACTTCATGATGGTCGCAAATTCCCTGTACTGAAGCTTACGCATTGGATTCGACTAGTATTGAGTCTAGGTTTCGTTTATCCTGTATACTTTCAAATGTATTTTTCTTGAGTTAGTGACTTTCATTCCCAATTGGATATTTTATGTTTGCAACCCACTCCGTGCTTGAGGCGAATGGGAAACTGGCCACGACTTGCAGGGGAAGCTACCATGGCTGCTTCAGAAGAGGCATGGGCCACCTTCTGGAGCAGGTTTGAGGTACTCCATGGTTCTCATGATATTTTCCGCCGTGCGCGCAGTGGAGAGTTGAATCTGCGGCGCACTTGCGCTCTCTTTTGGCATGGTGATGAAGGTCGAGGTAAGCAGGGTTGTCAAAGAAACGTTGTTCAAAGGATTGAGTTTAGCCCCTGCAAAACATGTTGAACGCAAACCATGTTGGAAGGTCGTAAAAGAAATGCCGTCATGTGCCTAAGCACGCACAGCCCATTGGGAATGGGAGTTGAGATTGCCAAGACGCGCAAAAAGGTCTTAAAGCCCATGCTTAAGTTCAAACGCCAGGAGATGAATTACAAAGGACACACGTTTGCTACTCACTTTGTTCATGCCGTGATGCCAAAGGAGGCATATTTCAAAGATCCTGAAAACTTTCACAGCGTCTTGAACTTTTTGGCAGCAGACGCTACGCATGGTGTTGAGGAAGGGCTCACCCATTTGGGGGAACATTACTGGTTTGCTTGCATTGGCCTCAAGGGTGATGCTCCGTTTTTGGTGAAGGCTGGGCGACTACAAAGGTCCTTCTACAATTTGCCCAAGAAACCATTGAGTCAGACCCAGCAGAGAAAGTCCAAGGCACCAAACGGAATCTGCCATCTATGCATGGCAGGCTCTTCTCATGACCTGCCTTTTGAGGATTGTAGCGATGGGGCTTGTCACAACACAACCCTTGGTGATGTCAAACCTTGGGACCGTATGCCTGGGGTTCTGGTTTGCCCGCATGATCCTTTGCTGCCAGAAGGATACTTCTTCTTCGACCCCTGGCACTTGTTCCATTTAGGCGAAGGCAGAAACCTGGTAAGTTGTGGGATGCAACTTATTTTGCCATTGGCTGAAGGCACGAATGTGGACTCCAAGCTTCAATGTTTATTTGAAGACTACAGCCAGTGGTGTCAGCGCAGTCGTAGACAGAAGTATTTGATACAATTCAGAAAAGACTTCTTCCACTTGGAGGAGGGTGATTTTCCACGAGGGACATGGACAAAGGGGAACCTGACTACGTCCCTCCTCAAATGGCTTAGGAACTTCACGTGGAGACGTAGAGAAGACATTGTAGAAGGTTCGCTCTTGGCAGATTTTGTTCTTTGTCATTTATATATGTACATTTGTCCATTTTGTCAACTGATAGTTATGGCAAACATTGTTCTGCAGTTTCTGTCACACACATATATATATATATAGCTCTGCTAAACTGAGGCTGGTCTCGTCCCGCTCATCGATGATGCATATTCTTCTATGTATCGTCAGGGAGTGTGGATTCCAAAAGACCAAGCAAGAGTGATAGCAAACAAAGGAATGGGGTACCTTCTGGGGTTCATGATGCTGGCGGAGAAGGCTTATGAAGCTAAAGTTCCGCTATTCCCAATCGTGAGCAAGGCCCACGGTCTGGACCATGTGTTCAGAAGTTTGCGCTGGCAAAGTGATATATCAGACTTTGCCATGAACCCAATGATCTATGGTGTACAGTTACAGGAGGATCTAATAGGAAGATCATGTAAGCTGGCCAGGCGTGTTTCACCTAGGCAAACCGTTCTGCGAACACTTCAGAGATACTTGGAGGCGGCCCACGTAGCTTGGGAACGCGAGGGCTGGCGTTTGAGGGTATGAACTGCCTGTTTATATATAGTGTCCTATCTTCGAGCAACATCTAAAACAGAATGGACCCACAAAATGCTGGCTCACTCCGGTTTGTTGTATCCTTGGACCATCTTGGACCCGTTCAAAAGAGAATGGGATGATTGGCAAGGCACTCAGCAAGAAAGGTGCGGGCTGTGCAAATGGGAAAACCTAACTTTTCACATGGTACCCGTAATGCTATAAGCATTCTTGGGGTACCTAAGTTTTTGTAGGATCTGTGAGCAGGGGGTATGCAAACTGAACCCCACACAAAATGCGAACTGTGTCTTGAACATATATCAACTTGGTGTAGTAAGAGCACAAATGCCGCAAACTTTTAAATTTTACGTCTGCCAGGGGGCAAGCATTTGCACCCAGATAAACCAACATTGTGTCGGCCGGGCTGTGCCTCAACTTGGGCTCCTCCAAAGAGAGGCCAAAGGAGAGCTTCCGCTGCAAGCCTGCGGGAGTTGATGAAGCGAAATCCTGCAGCCCCAGAGCACAGCGTTAGAATAGTGAGGCCTTTCAAAACAAAAGCTGGCAAAGCATAAGTGCATTTGCCGTGGCTTAGGCAGTTGATTTGGCTTCGGCAACCTTATTCCAACTCCCTTTGGCATGGAGATTTACTGTAGGTCTGCTGTTCCTTGCAATGGCTGTGAATGGCTGCGTCGATCTCCGCATCTCTCGACTTTCCACCTCCCAAACCGTCACAAACCCCCCCCGCGCCATCATCGTGTGGTGTCACTTGTGGCGTCCACCCCAGCCCCGGTGGATAGGGGCGGCCATTGGAGGCGGTGCGCTGCAGCGAGATGCTCGAGGTCGTCGAAACCACCGAGCTGGTGCGCGGCAAGGGACCCAAGTACGGTTGACCTGGCTGGCGCAAATGCGGCTTCATTCTTTTTGTTGCGGTGCAGCCAAAGTTGGATCCACAAAAGAGGAATGGTGGTGTTGAATGGTGTTGATTCTAGGTGGCAACCTGTTCATAGGTATAGTATCGGTATATCGGTATATCCCACTTGGCAAGGTTTTCACATTGAGCAGTTGGTAAATTATGCGTTCTAGAGACCAATCCGCCCTCCAGGGAAGACATCCAGAAAACCAGTTTGCTTGTGGACAACTTGTGGACAAACCGTGTTGCGGAGGCCTCCTTCAACGGATACGGGGTGTTTGCGACTTCTTCTTGACAAATGTCACTAGACAGGAGTGTGGGTGGAGTGATAACGGGACAGCTGGCAAAGGGCCACTGGGGTGACAGCCAATCTACAGTATATATAAATTACTTGAGCTTACTTTGCTTGCTCTCTATCTCTCTCGTCCTCAAAGAAGCTTTGTTTGGTTTCTTCCACTCCAACTCCCTGGCCCCTTCACGTCCAACCCACCTGGCGTGAAGCCTGGAGGGAAGGCCACTGAATCGGTGGGAGAGGCCTTGCACCAGAATGCCCAGGCCAGGGACACAAGCAGGGATCAAGACCAATTGCATTGGAAGATACCCATCACACACTGCACAAAAGACATGCATATGCTACATATGGCTTGTGATTGCCAAAACTCACAAACAACTTCAAAATGTACTATGAGCTTCACTCCAAACACCCCAAACACCTCCACGCGGCCTTCCCCAGCATTCCCCAGCTGCCAAGGTGCTGAGGACTGGGGTGTCCAAAAGGCGCTCTCCGAAACTGGGGATTGGAAGGGCGTGGAGTTGGGCGAGAAGGCCTCGGCCGAGGCTTCAGAGCTTGATGCGCTTCAACGAACCAGAAACCCAAAGGCTCCAGAAACCTCATAAGTTTCAGCTCCAAGATGCTCCTTCCTCAAACCCTGTGCAGAGGAGAGCCTCCAAAAGCCATGGTAGATTCAATTGATAATAGTCTACCACCAACCAAGTAACAAGAAGCTACTAGGGGCTCCTGGCATCGCTGCTAGGAGCAAGGACGCTACTAGGGGCTCCTGGCCGTACTACTAGGAGCAAGTAGCTACTAGTAACAAAAAAAACTCGGGCCAATGAAGTTTGCGGAGAAACTCCTTGCCTCCTGTCTTTGACGTCTGAAGGGTCATCCACCACCGAGGCCCCGAGCTGCAGAGGAGCTGTCCTGGGCGGGTGAAACACACCGGAGCCTTGGACGTGTTTTAAACGAGAGGGTGCATCTCTTGGGAAAGAGGTGGCCTGACTGAAATCTGGTGGATGGTTGATATCTACTCTATATATATATATACTAGGTCTTTAGTGACTTTAGTGATCAGCGTCTCCAAAATGTCTACGATTGCAAGTCCAAAGGGGTGCAAACAATCACCTGTTCTCAGCAGGAGCGGAACCACGTTCTCCAAGGAGCGGAACCCACGAAGTCACGAAGGTGTGCAGGCAGCAACAAGTGCTGCCCAACAATGTTCGCTACTAGGGGCTCCTGGCCTTACTTCAAGTAACAAGAAGCTACTAGGAGCTCACAACTAGAGATTTGTTGCAACACAGGGGATCAACCAATAGACATCAGAAGTGATAGATGCCTAGATCCCCCATAAAGACCCTGCCTCGGCAGTTACCGGAAAATCGTACAACATGTCATTAGTTTGATATGCTCGTTGGCTTCTGGAGCCACCCGACAACGTTCATGAGGCAAGCTCCATCCCACCCATTGGCCTCTCTTTTGTTGTGTCTGAGGCATTCTTCCACCAGATATCAAACGGTGCAACCAGTGCAACCAAGTCCTCAAGAGCCGAAGGTCTCCAAAAAGCGTTCGTCCGATCGTCCGTCAAAGTCAGGGGCACGAGCCAGTTGGGTCGTCTTGTTCCGCCGGCCCAAAATGATCAAACGTTCACTCAAGCAGCTGTAGCTGTAGGAGAAGACCCTTGAAAGCCTCGCAACCAGTTTTGCAAGGCTCTGTTGAGAACCAGGACCTGAGCAAGATGGCCTTAACCTTTAGGTTTTTCTCAATACTGCATCCAAAAAACGAGGAAAACATGCAACTTGGATAGTGACTTCGCTCTTGCTAAGCCCTAACTCCAGCAGCCACTTCACCGTCGGCTTCAAGTTCTGCTTGATGCTGTACACAAGAATTGTCGGAGAACCTGCCTTTGCAACTTCCATCTTGCTGAGCCCTAACTCCAGCAGCCACTCCACCATGGGCTCCATGCTAAGTCCAAGAATTGGCGGAAAACCTGCAACTGCCTTTGCAACTTGCGTCTTGCTGAGCCCCAACTCCAGCAGCCACTGCACTTTGGGTCGCAAATGTCCTTCAATGCTTTTGGTGCACAAGCCTGTCTCGATCAGCTTGATGTCTTCTGGGCTAAAGCCTTCAGTGGCAAGATAGTTGCAAACCTCGTCGCTGGAGTTCTTCCCTGCCAAAGCTGCAGCGACCGTTGTAAACTTCCGCGCGCTCTTGGACAACAACAGTGGACTTAACTTCAGCTGCCGATGAACATGCTGCAAAACGCAAGGGTCTAAGTCTATAACCGTTTGATGTCAAACAGCATCTTTGACAATACACTCTGCAAAGTCCTTGACAATGCTTGTGGTGCCCCTGTTGCCAGGCATCTACCGTGATCCAAAGGGTATTCTTTTGTGACAAGGGTTTTCTCATCGTATGACTAAAGCGCACAACAAAGGATCCTTCTGGAGCACATTCCAGCAATGCCACGTTCTTCTTTTCCGCATGCCTCCAGAATCCATCATATTCCACAACCAGTGCTGCATCCTTGTCTGCCAAAGCTCCATGCCCTGCCAAATCAGGCTCTAAGGAGTGTCCTTTGGAAGCTCCGAAAATGCTGCCCAATGGCAGTCTTCGGCAGCAAAACTGCCAGCTGTGACAACAGCTCTGCTTCTGCCACACTCCCCACTCTTCGCCTTGGCCATCCTTGGTCCCACCACTGCGGCACATAGGCCACAGGCAGGACCAACAAAAAAAGGCAAAGAAGTGGGCGCCGCATTTCTCGCATCTGCCCAGAGTGGTGCCACCAACTGGTCACCTACTTTGAACCGGGAAGTGCCAGGTCATATGCAATCAGCTTGTGAAGGTCCGGTGATGTCATTTCCAAAGGTTCGAAGGTATTGGGCTACCAGTGCCACCAAAACCTCTTTCAGACTTTTGGGTGTGGATTAGATAGACTATCATGCGCGTGATTGAAGCCTCACCGTTGTCTCGTATTTTGACTTTTATTTCTGATAGAAATCCTAAACATCATGTCGGCTGTTGGCTGCTGAAAGCATTCGCTCGGGAAGAAACCTTCTAATGAACATGGGAAAGCATAACCCGGTTGATCTTGACTCAGACACTCGTTGATGAACTAAAATGTAGCGGTTCTATGGATAAAATTAACTGGGCATCGAATGCCGTTGCACAAAGGCTCAAAGAGAAACTGATTCCCCTCTTCAAAGCTGTGAAAATAAGACTAATTCTCATAAGTGAACATCTGCGACACTGTCAATATACTGTATCATGGGATTACTATGCGAAAGTATATACTAGGGTCACCGGAGTTTCACAACGCACAGACTCATCACCAACTCCTCCCCGTCTTCCCCCGCTGAGGGTCCGTGGAGACCACCGAGAGCGTGCGCGAGCGCAGGAGGGGCTGCTTGCTGGGCTCCTGTGAAAAGCTTGGGCATTTGAGCTCCGGCGTTTACAGCACTCAACGCAATTAAGTAATTAGCTCATTTCCAGGACCAAACGACCTATGTTTCGACTTTCTCACCCACCCAGCGACCTGTTCCAAAGCCCCGTTGGCACGGTCACGGCGCAGCAAAGCGCTCCTCCTCGTGGATCACGGTCACCGGAGCGCTGCGGGTCTTCTCCAGCGGGGCGAAGCTGACAGCGGCGGAGAGTGGAGCTCACGCGGTGGAGCTCATCGGGTGGGTGCCGTGCAGATTTCTGTTTTTGGATCTGCCTGTGAAAGGGGTGGAATTCCTCTCTGATTGAAAACTGAGTGGTGCCAACGGCAAGCGGCAAAAGACAAGAGTTGACCAAGAACAAAGAGCGGAATCTGCTTTTGCCGTTGGCACTTCGAGTGAGTGGAAGATGGAACCACTGGAAAGCCCTTCCATCAGGAATCCCGGAGCCAATGGGAACCTGAATCCCTGGGAACAAAAGCTTCCGTTGCCTTTTAGGTGGAACAATGAAGGGATGCAGAAAGCTCCCCAAACGGGCTGCGCCCTGTTCCGGCCCAGTTCAACACATAGATTGAAAGCAGCTCAGCTGACCAAAGAGAGAAGAGAACCCCGCAGGTCAGGTCCACGAGCCAATAGGTCGGTCACCGCCTTGGCTTGGCTGGTGCCAGCATGGCAGCCATGGCAATGAGGTTTCAACTAAACCAGGAAAAAGCAGCGCGAGTTGTGTTGCATTCGGAGAAAACGTTCTAGAGTAGAGGCATACATGGTACACATATATACACGTGTGCTGCATTCCTTCCATGCGATATTTTCTTAAGATGATTTTGATGGATTTTGAACGATGTACCTGAGTTGTCCAGTTCTCCAACATGAGAACCTGAGGAGTGAGTCAAATGCCTGCTTCTGAACTGAGCAAAAACATGTTCTGCTGCCTGTGACTACACACGGCCGTTCTGATGTGAAAACTAAGAAAATATCTACATGTTTCTGTGGCATGTCTTGGTGACCATTCGATGTGAAGCCAGCTGGCGATGCATCGGGGAGTGTGGTGCCTCAGCAGTGCCTGAGCGGCGCTCGTGAGCATATCACCGTCATATCCAAGTGGCTAACTTTGAGCCAATCGCAACGGTGGCCGGGCTTGATTGAGGTAGTCAGGGATTGGGTGGTTGGGATGAAGATGGAGATACTCAAATAATCTCAAACAGAAAATCCTGAACTTGGTGGACAAGCCTGCGGCGTCAGAAATATACTACAGCTCTTGGATCTCATGGCTGTGTTAGGGCCCAACACCCTGCTATCGCAGTCGCAGGATCGCACCTCCCTGAGCTGCCGGTTTGGATCGCACCTCCCTGGCACCGAACCCACACTGCTGTGTTTCTCCGCATCGCATGCGACGCTTGAGGCCGCGCTTGGGAGGTGTTCACTTGCGCCTGGAAAGATTGGTTTTGGAGCAATCCAAGGGAGAACAAAATGTGCACTGTTGAACTTGTTCTGGCTTGTTCGGTGCCGTTTCTTCCATGACGATGACGACTGTAACATTCAACAAAAGTAGACATTCACAGCACTCTTACCCTGCACGAAGTACGAGTTTGGCTGTGCTTCTTGTCTCGACCATGTCTATGGTTGCGGGACTATGGAAATCTTTGTAGGTGAAAGTCACGGTTGAGAAATGCAAGTGCTAGGGTTTGGACCAATGATGCCAGGTGGATCACGATTAATTACTCCCGTACTCCCAACATCCTGCAACCTTGATTCAGGTGAATGATGCTTTCCGTGCCGTTGCATATAGTAAAAATGCAACCTGCCCTGCAGAAACTTGCCGTAGGCAGTCAGAAAGCTACAGGCTTTCAGGTGGTCAGGGATCTGTTCCATCAACCAAGATCCTGTCCGGAAGAGAAGTCAATCAAGAATCACATAACATAATAATAGTAATGTTAGCAATACAAGAAGCTCCTAGGGGCTCCTGGCATCGCTACTAGGAGCAAGGACGCTACGAACGCGGCTCCTGGCCATACTATTAGGAGCAAGAAGTTACATAACATTCTAGTAGTAAACACTAACACGCACACCCACACACCCCACCGCTTTCATCAGCCCAGCGCGCCCAGCGCGTGCGCCTGCGGCATCAGCTCCAGCCCACGGCCGTGTGGAACCAGCTATCCCAGGCCCCTTGGCCTCCACAGCCGACTATGCCGATGGGACAAAGCTGGTGGATATGTGGGAAGCTGATGACGGAAAAAACACTCCAAAACATATGGTGATTTACATACTGCAAGCTGTTTCCAAGAAGGGACCTAGCTTCAACACTTACAATCTGCGAACAAACCAGCTGGGCCCGGCTGGGCTCACTCAACTCTTTGGCTTCGCCACACACAGCGCACACGTCCATGTGCCTTGGAGGTTGGCTGCAAAGGCCACTCGAGTCTCAGATTCCCAGTGCGACGGCACATTGTGGACCAACCTCGTGCGGGGCACGGGTTGGACGGAGGCCATATCCCATTGCACTGTGATCGGCGGATGTTGAACGCAGTCGTTGGTGATGTTGTGGTATGTTGTGGTGACAGTGGCATGGTTGGCGCCTTGCAATTGGGTCCTCCCCGCCTCCGAGTGGTTCAGTCCGGAATTTCAGCTTACATCGTGATTCAGGGGATGTGCGCTTTTGCTAATTTTATTGCTTGGGCCAGTCAGTCTCTCATCAAGCCACCCCCACCGTCCAGGCTTGTCTTGCTAATCAGATGTAGCATCAAAATTCCACTGACAATCTTCTGGTGGGACCTCCATCTGCAGATATTGTGACCCAAGCTGTTCCGATCCGTTCAGGTCCCACGCATTGGTCCGTAGATGTCGCAAAACGACGAGATGGATCCCCCCAAGTCCTCAACCGGACCCTGTCTTCGGAACAGCGTCAAACCTTAAATGTCTATCACGAAATCTAGGTTTGGGTGGGTATGTCTCAAAGTGACTAGACCCCACAGTCCCTTTTGGTCCATTGGGCGAACACGAATTGCGAGAGGTGTGTGGTGTAAACCGGCCAGTCCGTGTTGGTTTCTGCAGACTAAAGCACCCAGAGCAATCGGCCAGGTAGCCAGGACGGAAAGCACACGAGATCGCCTTCGCGTGGAAAGAAGTACTCCTGAAGTCTGCAAAAGCACACATTGCCGAAACATGGTCTTCGTGCTTGAGGAAGAGAAACACCTTGAACAAAATCGAACTAGGAAGTGCTAAAGGATCTTCATAATGAACCCTTGTAGCTTTGGAGATATATAACTTGTCTTTCATCATACATAGCTTGAGATTGCACCAGAACAGCTCACACGGCTTTCAGCAACCGAGGTTCGTTGTGGTGGAAGGGCGCCTTGGGCTCAAAGTCCCTCTCCTCGCGAAGCACTTCGCAGACAGCAGAGGTGGTGCGAGGCGGCAGATTTGGCCAGAACAGCCGGGCATTGGATGGGTGTCTGGTGGTGAAAGGATCTTCTTGGTGGTTTGGTCCTTCTTCTTGATTGCTTGGTGCTTTGTCTCCTTTCTGGCTATCGACGCCTCCTCAAAAAGAACAAAAAATGTTTGATTGATTTCTTAAACTGGGGTAAAATCACAGGTGACAACATGACATCAGAAACGCCAGCACACGGTGCTGGACCTGGCTAACCCTCTCTTACTGTACATCTCTTCTCCGTATGGGTTGAAGACTTCTTCTTTGTAGGTGTCCAAAGCCACCCCATTGTGTTACCTGTTACCCATGAAAGCTTATTCATCATCAGATTTCCTGTCCTATCTCCCACGTCGTCCCCTTTCCCAGGCCCCAGCCTTCTCGTATTGCTCATAGTCCTGGAGGCCCAACGAACGGTCACCAAACCATGGCAATTGGTTACAGCCCGACCTGAAGGATCCTACCTCTCCCAAGAGTCGCAACCAAGATCTGGGGAAAGATTGGTGGTGACTTGACTCGATTGACTCGTTGATAGATGCAAAATGATGCAAAACTTCCGAAGACTCAAAGCCTACAATGAAACTTGAACCACCGCATGAATCATACGAAGGTGGTTCTATTGACCGAAGAACCCAAAAATCAATTCGTTCTCCTCCACGGGCGGCGCGCCACGAGGATCGATGAAGCTGATGGGAGTCGAAGCTCCTTGGCGGTTGACGATTTAGTTGAGTGGGTTCTTCATGGGACCTGGTCTAGAACTCGTTCCAAGGAAAACTAGGTGAAGTCTTGGCCAATGCAACAAGAATCAAAAAAAATGTTTCTGTCATTCATACATATATTATTGATATGTGATATAATGATATGTACATATATATATATATAATAATAATGCTTAAATGGATCTTGAGAGGTTGTGTATGACATTGACATAGGTCGTGGGAGATCGCCCGTTCGCACATGCTTTGGCCACGTAGGGTCCATTGGAGAGCTCACAGCCACGAAGGTTCCAAGAGCCGGTGGCATGGAGGGCTCCCACAGCTGATTCCAAAGAGAAACCGAAACTATCCTGAGGTCATGGCCTCCAATTTAATAGGAATGGCCTCCAATATTCCTGAAACTGTATTGTAGACACCCTCCTTTCCTACTGCGATTACTTTTCGGAAACACCAGACGAAGTCGTTGCCCCTTCACTGCCCTGGGCAGGCCTGCGACGCGCGCGTAGAGCACACAGCTACTGGCAGAGCCTTGATGGACATGGTACCTTGGATGCTGGAGCAGGTCGATATGGCGGTGAGGGCAGGGTAGTCTGGCCGTTGTCCTTGGACACAAAAATAATCAATTCGGAAACTTCCCTGTAGCTTCTAAAGACGCTCCGGTGGATCTCCGTCACTGGCTCAGCTCCGAACCCATGCCGTCCACCATTCCCAGGGTAGACTGCGGCCCAAAGCCTCGAGAAAAGGGTGCAGCAAGACACGAGCACTCAAATGGAACGAATCAAAGTAATACTTCACGCAACATGTGTTTCCGGGTATGTACACATGTCTGCGCTGTTCGGTTAGGTCTAAAGCCTCGTTCTGCTTGTGCCGACCGAGGGACACCAGCCCATAGTCCTCCGCCTGGCTCTTTGGCGCTCGGGAGTGATCATCCACCCGTTCTCTTTAGCAATGCAGTAGCGATGCCAGGAGCTAGTGCAGTGAGTTATATGGCTGGATGACGGGACTCTCAGGGTTTCCGTTGCACCCTGTTGCACCCGAGTTCAATTACCAGCCCTGCGGCTGCCTTCGGAACCACCATGGTTCAGATGTTACAAACGCACGACGCACACGGCCTGCGGCAGCGGCACGTGGGTCCGCTCCAGAAAGCCCCTCAAAGCGCCCTTCATCACCTCATCGGTGGCACCCACCCGGTGATGCCAGGCAAGTGACAGGGGTTGGGAACCCCCAAACTAAACACTTCTTGGAGTTTTGGTCTAAGTCAGCTGACTCATGTCTCGTCGTTCACTTGATGTCGTTTTGAAGGGTCTCACCCGCTGGCCCAAAAACTGCCGTGCGTCCCCAGTCCAAGCGGCTCGGGTGAGGATCTTGAAGTCCTCCGAGTCTCGGTACATCTCCTCGACCCGAAAATGACACGCGTCCAATCCGAGAGCTGCAACCATTGCGTTTTGGTGGGATTCCAGTGGAGGACGTGAAACCCGGGTGAAACGCCATGGTGGTGTGTTGTGGGGTGCAAGAGGATCCCTGAAGCCCATCACAGCCTGAAGAGACGTTCAGCTAAGGGCATCTGCTGGATTCTCTTTGATGACTAAGGAAGCCTCAAGATGTGTCACCTAATGATCTCAGGACCTTCTGCTCCCATCTTCCCATCCTACTGACCCCTCCAACCGACCTTGCAGCCCATATGCTTGGCACCGAGTGGCCGGCCACTTGCGCAGCTCTCCGGCCCCCAGGCGATCGGCGTTCGTGGCCTGGAAGCTGAAGAACCTGCCGAGGCCGGTGACTGCGGCGGGGTGGGTGGAGTAGGTTGATAGGGAGAGTTACTCGGTCCAGACAAAGATTGGGGAAGATATTTATTGGTGGCTTAAACGTTTTGGACAAAGGCGTGTGAATTCTCCCAATCATTAAGGATTTGGGCCAACACTTGGTGATCTAGTGACTAGTGGTCCGCAAATCTTGGATTCGAGATGCAAAGCCCGTGAAACCCGAAGTCTCTGTTCATAGACCTCTGAACTATCCATGAGCTCTTATGCTAGTGGACCTGCGGAAACAAATGCATCTTCATCCTGCCCTCCCTGCATCTGTTCCGCCAGGCTCTTCCCCAAGGGCAGGAGCCAATTGGAAGGAGGCCCAGTGGAACATTCGATATTTCCACAAAGGACTACCAGGCGTCAGTCAATGGCTTCGCGGAACCAAAAAGAGTATGCACGAATCAAGTCTTGTACTAAGGAAATCATGCGGTGCTTGGAGTTCACTCTTCCAAGGACTGCTTCCAGCCAAAGAGCTTGTCATTGAGGTCGTTGGGATCGATCTTGGGAAATTTCTTGCTGAACCTCGGACAGTTTCAGACGGAACGTATCGACATGTGGATGGAAAGAGAAAAGGACAAAGTGCTCCACATCACCGGCAACGAGCAATCATCGGTGTGGGTGGTGGCTGAAAAATTCTGAAAATACATGTTGCGAAATACAGTAACAGTAAAAGGAACGGAGAGAGACAGGGATCGGGTGCAAACAACTGCCGTCGAGCCCCTTCCTGACCACCGGACAGCAGTTGTTTCTTGTGTTGCGCCGTTTGAGGTTGCAGTACTTGGGTCCCCTTTTTTTTACATGGTGTCAGTTTACCCTTTGTGTGTTGATTCTTGGAATCATGTTGCAGCAAGCAATCTCACAGCCTTTGGAAACAGCTCTGAATAGCGCTGCAAGTCGCACTCTCAGGAAGAAGTTGTCTCGTTGTTAGGAGTCGTTGACCACGATTCTTGCAAGCTACTACTGCCAGATCAGTAGACATCCAAAAGTATTCAAAAGACGTCCCCGCTTTCCTCACGTTCCTCACGAACCCAGCGGCTGCTGGTACTTCTGGATCGCCAAATCGCTCAAGCGCTTGGTGAAGCCTTCCGGCAACAGCTCCAGCACATTCCTCGGGGTCTGAAAAGTCAACGACGCAAGTGTTTTCTTTTGTGAAAAAAGAAGGTGGCTAGTTTCTTCCACACACTGGGTCCAAAGACAGATTGCTCATATCCTGCAGGACCAAACAATGCGCTCTCTCCCCATTGTGTGCTCTGCTGCAGGTGGAGCCAATCCAACACCGTATCCAAAACCCTCAGCCAAGCGGCACTGATAAGACCTTGGTGGGGAACACATCCCTCACCTGCTGTCTGGGAAAGGGGGAAGTCGACAACGGTGGAAGGGGATGGTTGCCTCACCATTTCTGCCTGGGTTGATGCCATTTGAAGTTTTCTGAGGCAAATAGGCCTTGGATATCCAAACCGCCCAAACGAAAAATGAGCTTGGACACTCGATGTGAATGGAAGTCAAAAACCTCTTCCCTTGGCATGTCTCGCCAATCCTTTGTACTCAATCTTTTCAACACCCACAACAGTAGGAAGCACCTGCTCCTCTTACAGTATTCGTCCACAGCCGCCGTCGACGCCGTCGGCCTGCAAGTTGCTGACGATCTTCGCCACATCTTCGGGGTGTTGCCCTTGGCGAGTTAAGAGTGCGAACCGCTCACCTGAACGAAGTATGGGACTGCTTGAGGTTCCCTTGATTCACACTTTTGGGTAATTTGGTCATTTGATATGCACGCAAATCATCAAGTGTAGATGAATGTTTACGGAAACCACACATATCCCTGATGTTTCACAGTTGCCTCCGTCGATTAATGGAGCCTGCATGAACCTTCCTTCCCACAAACACCCCGACGAATTTATCCTCCTCAAACGCTATCACCAGCAATCACTCTGCTCTATCACTAGCATGCCAAGCTACATGCCAAGCTACATGCCAAGTGGCATGGAAGCAAAACCAAATAACCAAAAAGCTGAGTGCATGAACCTGGCGAGGTAGCGCTAACAGCCACACCCCTTTCTAGTGGAGCCTAGCGGCCCTGAACATGTGGCTGGCGTGAAGCACTTGAATCAACACAAATCCCTTTGACTTTGCACGATCCCAAGTCACTCACAAGGCCACTAAGCCATTAGGCAGCGCCCTGCCGCCAGGCGCACACTCAGACAAGGTGATGATGTGGGTCCAAGTCTGTGAAATCCGGCAGGTTCGAGGCAAATTAGAAAGGCATAAAAAAAGTGCACAAATCTATGGTGTGCAAGCTCTTTCACTTTGACCCACTCCATCTTCAATATCTTGATCTTGCCATCGACATGGGCGATAGCAATATCTTTTTCGCCACCCCCTTGGAGGCGTTGATCAATTCTACTACCCACTAGTCACTCACTGGTCCTTCCACGTCGCTGCTACTGTTCTTTTCATCTCAAAGTGGTCTCCGTCTCTTCGGCGAGCTCGTGCCACGCAGATCTCCAACTTGGTGGGCGAAGCCTCCACATCCTGCAGGAAGTCTTGCAAGCACATGACATGTCGGACATGCAACCTGAAGCTGGGAGGCGCTGGAACGCCTGAAGGCACGTTGTAGATCCACGTGTAGAAGGACCGTCGGGGTGTCTGGGGGAACTCCTCCGACTCCATCCCTCGAAGCTCGGATTCATTCGATCCGTCCATCAGTCGCAGCGCGTCTATCAGCTCGATGGGCTCAATGGGTTCTGGCGGAAGGAGATCTTCTTGGAAGAGGTCCTCAGGTTTCCGCGGCGCGGCCATGCTAAGAAGCCCGGTGCCTGGCATCTTCTGGGGCACCACTGAGCTGTGGAACCAGAAAATCTGCAGCTCCGCACAGTTGCAAGTAAACTTGGGTGTCAATCCCTGGAAGTGCTGTTGTGTTGGAACACTTGCTTGATACCGTGGGTGCTGTCAGGTGCCACCCTAGAATCTTGGAACCCATAGGCGAGCCTTGGAACCCTTGAACCTTGGAATCCATAGGCTCCTGTGTCAGGTGCTGTGATCTGAACGCTGCCTCGGAACTTGGGCACTGTCAGGTGCTGTGTTCACCAGAAACCTTGGAACCCTGCTTCCTGGTGCTGTGAAGTGCTGTGAATGCCACTCCAGAACTTCAGATCCGTGGGTGGTGTCACACCTTGGAACGCTAGGTGCTTTCAGGCTAACCTTCAAACCTTGGATCCCTGCCTGCCAGGTGGAGACAGAAAGGGCGAGGCGTTTCTTGGTGGGTGTTATTTCTGTCTCGCCAAGACACAGGGAGGCTATACTTTGGAGGGTCGCCCCGGACAAGCGATGCATCTCAGCAGAACGCAGTTGGGTCCTGGGCACCACTGAAACGAACCTGAGCCCTGGCTGCTTGGGTGTCGGGCTCCCACCTTGCAACTGTGGGTGCTGGCACATCCACCAAGGAACCTGGCTGCTATTCGGACAGGCTGCAATCGAACTTCCATGGCCTCACTAAGGAGCCGGGGGTATCCATATTCCCCACCAAGGAGCTCCTTGCTGGTTAGGATCAACAGTACGGCGGGTGTTTGTGTCGCTTTTGCGCCGGGACAGCGTTTTTGCAGTTCTGATGCTCTTTCCTTCTTCCAGCTCCCCAGCTCCTGGATCCCTTTTTTTTTGCTCCCGTTCTTGCCTCCCAGTTCCCTTTGCACACTTACAGTAACAATTGGATTTGGGTTCGGTTTAGGACCTTTTGCAACACATAGTTGTAATGCTTGAAGAGTTCCAGTAAAGGGAGTTGCTACTACAAGTAGCAACCTGCTGTTGGGTTAAGAATCTAGGTTGATTTTGTTTTGTCCACCTCTAACTTGACCAAATGGGCCCAGTATGAACAGTATGAATATATAACATGTAGATTAATTTAGATGAGTGATCGACATTCCCTGAAAATCATACAGTACTGCAAATTCCCTGCTGTGAGGGATAGACGAACGCATTCGTAAATTCTGTGCCTGTTTAAACACCAGAGAATGTTCGCGTCAGCCAAACCCTGAAACAAGCTCGTTTTTTCCTCCACGACACCATGTCAAAAAGAGGTTTGTCGTGCTCAAGCACTGACGAGTGGTCTAAATAGCCTTAACAACCACCCAAGTCTCTTGGAAAAGAGCTGTGGAACCTAGCAGCCTTGCCAAAAAGATCCAAAAAGTGTGGCCATGTGCCGTTGAGTTGAAGCACTTCAATTAACACACTGAAATAAACAAGGCCACCAAGCCAGGCCAAAGCACCAGGCCAGGTATGCAAGTCGAAAAAGGACAAGCTAGAGATGGTGTGGGTCAAAATAAAAATCCGTGAAAGAAAGCAGGTTCTAGAAACATTAGAAAAGTAGCCATGCTACTGCTGCTACTGTAGCATAGCAACGCAAAAGCATTGCACACACTTTCACTTTGACCCACCCCCATCTTCAATATCTTGATGGCAAAATCACCATTAGTGATGCCAAGCTGTTTCATTACCAAGAGCTGACCAGTAACAAGTAGTCACCACAGCCCATAGTCACTAGTCACTCACTGGTCCTTCCACGTCGCTGCTACTGTTCTTTTCATCTCAAAGTGGTCTCCGTCTCTTCGGCGAGCTCGTGCCACGCAGATCTCCAACTTGGTGGGCGAAGCCTCCACATCCTGCAGGAAGTCTTGCAAGCACATGACATGTCGGACATGCAACCTGAAGCTGGGAGGCGCTGGAACGCCTGAAGGCACGTTGTAGATCCACGTGTAGAAGGACCGTCGGGGTGTCTGGGGGAACTCCTCCGACTCCATCCCTTGAAGCTGCGCGGATTCATTCGATCGGTCCGGAAGCAGCTCGTTGGGTTCCATGGGCTCGATGGGTTCTGGCGGAAGGAGATCCTCTTGGAAGAGGTCCTCCGGTTTTCGCGGCGCGGCCATAGTGAGAAACCTCGTGCCTGGCATCCTTGGGGGCACCACCGGGCTGTGGAACCGAAAAATCTGCGGTTCCGCACACTTCAAAGTGAACTTTGGAGGGGTCATGTCTCTACCGTTCTGCCTACGTTCGAAGGGATATGTCCCAAGCAATGTCGAAGTCAGCGAATCTTGTCCCTGCCGAAGTAACATAGCACAGAGGGCGCACTTAGGACACACTCAGTATACAGATCAAAGAAATCTTCAATAAGGCAAGTGCTATGTTCGTTTACCCACCCTGGAGAATCCCAAGCACCAATCTACCAAATCCACACCTTCAGATCCCAAACATCTGCGCTCAACAGTTCCACAACTCGAAACAGCCCTTGAATGGCATCAACCACTGGGGCCATCGGCAGGAGGAGCCCGAACGGCCAAAGCAGATGCCCTCTCGCAAGGTGGACACAAAGGTCACCGGGATCTCCTCAGTCGTCAAACGGAGGAGAAGACCAGCTGACCACACACCTGCACCGCCTGCACCGGATCCTCCGCATAGGATTAGCACATGGATAGATCTCAGAATGTGCAAGTTCATGGTATCCCTTTTTGGACTCCATCTGAAGCTAAAGGTGATCCTAACCCCAAATAGACAAGAGATTGGAACTGAGTGAATCTTGGAGCGCTTTGCAAACCTCTTCCACCGAAATGTCGTTCAAACGCCACGGAGGGACGTGAGAGTTCCTGCAAAAGAACTCTGTAGACAGGCTTCTTTCATCCAAAATTCAAGCCATAAAAAGAATCGCCATTCTTCCGTTCTGAAGCATAAAAATGTCCCGCGTCAAATCAGAAACTCAAACGTGTGTGACTGTGTGTGTGTGTGCGCGTTCCAAATTTAGAATGCAGGGTGTCAAACACATCCGCCTGGGCGCCCCTGCCGGCACCTGTCCCGACTGGTTCCAGCGCTTCACCTCGTTCCGCACGGCCTTCCTCGGGCGGCCAGAAACGGCTGGGATCCTATCAGGGCGCCAACAGAAGGGGTGGGATTGTCCCTTGGCCAATGGTATCTGGATATATCATGATATTTAATATATATGGATGTTCGATCTGTTTCGTCATTCTTTGGGTGGGGACCTCTTTTCAGCGGTCTTCCCCTTTGCCACTGGCACTCGCCACCAATTGCGTCACTCAACTGAAGATACTCTCAAATGTCAAACCCATCAGAGCAATCATATGTCAACATCAATATGATGAGTTGTTTTGTCACAGCATAGACCGAATCATTCAGGTCGGTCCAAGGCTCCGGAGTTGCTTCTCCTCCTTCGCTTCCGACCTCGGGAAAAAACCGCCAGGAGACCGCTGGCTGTAAAAAAGAAGAAGAAAGAGCCGAAAAGGAAGGTTGACTAAGACTTATTAAGGCCCTCGTTCAAGACGCCTTTTATATTATTGAGCTGCCCAAATACCGTCTTTCTTCCTTTTTAGTTGCTAATGATGCTAGTGCTTGCTGATTCATCCATAAAACCCATGCACTATCCCAAATCCGTGTTCCGTCTCTCAGAAGGTGAAGCCAATGCTTTTCATGGGAGGAGCAAGAAGCTACTAGTACGCTCGCGTAGTTTGCATTTTCCGCACCTCTACCCCACTCATCCAAGCAGCTCCTTCCGCGAGAGCCAGGTGAGTGCCTTGGGCAGTGTGGATTCGTCCAGCTGCGCGGCGCGCGCGAACATGGCCAGCGCGTGCTGCGCTTCACCTGTCCCGGTGGTTCTTTCGGTGATCGTTTTCGACCGTTTCATACGGCGTGGTGGAAAGACACGGTCGAATTCCTCAAGTGGATGTGTGTGTTTTCCTTGTGTCATCCTCAAGTAGTCCATCCTTCGCCAGTCATAGATATATGATATATGTTCTATAGGCAAGTAAGTGATGAGTGAGGTAGGTTGAAGCGGTGGAATGTCAAGCAATCTACCGTTCAAGAAGTGTTGCATCATCTGTTGGACGGATCAAGTTGCTGTGGGGAGAACGGGCCTTCACTCTCACCCAAGGCTGCCAGCAACACTGAGACCTGGGTCTGACGGCAGGTCGTCATCCGGTGAGCTGGGCTCACCGGAGTGCGCCATGCGGAACACTACCTTAACCCGTGGAAAAAAGATCTTCTGGGCTGATCCCGGGTATGATGTTATCGGATCTTGTGATCGCTCAAGGGGTGTTGTTCTTCTGCTCCGAAACCCTCCAGCTGAGATTGTTCGGTATGTCTCACTAACGAAAGAGCTACTCCAGCTACTGTTGCTTTGGAGTTCTCCTGCACGGGTCTTCGCAGACTGCTTGCAGCTTTAGGAGCGGATGGCTCAGGCTATGTCCATCTAGGAACCTCCCTAGACCAGATTCTCTTTAACAAACATGTCTAAGGGAAGTCTATTTATACCCTCAAAAAGAGGTTTAAGGGTGTCCATTTACCACCCCGACCATGGGTCCTGGTACAGCACGAGATCTCTGCGCCATCGGCCCAAGACGCCTGGGCCGCTTCCAGCCAAATCTGCGGGTCGTTGGGCGCAAGGTCCAAAGCGCCAAGCACCTGGCACGATTGTGCCTTTTCTCAAAAGAAACATGGAGAGATCATGGAGAAGAAGGACATTGACATGGACTCTGAAAATGAACAACAGAATCACTACAATTGATGGAAACGATCGTGTGAAAGGATCAGTGGCGGAACCCTCCACTCGCCCATTAGGATGGCCCCAAAAGACACTTCCAAAGCTCTCATGCCCAACAAGGCGCCTGCAGTTGGCCCTCATGCTGTTTGATGAAGGGGTCCTCAGATCATCGACAAGTCCAGTAAATGTGGGTTCCAATGATGAACAGGAACTGGTGGTGCCTTTTCTCAAACTGTGGCAATCTGATGATCTTTTCCTCAAAAAGAGGATTTAGAGATTTCGGCTTTTGATCAAGCCAGTCCTGTCATATCGCCGTGCGTCGTCCATGCTGGAACCACCCACCCGAAAAATGGATCGGATCTAAGCAGCTGAGTTGGAGGTGTCGATGCCCTTCAACTGCTTCAGACCCTGGCAGGATCCACAAACCTTGGCACCTGCGGAGAGCCTGGGGATGATGGCCTGTACAGCTTCTGTAGTCCCTCACCACCTGCCCCTCACTTCCACTACAGGGTAGGGTATAACGGAAGGCCAAACAGTCACCTGATCTTAAGAGTTGGAGGAAGGGAAGAGGATGAGCTGCCCAAAGACGAAAACAGAAGAAAGTGCAATATCCGCGTCACATTCGCAAATTGTCTAGTATTGACTGTGCCTTATGGGTGTCATTCACCAATCTACTCTGTCCGTGGATGGCATGACTCCTTCGAAGACTGAATGTATTACTGTAACTCCTGTGCAAACAGGGTGTAAGTCTGTATTATGTAGAAGCATTGTAGATATCATTGGGTTGGGTTTGTTTCGTTGGAGACAGACGATTTCATGAATTTGACGTCCAAGAAGTTGGTAGTTCCCCACATTGTTGTGTGGGGTTCTTGTTTTTTTTGCTGCACCTCCTCGCTCCTCCTCCGCCTTCCTCCTTCCGCAGGGGTCGGATGTACGCCCTGGCGTCGGCTAAGGGGTCGGATGTACGCCCTGGCGTCGGCTGGGCACCGGCGCTGGATGTGCAGATTCCGTGTGCAGATCTCGTGGCAGGCACAGCACTTTGCTGCTTGCCAAGGGGTCGGATGTACGCCCTGGCGTCGGCTGGGCACCGGCGCTGGATGTGCAGATTTCGTGGCAAGCGCAGCGCTTTGTGAACCTTCATGTGCAGATTTCGTGGCAGGCGCAGTACTTTGTGCACCTACAATCAAACCACGCCTCACCCACACACACCGACCCTTACGCATTCTATTTGTCTCGCCTGTCTCTTCCCCATGCTCACTCTTCAGCACTTTATGTCTGCAGCTTCAATCTTTCGAAGTTGTTCCCATGTGGGGTTATCCGGTCCTATAATTTTTTGTAGGGCAGCAACCATTGTATGCAGGCACCAGTGTTCTTTTGCCCAGGGTGTAGGTGTTGCTTGAAATAAGAAAACAAGGATAAGACACCTGCCCCACCACGACGGAACTGTGGAACGTGTGAAGGGTCGTTGTTTTCCGACCAAGATCGGAGGTTTCTGTTCCGTGTCCAACCTTTATGGCAGGTTTTGCAGAATGGTGTGCATGTTCCTTTGAATCTGGATGGAAAACATTCATTTGGAAATTGTTCGAAGCTTCTTTGTACATTTCCTTGTAAAGGAAGTTGAGATGCGCGAGAGCTGTTTTCGTTTCTTGTTTTTTCCTTGCTTTGGACTCTCTTCACCTAGAAGATGGCAGTCAGTGCTGTTTTTGTCCCGTGGCCATTTCTCAAGCTCTCAAGGATTGGAAACTTGTCAGGGCCGACCTCTGTGGACAGAGGCGGGGTTGAATTGAGTTGAATTGATTGGATTGTTGAGTTGTTTGATTGTGCACTTAACGTTTTTCAGGGTTTGTCGAAGGGTTGCAGATTCTAGAATTATAGTTGTTTAGGATGAACTTGACTTGTTTTGCATGCTTTTTGCAGAGGAGTTAATACATAGTCTTCAGTCTTCGAAGGAGTCATGCCATCCACTTCCATGATCGTCGGACACCTCTTCCCTTCCTCCAACTCTTGACCAAAGGAACCAACGCTGGACACGCCAGCTCCGGCCTTCTGGAAGCTCTGCCGGGCCGCCTCAATGTAAAACCTCAACCCAGCAGCGAGGTTAAGCGATGACGTGGTTGAGAAGGGTCAGGAGTTGAGTGAGGTACAGCACCTGCTGAGGCTACTGTAACTGTGACAGGTGGGGTACAGCATTGAAAGCACCTACGGTACCCAACTTAAGGCGTAGACTTGAAAAGTAGGTCTTAAGTCAAATTGATCTTAGGCGCAGGGCAACAAGGCTGTCTTTCCTCCAAACAAAGAGATCTGAGTTGGTGGTCCATCTGCTACCCAGCCTAAGTGATGTGATGCTGTGTCTTCTTCGTTGCATAGTTCATCTTTTCCCCAACCTCCTTGTGCCTCGGGCCAAGTGACCACTCAAAATCGAGGTTACAAGCTACAAAACACACTTCTTCCAGGTAGGACCCAATAATCCTGAGTACCTATCAAAAAGGCCTCCCCAATTAAAACAACACCACGTCCGGAGCCTTAAATTCGGCTTATATGTGTTTTTAAATTACCGCCCATTCAAGCCGCTACCAAACTACCAACATGGTCGACTTTGGGGGTAGTTTCTTTTATAGGGTTCAATAAACAACCGTAACTGCCTACACCTGTCCGCCCTGTGTATCCACCATCACACGCCGCATTTGCACCAGCAGGTGTTCCTTCCTCCAATGGCACGGACTCACGCAAACACACTTGCCCCGAGGTCGTGCAAAACCGCATGGCACAGCGACATCACCTTTCGAAAGCTTTGGTCCTTGGTTGTTAGTCTAATGTATTCTAATAAAGGTTTTTGTATATAACGGAAAAGGAAATTGTTGATACGAGTTTAATAAAGGAGTTTATATAAATGTTTTTCTGGATGACTTTTTGGTTTTGCAGCTCTTCCCAGGTGACCCTATTTTGGACCCCCCCCGATTTCAGGGACCCCCTATTAGAAAAAATGCGACCGAGTTTCTCTTATTAGGGGGGGCCGTGTTTTTCAATAGGTGGACAGGATGATTCTATCCCCACTTGACCCACCGACCAATTTGGGCACCATTCTCCGAGGCGCGGCGCCCGCAGCGCATGCTGCTTGGCCAAGTACTCCGAGGCCTCCCTGAGGTCGCCCGTGCGCAGGCGAGCGTTGCAGACCGCCTTGCCAGGAGCTACACTTGCTCTGTCAAGACACGTGGAAGAGACCTGGAGATGCTTGGAGATGGTGAAATTGGAGCTTGGAAGAAGTTAGAGTGCGAAACATAGAAACATACATGAGTGGAAGCCGTACACATTGTCTTCAAGACTCTTCGGTTCATTTCGGGGTTTACCGGGGCACGAGCGGTGCCGTGACCCGCAGAAAAGTGTTCTTTGTTTGTTGGGCGTCCAGACTGGCTGCGCCCAGGGAGCTAAGGAAAGGCCACTCTCCTGGGGCAGCTGAGCGTGCGCAGCTGGGCTTCAAAGAGCAAACATGTCTATCAATACATATCAATACCAAGCTAGGTGAGGCTTATCTCTACCCACATGACTGTGATGACTATGGAAGCTACTGGAGGAATCTTCTGCAAGCAGGAGATCAACTCCACTTTTTTCTATGAGGATGCTGGATGGAGTGAAACCAAAAAAACATCAATCAACCTGGCTCCGCTCCCCTGTCCTCCTCTGGCATCTCCGCCAACTGCGTTTCTGCTTCCCGTAGCTCGCGTCTTAGCCGCTCCACGCGCTCCGCCAGCTGCTGCCGCGGAGCCGTTGCGGAGACATCCTTGCAAGGAGGTTTGGAGGTTCACTAAGTTCTGATCTTCACATCTTCACTAAGGCAGATGGAAGAAGCGGGCGGCTTAATGAGATAGGAAGGAGCCAAGGAGCTTCAAAAAGCACCGGATGTGTGTGGTCCAGGTACCGAACGCAAATGAAAGTTGGGATGGCTTTGTTGATTGGAAACACGCCCCGCAAAGGAACCTGCAAACACTTGAGATTTGTGCGACACAAAGGTGTGGTAAGCTACAATGGTCCACAAAGGTTGACACTTCTCGAGTTTAGTTAGTCGACTCTGGGCGATGTGACCGTGTATCGCAGGATGGACTTGAATCCCCAGCCAGACATAAACCAAAACCGAACTAGTAAGAAGAAGCTACTAGTAGCAAGGTGCATCGCTACTAGTAGCAAGGACGCTAGTAGTAAGGTGTCTTATATACTTATACTGCTAGTAACAAGGTGCCTTCCTAGAGTGCTCAATGATCCCACGCATCCCTACATGGCTACACATGGCTACACTCGTCTCACTCATCTCATTGCACCATTCAGGCGAGCCACAGAGACACAAAGCCCAAGAAGCCCGAAGGTCACCGTCCCAAGGTGAGGCACCATGGCACCGTTTTCAGGAACCAAGGAGGTTCAAAATATCAAAACATGTTCAAATGTTGACTTCCTTTCAGGTTGGATCTCAGGTCATTCCGTCTGGATTCGGGAGATGAGGTGGCCTCATGGGCGAGTGATGATTAGGGGGCGAAGAACCGCCTTCTTTTCGTATATCTTCAGACTGTGCGGCCAGTTCAACGTGGTCGGGAGATGCTCAATCAGGAAAACCACATTGGATGGGGTCACAAATCGATGAACAAACAGAACCTTTGCAATGACGAAGTGAATGTCTCAGCTACACTCCAGTTCCGTGGGTGCTGTGCTGTGGGGCGGAGTTCAGCTCAAACCTGCTTCCATGGCTTCTTTATGCTTCTGTGAGCTTCAGTGGCCTTCAGTGAACCACGTCTTGACGGACTCTCAGGGATGAGCTCCACCTTGCATTGTCGGGCCACTTTCTATTTGAAGGATTTGTGGCTAAACGTCTAAGCACTCCGCTTCCCTCTCCAATAGTTCAAGATTGCTCTGATCCGTGAAAAGCCTGCAATTCTCCTGCCTTTCACGTGAGCATCCCAACCTCCTTGAGCCAAAGCTGCGGAATCTGCGGCATGCCCAACTCCCCGCACGCGCGGCTCCCTGCCCCTGAAAACTGACACGAAAACTCCGAACGAACGCACGAACGAACCCAAACGTGACAAGGCAAATATACCTTGGGGCTTTCAAAGGTTCGGCAAATTGATATTCCGTCCATCCCATCTGAGCACATCGGCAACCCTCACCCCTCGAAACCTGACACCGGGCGTAGCTTCTCCTCGTTGGAGCCCGAGAGCCTGTCGAGTGGAACTGAAGAGCTTCATTCTCGACTGAAGCCGACTGGCAGTGATGGGTGTGGATGAACATATTGAAGCCGGAATCAAGGCCAGCTTTGATTGAAAGGACAAAAGAGCCCAAGAAAAAGCAGTTGGCTCCTAAGTAGTTTCTCAGGTCTTCAATCTCAAAAGCAGAAAACAATTACCGTGTCGCACACTTCGAAAACTTATATGATTACCTCTGAAAAGCTATGTATATTATATATTATACGCATAATACCGACTATACCATCCGTCAGATGGGATTATATGGGATAGTCCTTGTCCTTTCCACTCAATTGTGACATGGTTGTTCCTCGGAATTGCGCTGTCATGAATCCAACTAGTCCATACAGTCACAATTGCCGGTGTGCGGCATCGTCCCCAGTCGTACGTCTTTTCCAAACAAAAACAACTTCACAGAACCCGCAGCACCACTGAGGGGGGACCGTGGCCAACTGTCACTTCATCCACCTGGGCTGTGCAGGCCCTTCGGGCACTTCGACCTGGCAGGGAAGTGCACCAGGGAAGAAAGTGCAGAAATTCAATTGTCGCGTCGCAGCGGTCGTAGAAACCCCCGACGAAAGAGACTAGACTTCAAAGGAGTTCCCAGTTCCCATCGTTTTGGGGGGTGAAGTGCTTCTGTAAGAGTGTAGATCACAAATGCGATCTAACAAAGAACGTCTGGAAACTTACCCCAAACCAACCGGTTGGACTTCAATGGGACGATCCCTGAAGATGTTCACTCCCCAAATAGTAAATGGTGAACATGGCATCTTACCCGCAACCTTGTCCCCAAAGACACCCATTGTGAGAGGAACATCGTTTCTTCGGACACTTTTTTCACGGTAGTTTTCGGAGGACTGGTGTGATGCAGCGGAGCATGATGCACTCTTCTCCCCAAGTATCTGTTGGAGGGTGATCTGGAAAACAGCCAAGCCAAAGGTCTTGCTGTGCGATTCCTTCAAACAAGTACAGGTGGGCAACAAGTACAGTCCTGCGATATGTTGCGATTTCACAAGGTCGAATCTGCTTCTCCTTTGTCTCCACCATCTTGACCTCCACCCCACCTGCCAAACCCACACACAACATCGCGCCACCCGCGGAGTCCGTCCCGCAGCTTTTTGGTGCCCCGGGGAAGCATTGTCACGGCGGGGTGGCCCCCCGTCCCTCACGTGGCGGGGCGCCCCCCGGCAGGGCGGTGGGTGATCCACCGACGGTCCTGAGACTGACTGTAGGGCGCACCACACAGGGAGGCGCACAGCCATACCAACGACTCTGGGAACACCTCTAAGTAAATTTTGTAGTGTGTTGATTTTCTGTAGATCTTTCGGAAAGGCTTTTCATAAAGCAAAGTAAGCTGGTGTTCCTAACTGAGACACCGAGTCTGCGAGGCCAAACTATAAAATGCTGCCTAGCTCGCGCCTTATCTCATCTGAGGACCGGCTCTTCGCGAAGTCGCACCGCTGCAAAGCTTTGTCTGACAACGGCCACTAGCTGGGAAATGGCTCAACCCCAGAGTGTTGCCACACAGTGAAATATTGCTTGGTGAGTTCATTCTAGCACTGCCACCAGTCGGCGCCTCCCGAAAAATGTCTTGGAGCCAAACCCGCCAATTCGATCTGGGCAATGCAGGGATCGTCTGAGAGGATGATCTAAACACAATCAACGTGTCATTCAGGTCTGACAGGCATTGGTACCTGCTTTTTGCCGGAGCTGTCCCAGCTCTGCCACATGTGCAATGACTCATACATCTATGTTGTGCCCCAATGAAAGCTGTTCGCTCACATGAACAACAGCGATGTTTAGCACACTCCCAAGCTCCCCTTCGCAGCGTCGAATTTGTTCAGGCGGAAGAATTTGTCCCGCGTGCTAAGATGTGCACGGCCAGCATTGTGAGCAGCCCGATGCGAAAATCTTCACAACTTGGAGTGAGTTCACACTGAGCTCACTGGTCTTTCCGTGTGCAAAGGCGCTGCTAGCGAATCGTTTACCAAGTGAAACTTAATGACCTTGAAATAGTGTAGGAGGTCACTGATCCACTGCTCTTTGAAGCTCATCGCTCTACAGAGTCCCATGGAACATGGATGCCTCTGGCTCAAAATCAGCCAGATAGTGACGTTCCCTACTGATTCTAAGGTGGTTCTGAATGAATCCAGGTACAACCTGAACGCTTCCCTCATCCCAAGAACCAGATCAATGGATCATGGATTCATAGATGTTTCGTTCGTCTCAGCAACGGCTTTGGGCTCACGCAGCTGCACCCGACCGGTCGGGTCCTAACGCCCGGTCGCGGTCAGGCCAGATTCGTCTCCGCCTCCGAGAGCCATCTCAATCGGCGGCCCTCCTCCCAGACTCCTGTGGCGGTTCCGTTTGGTGGCGTCCGATCGCTCCGTTCGTAGTACGGCCAGGAGCCCCGTTCGTAGCTTCTTGTTCCTAGTAGCGATGCCAGGAGCCCCTAATAGCGTCCTTGCTCCTAGTAGCTTCCTTAGACTCCTGTGGCGGTTCGTGAGTCTGTGAGTCTGGTGGACGTGCCGATGGATTGTTACAGACCCTTTTTGCGTTGGGTGTTTTGGGAAGCGGAATGATAGACTTGGCCCAGAGTCGAGATGTTCGCAGCTGCCACAATTCCAGGGGGTGAAGAAAATAGGGAATTTTACAATCAAACCTTCCGGCCAGTCCTTTAAAGCAATCACCACGCTTCTGAAACTTCTGTTCTGTGGTCGGGTATGTATGAACAGGTATGATTCTGTTGATCTGAACATCTGTTGGAAGAAAGTCATGTAAACTAGAAACAATGTTCGCTACTAGGAACAAGTGCATCGCTACTAGTAACAAGTGCCTTACTAGTAGTAACAAGAAGCTACTAGAAACCACAAGCTACTCGGGTGAACCATGTAGCACTAGGACAATGTCGATCCATCCCCAGCAGCTTGCTTGAGACCCAAATCAAGGCATGACCCCGAACTGCAGATCCGGCGGAACCCTGCGGGGCCAATCTCCTTGCTTCTTCTCTCCGGCCAAACTCACCTCAGCAGCTCGTGGCGTTGTTGAATGCATCAGGAAGGCTTGTTGGTTCTGCATTCTTTAACACCCTAAAATCTCCATGCATGCCTTATATCATTAGCCTTTGACATCTTCAATATGCGATGATTCTCAACAGAATTGACATCTGCTTGACGTCGTGACTTTCTCCCTGAGGTCTGCTCAATCAAACCCTGAGCACTTGTAGGGAAACCTCTGCAGGGATGAGTGCTTCGGCTTCATCCCCTTCCACACCTCAAAGTGTCCACGACTGACGTAGAAGGAGATCTACCTGGCACCCACACTGAGCTTCCCAGACGTAAGAGCCCGTGCCATGTTGTTTGCCATCCTTCCTGGTTGCGAAATCCGGGAGCAGGTCTCAAGGAGAAGGGCTTGTGACTAGGTACCATTTGGAGTTAATGAATGCTATTGACCGGACATGCTACATGTTTGGCCACTGCTTTTTGGTGGATCCAATCCTGTAGGTCCTGTACCCCCTCGTGTTCCAACAAGTTCCCTGCTCTTTAAGACCTAAAATCCCTTTGTCTCCACAACCCTCGGTGTGCGGTGTCATCCAACGCCCGTTTCGAGGGCATGGCCATTGCCCATCATACTTTCGGCCATCAGGCCAGGAGAACCTCAAAACGTTGCAGGAGGAACGATGCTGCGGACTACGTGACGAATTACGCATGCTTTTGGTAGCCCTGACTAACCAAGTGACCCGAAACTGATGATGCCTTTAGGAGCGGGGTCAATGGTTTCAAGCTGAGTAGAACGGTTGGTCAACCAAAAATCAGCGACTCCGCCTCGCGCTGTGTTTGGGAACTGATTGATGTACCAGCGGCAGAGTTCAGACCAATGATCAGCAGCTGTCACCAGAACAAATGAATGGGTGAAAGCACTCTTCCCAAGACAAAACCACGTCGGATTCTCTGGGCTCTAGCAAGTACTATAGTAGCCGATATTGTCCCCGACACTTTCAAATGACTAGTCAAGTGGATCTCATGTTTAGATCAATGAAGCCTCAATTCCTTTCGAGTCACTCACTTCCCTTCGATTCCCTTCGATGTCCTTGAAACCTTCAGGGTTTGATCTGAGTTCTCTGAGCTTCTGGCACTCCGTGCCCATCCTTTGAATCCTTGGAGCAAAAGGTGTTGGGTCGGGAAGGGCATGCTGACCTTCCCTGTTTTGCCGGTGCCGAAGTGTCCGGCAGAAAGTAACAGAAGGGTGTCCATTCAGGGGAGTTGGGAAAGTTGGCTTATAATGGCTTACACCTAGCAGCTACATCACCTCCTATGCTTCAAGGATCAAATTCTGCTCCCTATACATACTCCCCGACGTAAATCCAGAGCCCTCACACGAATTCTGACACAGGGGGCAGTGCCCGGGCAGTGTGGACGTTCATTCTGAGGGCCTGGCTTCCTTGTATTGTCCTTCCTGAGAAGCGGGATGGAGGAGTCAAGAGGCACTGGAGAACTATGTAGAACCAAGTCGCGATATGTATACTGTGTGAAACGCTCGGATTCATGGAGGTTCATCCTGTCCAAGTTTTCCAACTGGTGACGTGAAGAGGAAAGAGAGGCAAAGACCATGTACCTAATTGCTTTGCTTGTACCTTTTGCATTGCGTATACATTGCTTGTACTCCAAAAGCCCGTTTTGACAAAAAGAAGAGAATTCATTCGCCTCGTATCCACCGAAACAACTCGGTCACCGCTTCGTCTGAGCGGCGTAGGTGCGGCCATCTGCCCAGGTGAAGACCCCATGGCCGTGCATACGGTTGTTCACCTCGTCCGTGCTCGGTGGCTCGTTCGGTTGGGTTTTGGGGTCGAAGTGGTAGAGCTTGGCTCTTCAGAGATGGTGGTGTTGTATCACGTTGTCACGACCAAAGTTGATCAAAGCGATGCGTGTCTCTCACTGCAAACGTGCCAAGAAGTTGGTAGCCCAAGCACAAGCTGCAGCAAAATCTGGATCGACTGAGCACCCGGCCCACTGCCCTTGGTACCTTCGACCATCACCCTGAAGACAGCCGTGGCAGAGGAGAGGGAAATCTGTAGACTTTCGAAAGTGAGATGGGTGAGGTACCCGGAATGGCGAACGAAGATCAGTGGATTTGCCATCTCAAAGAGACTGGTAGAGACAAAGACATCTAAAGACTGGTAGAAAAGGTAGAGACCTTAGTGAGGTCCAGACTTCTAGAAAGAGCGGAGCCTGGGGAATTTTGAGAAGAAAATTTCAAGTATCGATCTGTTCACAGCGGGAATTGAGGTTCCACCAAACCTGGATGCCGCACCCCCAGTATGACCCACAAACAACTCGAACAACTCGAGTGAACATGCCAGGACTATCTGACATGGATCAGGTTCAGTTACGGTTACTCAATACCATTGAAGCCTTCCGAGCATCAAGTTTATGAGGATTATGTACACTGTAGTATGGAGCATTTGACAATGTGAAACAAAAAGACCATGAGGCAGTTAGATGTAAATGGTCATTCTGTCACTCCAGGACGTTGGGACTGGCCCTGCCATGGATCCTTATGCAGGGACCAAGTCTGAAAGGTTCCACCTAAGGCACTAAGCCCCATTGAACAATCCATTTCTCATTTCTCCATCCTTAAATAAAATCTAGCGGTATTAGGACGCTTTAGGTGGAGGCCATCGCAAGTAGGTTGGAGGCCGTCGCTACTAGGAACAAGAAGCCTTACTGAAACCCAAATTCCGAAGCTTCTGCCCCACATTCCTTCCCAAGTGGCGAAGCCTCCCTTCGTGACGACGTTACCTTGTTACTAGTAGCTTCTTGTTACAGGTGAAACGATTCCCAAAGGAAGCTTCTAGTTCCTGGTAGCTTCTTGTTCCTAGTAGTAAGGCCAGGCCAGGAGCCCCTAGTAGCGTCCTTGCTCCTAGTAGCTTAGTAGCGATGCCCTTTGCTCCTAGTAGCGATGGCCTCCAATCTAGTAGCTTCTCGCTACGACCCGTTGGAGCGTCCGGACCCAAATGTACAGCCCTTCGCCGTTGATCTCGTTGTCGCGGAAGCCGCCCTGGTGACGCCGGGAACTGCAAAGGTGGACCGTCGAACACCAGAGACTCTGAAAATCCTCTTGTTCCGTTCGTTGCAAGAATCCTTTCGTAGCGATGCCAGGAGCCCCGTTCGTAGCGTCCTTGCTCCTAGTAGTAAGGCCAGGAGCCCCTAGTAGCTTCTTGTTCAAATAAGTTGAGATGCTGGGAATGGGACTACCGAACAAGCACCTAGAGGACCCTGTTGGGGCTGGGGATCGGGCCATTGGGGAGTTCACATGCAAAAGAGCAGAGGGGGAAGCATGAGGAGAGATGGACTGCAAAATGGGCGATATGCAGCAGAGTTGCCTATAGATCGGAGTAGTGTTCCAAGTCGAGAAACATTGATCGACTTGATTTTGGCTAACAGGCTAACAAAAGGGTGCAGCCATGGGAGATCTGGGTGTCAATGCCTACTGCATTCGCACTAGTTTGGACGCAAATATGAGTCACTCAGACCAAGCCTCACTGATGTGGTCTCCCCAATCCATCACATTCATCACACATACAGACCATATTATATACATACCATCCAATTCCATCCACAACCACTCTCACTACTCACTACTCCAAACACCCTTGTCACTCTACCCCTCCTGACCTCGTAACTCGAGCGATCCGCCCAACTGAAGCTTCCCTGGCCGTTCTTCCGGCCCTCCTGAGAACGGCGACGGCACAGGCTTTTTGTGTTTGATAAAAATCCGCCACTAGTAGTTTTTTGCTACTAGTAACGATGCCCTTGTTCCTAGTAGCGATGTCCTTGTTACTAGTATATAGCTTTTTGTTACTCACAAAGAAAGCATCCCAAACTCATTCAATCATCACGTTGTCCCATGGCTCTTGTCCCTGGACTGAGCTTCCCTGCCAGGTAGTCCCCTTGGTATCTGGCACCTCACTCCGATTGGACGAATCAGAGTGGTGGTTTTGTTTATCTCAAAGCCAAGGTAGACCAAGTCATAGAAAGGGCAAGAAAACAAACATGTCAACCCAAGGTGGTTCACGGTTCCAACCACCTCATTGAGAGCAAAGTGAAACTCATCCACAGAATTGATTACCAGCCTGGAAATCCATGTATCCAAGAGAAAATGGTCTCAGAAGTTCCATCCAAAGCTTCTCAAAGTCCAAAATGCCCCCGTGACCGGCCGACTGACCGGGTGACGCATGCACCCAAGTAAAAAGACTCACACAGCTGCAGGTTCAGAGACTGCAATCAATCGGACCAGCGACGGACCAGCGCTCGGCACGCTGAGGTTCCACACCGTCAGGCCAAAGCTCTAAGCCACGGCCGTGCCTGTTGCAAAAGAGATTGGACGGTCAGAATGAGGCAGAAAACCGGAGGACTTCATGAACAAAAACGTTATGACATAATATTTAGAATGATGTAGATTGACGATGATTGAGATTGTTGTTGTTGTTGTTGTTGTTGGTTGTTGTTGGTTGTTGTTGGTTGTTGTTGGTTGTTG
>CAXAMN010021795.1:119069-157883 GCA_963970005.1 Durusdinium trenchii | reverse complement strand
GTGGTTGTGGTTGTGGTTGTGGTTGTGGTTGTTGTTGTTGTTGTTGTTGTTGTTGTTGTTGTTGTTGTTGTTGTTGGGACTGTGGTTTTTGTTGGGACTGTGGTTGTTGTCCCAGTTCTTCTGAGACTTTTAGTGCATGACCATCATCATGACATCACCCGCAGCGAAATGAGTCCGGATTGTGTTCCACCACCAGGGCCACCAGGGCCCCAAACTGCTTATCTTCCTTCCACTGGCCCTCATAGCGCGAGCCGTCAGCGTGTTGGTACCTCAGGCTGACGATGCTCGACTTCATCAATCCCAGTTGAAAACATGAAGGGCACTGCTGGACCAATCACATGAAGGGAATCAATGAAAAACCTTTGGACCATGAGGATTCCTACCACTGGATGCAGTAAGTTGCTCATGCTTTTCACCAGTGGTATCTCTTTTTACTGGATAGCTTCAATGATTCCAGCTTCCGGATCCACTTGCACTCCAGTGGGAATCAGCAAGCAGTTCAGTTCAGCCCTCTGAGCCATCTGAGTCTCCGAGCATGCCCTGGCCATGCGCCTTGTCTGCCTGCCACTGGCCTTCGTAGACCTCGGATCGACTCGGTGAACGTCGAAACTGCAGTCCGATTGCATGAGTCCGGAAGATGGAGAAGGTGACGCTCCGTGACCAGGGCTGGTCTGCCAGTCTCTAAAGTTTTTGGGGAGCGGAAGCTTGCCAGCTGGTCTTGGGTTTGGGGGTTCTGTCGAAAAGAAACTATGCACTGGGTGGGGGTTCAACCAGTGGCATCAGGAAAGGGATGGATTTGAAGGAATCCACCTGTGAGCTCATAGTAGGGATGGCTTCCCCCCTAGTAGGGATGACCTCCACCCTACAAGAAAATAGTTACTAGTTGCATGATGCTAATGATGTTGCATGCCTGGATTCCCCTGTTTCAGACACACGGAAGTGGTGCATGCCTGAAGCGGTTCTCGTCCCTTGCCTGGGTAGCTCCCCGTATTTTCACATGAGATGCTTCTCTTTTACTAGGAGCATCTTACCCTTACTACAGCACCAGCGCAAAGATTCTTGGGACAACAGCCCCTTGAAGCGGGTTGGCCAATTTGCTTAAACTGACCCATCTCCCCCGCCAAATCCCTCCACAGCTAAACCTTCTTCTCCCCGGCAAGGGATTCGCGCCAAGGCACATCTCCGTCCACGTGTTCGAAGCGGCCCTGGCCGTGTGCCTTGTCTTTGACCTCAACGAGGGGCAAGTCTGATGTGGGCAGCTGGTTGGGCAAAGCGGCTTGCCTGGTGTCTTGGGACCCGAGAGGCTTAGCAGGCTTAGCCGGCTGACACTGTTTTTGTTGGTGTTTGGGAGGACTTCAGTGAGTTGCTCCTGGTGTTTTGTCCTGTTTTTTGTAGCATGGTGAAGGATTGCACACAGCTTGAGAAGGTCAGTTGCTGTTGGTTTAACCAGGGTGACTCGCAGAAAAAGCTTCACAAAACCATGTGCTGTAAACTCAAGTAAAAATTATGTGTGCAGCTCAGAAGTTATATATAGCATTCATGACTGCGCATCCTCAACGATTCGGGAGCGGAAAAGATGCCCTAAACCTCGACCATGCCCTCAACGATTCGGGAGGTTGTTTAGATTGGGATGATCAGGGATAGATTCTTTTGATCTCAGCTTCCAACCCCTCCGGACCCACCTTCTCTTTAGCCATCTCTGGGCTTCCCCGACCCACTGCCCGCAGTATCTGGCACCATCGGGCCACATCTGTCGACGGTGGCAAAGGCCACACGGCGTGGCAAGGTGGCAGGAAGGTCGGTTGGTTTTGGAGGTGAAAACACTGCAAGGATTTTCCAGCACACCTCAGGTTTCACCTTCTGCATCAAAGACCTCCCAACTCCATGGCATCCAACCGCTGGTAGCAACACCGGCCTGTTCCCCATGCCCATGCCGCAGCTCACCCATCCTGCCGTACGGGTGTCGCTGTGCACTGGAGTCTCATTCTCTCGAGCTACAAGTTTGAGATCAACGGGGTGTCCCAAGCAGGGCTTGCTGCTTGATTGTTCTTCTATCAAAACAACCTATTTTCGCAAGGGCTGCTGACAGGACTCACACTCAGCTTTCACGTCAACTCTCTCAAATTGGCCAGAAGCCTAGAAGGCCCCAATCAGCCGCTGAACTTTTTGATGTAAAATTAGCAGGTCCACATCCGAGCAGCGATCTACTTGCAAAGTCAACGTGCATGCACCGCCACTGCCACTCACGAAGAAAGATTAGGACTAGGACTCGCTAGAAACCAGGACAGGATCTTCCGGCACTTGGGGTGGAGACCGAAAAAGTCGGCACAGCCCCGCGCGCCATGAGCCATGGTAGGTGGCGCCGTTCTCGTACCTCGACGCAGATTCAAGGGTGGGCTGTAGCCTGCGTTTTCAAAAAGGAATGCCAACCTACAGAACTCCAAGCCACAAATAATGGATTCACAGAATCACAACCAACCCCAAACACTCCGACAGCTGAGCTTCAGGCGTAAAGAGCGGCCTGGCCGGGGCGATCGAGACGGGAAGAAGCTCAAAACACCCCGACACTCCGAACCTTCAGTGTGATGGCACTGGAGCCCACCAATCACAAGCTGAATGTTGCTTCAGGACCTGCAATCAGGAGTCTCAAGATGATTTCTTCGTAGTTTACATCACCCAAATCCCAAAATGAACCACTCCGCCCACACACATCTACCTTCACACCCACACGCACACCCGGGAAGGCGCCGCGCCTCACTTCGGAGGGCCCCGAGCCCTTCTCATCCAGAAAGTTCACGTTCGTCTCCGCGCGCAACGAGCATCGCGGCCGTCGCGAGCAACAACCCAAGAGACAGGGGCGGTGAGGATGCAAGGCGTTCGGACGTTTGGCGGTTGTGGAAAATCCTTAGGTGGAGAAACAAGAATTAGAATTTAATTAGAATTAAACTATTGTTCCTATTCTAATTAAACTTACTTCTACTAGCTTCTTGTTACTACCAGTAAGGCACTTGTTACTAGAAGCGATGCACTTGTTCCTAGTAGCGAACATTGTTCCTATTCATGAAGGTTGGTCTTTTTGTGTATTTGTACATGGAATGGGGTGTGCCTACGACAACATCACCAGACTGCAATCAACTTCTGGATGTGCTTTGATTAAGGATTTGGATTATATCCCCAAGAAGGGTTCTACGAGGGTGCGCCTTAGATGTTTGCTATTTTGAGCCCAACTCTGCTACTGGCCCAACAATAAGCCAGCCGCCGTGAATTGACCAACGCCTCCCCATCATCATCGGCGTCACACCTGGTCGAAAACCGCGCTCACAGTCGGGGAGTCGCACTAACCCTCCCCAGTGTGTGAGTCATCTTACAGAAGCCCCACAGTGGATTGCTAGGTTAGCTTGCTGAATGTAAGCCGCCAGTGGTTTCTGCTTTCTTAAAATGTTTGAACCGCTTCGCCTTTGTGGAAACTACGCTTCCGGGCAAAAGGATGGAAACTGCCCAGTCACTGTGTCTGGGGGTCCGGACAAGCAGTGACTCCCACGCCCACCCATGGCTCTGAAGGAGTGTCTGCGGCTGTGGCGAAACACCACGGGTGCGGGAGGCGAGCTGAGATGGAGTGTGATTCGAAAGGAATCACAACTTGGGTGTGAAGGTACCTGAATCCATGCGCTCCAAAATGAGATGCCCAAAAGGTTGGAGACTTCGCATGGTTGATAGCTGCAGCAGCCCACAACAGTGTCGCCGTAGACTTGAGAGAGGAGGGGGTGAACGAAAGGTAGCAGGCAATCACAAGTAACCCTGGTAGAAGTCCATGACGGCGTGAACCGGCGCAGGGGGATTTGATCCAGGGGGGCCCCCCCCCGACGAACAGAATCATTTCTTACAGGACCAAATTCAATGCACAATCCCAACTCCATTTTTGCTAAAGCAAGGAGAACTCAGGTAACTCAAGCTACCTTTCGCGACCAGTCCCCAACATCTGCAAACCGATAATTATCCAAAAAGATTCTTCGACAAACAAATCCCTGCTCTTCTTAGCATCTTGGAGCTATAGCAAGTCTGAAGCATCCCATCCCACCTCGGAAAAGGCCTAGATTCGTTCGCACCGCCATGCGCCCCAGGCCGTGAGCCCAAACAGCAGCAGTTTCGTCGTGAAACACGGATCACACGACACATCTTTACCCCCGAGCGAAGCCGGTTCACTACTATATCAGGGCAGGGATACACATAGGGCTAATCACATTTGCAAAACTTGCAGTTTCGTTTTTGAGAAACCCTTCCACATCTCAAGTTGAAGACAAGCTACCTTGTTCAAATATGGCCTGTAGTCCCAAATCCTCTACACTGAACAAATATATATGAAAAAAATGTTTTGGAGATTTACAGCTGTCCAACTCTTTGAACTGTTAAATTCTAAAAGCGCCCAATGAGATCCGCCCTCTGTCACCCCTCGGTCGGACTCTGCACCTCGACAGCTTGGACGGACTCCCTGGCGGAGTTCTGCGGGTGGTGCCCTAATTCAACGGGCACTTTTGGATCCGGGCTCAGTGAAGACTACCAACCTAAGAGCGATGGCCTCCAACCTACTAGCGATAGCCCCCAACTCGATGTTGATTAGTGCTGATTAGGAGCCCTCAAGGGATTGTAAGAGGTGTGGGAGTCATGCTTAGAGCTTTTTGTCTGTCTCATGAAAACCATCAGTTATTGACACACTTAAGCTCTTTCTGTGTCGAGTGAATTGAAAAAGCTTTGTACTCCAGTAGATCTAGCTGAGCTTGGCTTGCCCCTTCGCCACCTTCACTTGGGAGATGCCGCAGACTTCAGTTGAATCGTACCAAGAAAGCAATGACTGGGCAAAAAGTTGGAGACAAAACCCAAATCTGCACCAAACCCACACCAAACCCACACCACCCTTCCGCGCAGCGATCTTCGGTCGTCTTTTCTTCGCCGATCGTCTTTTGCTCGGCCAAGTCTCGGTAGCTCCGTGGAGCTCCGCTAGAGCTGGGCGGTCACGCGAGGTCGACGGGGAGTGGAAACCGGTGGGAAACCAGAAAACATCGGAAGGAATTCACAAGACTCTTGTTCCGGTCGTCACTGACACCCTTATTCAGTTGTCTAGCAGTTGACCTTCAAATTCTACCCTGCATGGCTGTCATAATGCCCCACTGACATGGTACAACAAGGTGCTTCATGCTGTTCCTTGGTCATTTGGACTCTGAGGGTTTCGTGTCAATGGTACGCCTGCAAGGAAGACAGGAAAATGTCTTCTAACACCGAACCCCAGGAGCCGCCCTCCATCGCGCGACCGTGAAGCCGCCCGAAGACCGGCTCAGGAACACCTGGCGCAGAACTTGGAACGGCAGACTCAAGGAGCAAGAAACAACACATCCGATCTCTGGTGGTGAGATCTTGTATTTTTGCAAGCTGAAAAGTCTCTCGTCTGACTGTCCTTTGATCACCAGTGCTGGGGCTACTTCAAAGAGTCATCCTGACTATCGGACAGCAGAATCATGTCGTTTAACTGCTCTTGCACTTTGCCAAAAGCAAAGCTTCGCGCAAGGGGGGAGCTTCCTGCAAGTTCATGTGGGCGTCCCCAGCAACAAACTCACGTCACAAGCTTCCAAACGAAAGGAGCTCTCACCTCGATTGCAGAGGAGCTAATTAATCATGAATGATGAATCATGACAATTTGCCTAGTAACCAAAAAAGTAACCAGTGAGGCCCCCTTAGTTTAGTGAACTTGAAGTTTCTGAACATGGCTTCTTTGAGGATCGCCACCCTGCCGCATCATTCCACCACTCTCTCTCCCTCTGTCCGGCTCCGCTCCTAGCTCCACCCGGACGTGCCGCGACCTGACCAGGAAGACAAAGCAGAGGATTCGCCGCCGACCGCCCTAGTAGCGATGGCCTCCAACCTACCAGGAATGGCCTCCACCCTAGTAGCGATGGCCTCCATACCGACTCTGCAAACATCCACAAAGCCAGATATCGATCGCCTGAACTTACTCCACGACACGCCATGACACGCCACTACCTGCCTGCGGGTCGCCGACGCTCTCTGCGACCTCGGCGCATGAAAAGGTGTCCAAGCCGGTGACCAAGCCTTTATACAGGAGCAATACAAAAGAGAACTCTCTTTTTATCCTTTGTCTTTGTTATGTTGTTCCAAGCTTCAATAGTAGTATGTACAGTACACGTTACATCAGGTTGCAATGGTCCAATGTTCAGAGAAACAGCCTTCCCCAAAGTGACACGTCCTTTCAAGGATCACCACTGTTGACGCCCAGGGGTCGGTTCACACCTCTTTTACTCTTTTCTTTCCCCAATACAGAGCGAATCTATAATCCTCAGAATTCCGAAATGCCATGACTTTCATGGGTTGTATCATCATCTCTCAAGCCCACCCCAAGCTAAGCCCAGCTGTCACCAAGTGGCCATTCCATCCGCCCGCTTGGCCGTTGCCCCTCTGGCCCTGGTCGCACAGAGTGCACTTGTTGGGACCGATCGCGTCGGCTGGGATCCAAGGAACAACTCCTTCTTCCTCCAACCAACGGTTTGTCTAGTAGCTTCTTGTTACTAGTAAGAATGCTCCTAGTAGCGATGCCAGGAGCCCCTAGTAGCGTCCTTGCTCCTAGTAGCGATGCCCTTGGCTCCTAGTAGCGTCCTTTGCTCCTAGGTGGGTTTTGCATGGTTTTTCCTCCCAACTGCCCAAAGTAAACTAACTGTGAAATTGATCACCCTGACGGTCGGAAAGCCTAAACAGCGGCAGTTGATTCGCTCAATACCATCATCGCGGTGTTTTTTTACTTTTATATAGTTTATTGGGTTGGGCGAACAAACAACAAGCTCAACAGTTCATTTTTGAGTCCAAGATGGGTCGCACCAGAAGCTGGTTCGTCAAAAGCGCTTCAGGAAGACGCAACTACAATGCAAAACCAGGTGTGAGACCTCAAAATGCACAAAGGCTCTTTCCACTATCCGGAATATCCAAATTCCTTGACCCCAAGTGGTACAGCAACTCCTCCTCCCATTGTGGGCTCCCGCACCCACCAGCGACTGTTGCCTCAGCCCGAAGGGGGACTGCGGTGCTACCGCTCATGGAAAAAATGCCTCAACTGGTGGGGTGGCCCAAGATCTTCACTTGGACATCCAGAGTCTGTAGGGTCTAGAAACAAAACGTCCCAAAACATCCCAAAACAACCACCAACCTCCAACTTCAGATTGTGTTTCTTAAGACTCTTGGGGGCACCAACTAATCAGAAAACGCGCTGGAACTCCTGATCTCTTGTTAGCAGTGAACTGATAGCCCAGCTTGTGATTGCCCTCTTTTCTTTCAAAACATGTCAAAACCAAAATCCAGGTATCTGGTCAATTGGTTGGTCTCCACAGCCCTGTTCGTCCCCTTCCTTTGGGATCCGGACCCCAGTCATCCCAGCTGTCCTGGAGAAAATGCTAGGCCGAACAAGAAAGCGTTCGACTTCCGTTTCGACTTCCGGAAAGCCTTCGAGCACGGTGGTCGCGAAAACTTCCACGGAGCGAAAACACCATAGGGACCAACCAGAAGTTTCGTGGAGTTGTTCTAGAAAATTTGTTCCTAGTAGCGTCCTTGCTCCTAGTAGTAGGGCCAGGAGCCCCTAGTAGTCCTTGCTCCTAGTAGCGATGCCCTTTGCTCGTAGTAGCTTCTTCAATTACCTTCCAAGTCCACAATGATCAAAATGAACTTCAACTTCACTCATGATTGATGCCAATGGAAGGCCCACAAGCAGGGCTGACATGAGGAAAACCGGACCGTTCGCCAGCAACCTCTCCTGTTGTGAGGACCAGCTGTTGTCACCTCCAAGCGCCGAAGCGATGGAGATCGGTCTGCAGGGGGGCGGCAATTCCTTCGTTGGAGAAAAAGGGTCTGGTGGAAGGAACCCAAACGACACAGGCTCAGCTCACTAGGCTCACGATGGTCTGGTGACTGCCAAAACAGTGTGGCATCGTTCAAGCAGAACCTGCGCAAGGTATCGCAATCCCCAAAAAACACACAGTGTCACTCCAAGGACGCCACCATACCATTGTTGCTCCTGGCAGAAAAAGTGTTGGCCGCACTGCGCAAGTGGAGCTTTTGATGGTTTGATCAGAGGTCAGGCAGATGCTAATCTGGGAATGGATGTACTTCGGGGCATCTCAAAATTCTCCTGATTGTATATCTTTTTGGAAGACAGCCTACCATGCGGGGCGGTCAAGCGGTCCCCCAATACATGGACAAAATGAAAGGCAAATTTGAACGGGTCACTTTTCATCACTTCTCACTTTTTCTGAACTGAGCTTGGGGGGTCACTGTTTTGTGATTTCCCAAGCAAGACTTGCGGACGGACCTAGGCACCTACTCCGGACCAACTCACCCTGCTTCACCGGACCAACTCGACTTCGGTCCTCCCAACTCTGCTTGGCACCGTTGGTACCTCACGGCGGGTTGAGACGAGTCCAAAGCACAAATACGGCTGTGAACACCGTAAACGATGAGTGAGTCAGAAGTGGACGTTCAAAAGGGAGGGGAGGCAGCACAAATGTGTTGAAACAACACTACACGAAAGAGCTGAACATGTTTGATCGGTAGGGAATCGACTTGACTCTGCATTTCTAGCCCTCCAAAAGGGCATGGCTCAACACGACACATTCATCTGATATCCCTCAAAATTCAAGAAGCTCCCCCCCCGCCACCTTTAGGGCAGTGGGGGGAGAGCTATCCTGTGTCCTACCTAGAAGCTAACTTTTGCTAGCTTATCTCCTTGCTTAATTAGGTAAGTAGAGGCGGGAATAAAAATACAAAAAGCTACAATCACAAATTCTCACAAATGCTTTCTTCTTTTTCAGCCTCGTCTGTGATCGGCCGAAGTCGTGAGTGCTTTGCTGAAAGGAGTGCTGCCGGTCCAAGGTCCACAAGACTGGTGTTTTGGTGCGGTTTTGACGAGATTAGGCCCCAGTTTGCCAAGCTCTGGTGCTGTATCCCGGAACAGCAGGATTGTGAACTCGATCCCCCTATAGGGATTCTACCTCATTCCACCCCAATTGACCAGAATTTACTCTTCCCAATCACAGGGTGCCATCCAACGTAACCAAATGCGACCGGTCGGTAACATTCACTCCACTGACCCCTGAGATGCTGAGATGCCGTTGTAGGATCCACTCTTGCGGACCTCCTTCTCTTTGGTGTGGGACTTCTCCTGGAAGCATCCCCCCTTCACCCACGAAACAGTATCACGGCAACCACTGCAAGTGTCGCTGCTCCCGGTGGGGATTGGGCGCCACTAGCCCCGCCGTCAGTTGTCAAGTGGTGGAAGGACCAATGTGAACCTGTTTTGGGATCTTGTTGTTTCGAGTGCTACTCTGTCTCTTGTTGATTCATAAGGCGGCCGCCAACCTGCTCTGTTCAGCAAGGAGGATATATAGATCATGGCGAGCCCACAGTTTTTCCAAGACACATCCATGTTTAGGCCAGAATTTTCTCATCGTGAGGCAAGCCCATTTCTTCAGGCAAACCCAGCTGCCACTCATCGCCCAGTCCTCGCCAGATTTTCTTCGACCATTTCCTTTGCCACCTGCCCAAGAGCAGAATGCTCGTACCACGAAGGAAAATCAAGCTCAGAAAACAGTCGAAAACAGTTGTCGTCTTCTCTTTACTCAAGAGTTACTTTTTCCTTGAGAAGGCAGTTTCTCTTTGCTGAGAGACTGTGGCTGGATGCAAGAAAAGATGCAAGAAGGATGCAAGAGGGCCGGAGTGTTGTTCCTTGCGCAACAATTGTTTCACATCAGCACATCACCCTGACACATCAGCCACCAACAATAACAACAATAACATCGCATCGCCACATCAAATACCCGACAAATTGCAGAATCTTCCTATGGCTCTATCTTTCTTGAAAACATCCACCTCCCGGATCCGGCCGAGATTCTCTGGGAAAACTAGTATGATAAAAAAAAAAAGAAAGATGCAACTTCAATTAGCAGACATCACAGAAAATGAGAATAACATTATAGGTTGTGATGATTCAAGTTTGGTCACCGTCAACCTTACCCTACGTTTTGGGCCCTATCGTGGCCTCTTGGTACATGGCCGATCAAATCGCACATAGCAAAGGTGATTGAATTTGAATTGCACACTATGTGGCTCCCCAACAGGCACAGTGGATACTCGCAGGGTGGTATTGGAAGGTCATGAGTCATGTTGCTTTATCAAGAAGATACCGGAGAAACGTCGCTGGTCAATGTTAAGATGAAGAGATTGGACTTGGTACATTCTAGACATGGACTGATATATGTTTGAAAGATCAACTCTTCAGCCCCGGCAGTCATACAATTCATCCCTTGGAGCAATCACAAGAATTCGTTCCTCTTCCCTTACGGATAGAAAAGGTGGCGCCATTAGGTTGGAAATTAACCTAAACTAAAGAAATTCACCCTAACAACTCCCCACCCTGCCCACCTCCCATTTTGGGCGCATGCTCCTGGAGGTGTGGACCACCAATGATCAAGGGAGGCACAGCGTCTTCAGGCCAAAACACATAGAAATAGCAAGTGATTGTGGAGAGGTGTTCACCCCAAAGCCTTCAAACCAAAAGAGTGGAAACAACAGCTTTGTCTGGAGTGCATGCATTGTTTTTTTGACTATGTTCTTGTCTCGTTTGATTCCGCACTTGGTCAGACCAATTTGAAAAAGCACGAATTGTGCAAGCGATGCTACCATTGTGAACAAGCATCACTCGTGTTGCAATGCAGGCTGCCCGCGTTGTCCTCATCCTTCTTGGCCTTCGCAGGGGGAACCTGTCAAGATCGCATATCGCCAGGCAGACCATCGAAAAGACTTGCAAACATGGATGGCCATCGGGAGAAATATCGTTCCATACATCCATTCATTGGCAGCCCCTAGTAGCGTCCTTGTTCCTAGTAGTAATACAGTTTTCGTGCAGCCAACTTCGACCGCACTTCCACCCAGCCTTCGGCTCCGGCGCCTTCCTGAGACCGGTGAAGGGGACATCGGGGGGTCAGCGGCAAGGCAAGAAATGCTCGTGGGCAACAAACAAGCCCCACAGTGTCTGCACGACATATTCGGTTGGAAATACTCCTGCAATCCAGTTCATCTAACTTTCAATGTCACGGAGTCTGGGGTACCAGACTTCGCATCCGCCTCAGCAAGTCATTGCCAAACTCATGATGACTAGCAGCCTCACCGCCCTGCCTGTCTTTAGGACAAATGATCAGGTATAGATTCAAGCTCTCGGAACTCAGAACCTACAAATATTCGATGAATCTCGCTCAACATATGTCGACTGCTGCTACCCTTTTCTGCGACTCGATTCAGGTCTGCACTGTCTGTACTAAAGTGCTTTGGTTCGAAATGCGACCCACGTCGCTTGTGTCATCTGACATCTGACACTCTCCCTGTGGGAGCACTCCATCCGGTCCTACGGCCACAACGGATGCCAGCTCTGGACAGAGCGATGAAAAGATTAAATGAAACTCCCTAGTCATCGTCAATACCTGGGACCGACAGAACAGGTATGATGGCTAGGCGGCGGGCAGCCGGAAAAGGACAACCGGACGACAGCGGCAGACAGCACAATCCCAATCTCACGTGGCCGGCAGCCCAGGCTGCAAGCGTCACAAGCATAGCCGTGGTAACTGAAAGTAACCCGGAATACGGCCATCAAGCACCAGCAAGGCCACAGGTGAAGCGACTATCACCAGGTAACCAGACTCTTCCGGCAACAAGCCAAGTCAGCCACCAGCTCGACTAGCACCAGGTGGACATGAAAGTAACTAACAGGGTGTGGCAGGGTGAGAGAAAAAGTTTAGCTTGAGGTACCAGCAGCGACACTGCTCCTCAAGGGGCGTCTCCCCAGTTTGGCTTGAGCATTCAAACATTGGGAGACGTTGATTCGAAGCTTCCCAAATAATTCATCATCACCGACCCTGCCTACCTTAAATGATTGAATATATTCGATGAATCTCGCTCAACATATGTCGACTGCTGCTACCCTTTTCTGCGAATCGATTCAGGTCTGTACTGTCTGTACTAAAGTGCTTTGGTTCGAAATGCGACCCACGTCGCTTGTGTCATCTGACATCTGACACTCTCCCTGTGGGAGCACTCCATCCAAGGCACTAACTTATCCAAAGCACTCAAACGAACTGAAAGACCTGAGCGATGAGGTGGTAGGGCAGCTGGAGGAGCATGAGCAGGGGGTAGGTGTGGAAGAGACGAAAATCATGTTGTTGGAACCACGGGTCGTGTTCTCCCTGTCTGCTGATGCCGTCTGACCAGTTGTCCTTACTCTGGACCCATTCAAAGTAGCATGCACTACGGCGTGCAAACAGAAGGCCATGGATGGCTCCGGCCATAGAATCCAGCTCATCGTTGTTGCTGCGGCCTCGTATGAGAGCCATGAGGGCAGCGATATTGTCAACAAACCATATACCATGCATTCCGCGAACTGATGAGGCATTATATGCCAGGCCCATGTAGACTGTCAAGAGCTCAAGCTGTGCAATCTTGGCCTCATGATGGGACCACACCGTGAAGATCTTTGGGCTGATGTGGACGACATAGGCCCTTCGGTTACCACGGGGGTCAATGAACAAGACTCTCGCAGAGCCCTCGCGGGGCCTATCTTGCGCTGCATCGGATGCTGCCAAGTATCGGTGTTGCCGTACTGGATTGAGCGGTAATTCTCTTTCAGGCTTCAACTGAAGTAGAGCTCGAATTCTAGCAAAGGACTGTTCAATCTCCGGTGTCATCACGACTTGCGAGGAGTATTGTCTTTCCTTGATGCTATGGAGGCCCGACCGGCCGAGCTTGCCGAAGCATCCCGTCGTCAAGAAGCCCAGGCAGCCAAAGAGCTTGGCCGCCAGTCCCGGAGGGAGGCGACGCGTCTGAGTGGCCTCCTCCATGATGTCGGTGACCTTGGTGAGCAATCGGTCCCGGACCCAGAACTTGACAGGATCACCCCGGTGGCAGGCAGCCACGTCATGGATCAGCCCCAGAAAATCAGACTGAGCCGCCAAGGCATCGTGCCAGGTCATTAACGAATGCCTGGCCAGTGCCGCCCATGATACCGAAGTCCTGGATTGTCAGGTCATCAAAGTACATACTGGTCATACAATATGCCAGGCGGCGGCAGGCAGCTTGAAAGAACCGGGGAAATCGATTGAACGAACACACAGCATTTGGTAACCCGAACAGAGAACCGTAGTATTGTCGAAAACGGGGGCCACCCACGTGGTGGTCGTAGTATGCCACCACGGCCATGTTGCCATGTGTCGGCTTCATGGGGACATAGCGGTAGGCGTTGGGTAGGTCTTCGCCCCCGGACCAAATACCAGCTTGCAACAACTCAGACACGTGAATCGACGAGGATGCTGCCTGCCAGAGCAATTGAACATGAAGGCCAGGTTGAATGCTCGTACATAGATCCAACTTGTTCGCATCCGAGCTGAGTGCACTCTGCCCTCCGTCTGCAGCGTCATCTATGACTCGCAACTTACCCGAGGGCTGTTGTATACAAAACCTCCGGATCAGCCTGAATTGGGGGAGGTCCTGGCATAGCTGGGCCCATGTCATTGGGGGGCCACAAAAGCCTTTGGCTTGGTCTTCCTCACCCGCCTGGGCAATGGCCGCGTCGTGTTCACCTGGGCGGAGGCTTTGGATGATGCGGGCAGCCTCTGGCAGGGCGTCCTGGTAGATGGAGGCGTCCGGGATGTAGTGAGCTGGTTGAGCCTTGTACACGGGCACATGCGGGAAAAGCCTACGGCAGGGAAACCATATATCAGGTTAGCCACGAACGTAGTGTCTGGCCATCCAGTAATCAGCATGATAAGCCCAATCAGGGCGATGTGGCGCCCTTGAGTGGCGGACCGCACGGGCGGTGGCTGATAAGTTTGGAGGTGGTATGTGATGGGCCACATTCGACGGCTCAGTTCTTGGAGCCAACGGCCTGTACGTCTCCTCACCTCCCGCAGGCCCACTCCCTGGGCTGCATAGCCAGATGCGGCAAAGATCAAATCATCATCGACAACACCCATAGTTTCAAATGGGGTGGGTCTCTGTTGCAACTCAAGTGCGAGTTCAAAATGTCGCTCCTCCCCTACGCCAAAGGGGATCATAGGCGGTAAGGCTTTTGCAGCAGCAGCCGCTCCGGGCTGCTGAAGGCCGCTCATCGCAATGGCGTTGCGCTCCAATGGGCCCACCAACCGTGGACCAAAGGCGTGTCCGTCCCAGTCCGGGCGGTTCTGCATGTAGTTGAGCCATTGGTAGTGCGAGTCATCCACTAGCAGGTCTTCGAGCATAGGCCACTGGAATCCCTCCCAACTGATATCTGGACAAAGGGCCATGAGGCTGGCCACCACAACCTCCTGAGAGAAGCGCAACGGGACTGCCCTGGCAGGGCGAATGCCGGCTGCAATGAGTGAAACCCGTCGCAACTGTTCCCGAGCGGGATGGCCGTGGCCTGAGGTCGAAGTAGGACGTGAAGTAGTCCAAACCAGAGCACGAATGATATCGCCATGACATAGCACGTTGTGGGGGCAGTCGCACACCAGCGGCGTGCCATGTAGGGATGGGAGGTCAGCCAGCAGATGGTCCTGGTCGGCGATCCATCTGGCGTAGTGAAGGACACTCTCAATAGCAGTCCTGCCTTCCCCTGTCCGGAAGGGGTTTTGCCACTGTGTCAGTGGCCAACAATGGGAGAAATGCCCTGGGCCGATGTACACGTCCATGTCTGTGAGTTGTGACCTCAGTTGCAACACATCGAATGCGACTTGGCGAGTGGGCACATGGGACGAGTCTTCTCGTGGTGGTGTGAGGCCCAGGTGGAAGCCCATGACATTCATCAGATCCTCTCGCAGCTCGGACGGTTCGAAATGGAGCAGTGGTCGTACGTCCCCTGAGGTGTTGATGGGCGGTAACCTTGGGATGGCGAGGACGCCGTAGCCCTGTCGCGCCGCCCATGCCGTGCAGCATACTGCTAGGGTGAAGACCAAACTAGGTGTGTACTCCGCTTCGTTGAAGGTGGAGAACTGCCCATTACCCGACGAGCGCCACTCGTTGGGGTCATGAATGTGTCCACATCGAACGGCCGGAAGGGAGGCCAACTCGGGGATGTTGTGACGAAACTTTTGGGCTTTGCGCCGAGCGCCTCCGAAGACGCATGCATCGTAGTCCAAATCCTGCCAATCGTCCTCCTGGCACAGGTACTGCTCAACCGGGTCCCACCAGTGCAGAGACCTGAGCGGGTTCTCGCGAAGACATGCGATGTTCTGTTGATGTCCCCAGTGTTGTAAAGCCAACAGGTAATCACTGGAGTAGTTGTCAGCGTCGACCCGTGCCTGTTGTCCCGCGTCCAGTCCTGGTAGACCCTGTGGGTGTTCCTCGGATCGTAGAGGAGGGGGACCGGGCCGTTTCTCCCTAGCTCTTGATTTGGTAGCACAACTCATAGCCCCCGCAATAGTGGCCACCCGAGGGAGCACCGCCTGAATAGCCCGACGGACCGCCGGACGCGACACGTCCAGGTCCTGATCGATCTCGATGTCAATCGGTGTGATGATCTCCCATTGGCACCACAAGAAGGCCTTGGACAACGGTGCATGGACTCCACTGAACACATCAAGGAGGATGGGGCAGGGTGAGGCTTCAGTCTGGTGCATATCAATGGACTCCAACTCGGCCAAAAATGAACGGAAGTCATGAAAGACAGGAGTGTCCAAAGATTGGCCTCGCCCCCCCCCCAAGAGAGGAGCGGCCCTCTTTTCAAGCAGCCTTGGGGCATCCTGAAGGTGAGTGCTGGTACGATCCGCAGACCCGTCCTGACTGCAACACGACTCCGCAGCGGTGCGCCCCACGTGGGCAGTTCTTCTTGGTGCGGCACTGATTGCGCTGGTAGGCCTGACAAAGCTGCGTGCCATCACGAAGAATGGAAACCACCGACCCCACCGGCCCTGCATCCGCGGGGGGGGCCTTGGCGGGCGACGCGCCGCCAGCAGCGGTACCCGTGGTGAGGCTGGGGGCTGGCAGGGCCCCGGCCAACCAAAGGGCGTCACGCTCCCGCATGATGGCACTGATAACATTGCCAAGTGTCGTGTGGCCCGTGCATCGGGCTGCCCATTGACCGCGCTCTTCCACATCGAGGTGTTGGACCAGCTGCAGGCGCCTCCCCTCCGAGGTGCGCAGAATCAAATCATGGCAGCGGCTGGAGTAGGACAGCAGGATGTCATAGGCGACCTGGACGTATTGCACACTGTCTGCACCGAGCGACTCAGGCGCAGACGGCGCCGGCTCCACGGGGCGACACCCCACAATAGCCAGGGCCAAGAAGTAGGTGTCCATCTTGGCCATGTAGGAGAGCCAGGACTTGGCGGTGATCTCGTCCTCGTCATCCTCTTGGAGGTACAAGTTGCCCGTCAGGCGTCGCCGCTTCTGGCTATGTGTGCGCTGGAAAGTGAGTGAGCGGACCGTCCACAGATCCATGACCTCGAACTGGCTTCGTGTCAGCTGTCGGCTGAGCTTAGACAGCAGTCGGTCAGAGGGATACTGGCGAGGTTCTGGACGCAAGTGGTAGCGTCGAAAGAAAGCCTCTTTCAACTGCTCGAGCTCCTGTTTGGGAAGCAGCGTCTCTTCTTCCGTTGGCGCTGGAGGCAGGCTGGCCGCTGCGTGCTCGGAATCCAACAAGGCCTTGCACGCCGTCCAAGCGAAGCGCAGCCGAGCAGCCTGGAGGCGCCCTTGCATCTCCTCATAGGGTGGATCCTTGGTTGTATCGATGAAGAGCTTTTTGATTTCATCCTCACTGCGGGCGTAGTGGCGGAATTCTGCAATGGTGCGAATCCCCAACTCAATGATCTTGTCTTTGATGCGCTGCTCGAAATTGAACTGCAGCGCAAGAGCGGTGAAGGTGTCCTCCGGCGTAGCAAGCTGCTTAGGGACGGTGGCCATGATCCACAACAGAAGATGGTGGGAGCAGCGAACACTGGAGAGCAGAGATGGCTGCGGAAGATCGCAGAAGCGAAGAGTGGACAGAATCTGCTAACATAAAGCAAAGAAACAGCGGGTAGCAAATGGAGCACCGCACAGTGTCAACCCTTTTTCAAAAACTCAAAGTCGTTCATGGCATGACTACTGAAGCCGCTTTGCAAGCTCCCCGAGCTCCAAGCTCAGGCATTGTAGCGCTGGCCAACTGATGGCCTCGCCTGCCGCGTGGGCCTCGTAGTGGGCAGTATAGAGCAATTGACGGAACGAAGCGCGATCGGCCTCATGGAGACTGTCATGGTGACGCGCCAAATCATCACATGTAGTGTGGACCAGTGGGGCGTAGGGAGGCAAAGTACCAGGTCTCGGGGCCGCCGGCCACAACAGCCCTTCCAGCCTAGGCTCTGGGCGTGCTGCCTCCCTGGGCAGGTCTTGGATCTCATCCCACCATTCGATCCATGATTCACATAGGTTCCGTGCAGCGCGCAGCTGAACCTGTACCACCCCTAGACAAGAGGTGGAGGTCGGGGGAAGGGCCATCAAGGCCCGACAGGCCTGGTCCATTTGATCCCCTACCTCCCAAGCACGGGCCCGTCTGGCCTCGCCCTCCAAGGGCGTCAGTGTCACGGCAACGAACTGGATCGCCTGAGGCCGGTCCATTGGCGCAGGGTATGGTCGTGTAGGCCGGAGTTCACTGGGATACGAGACGCTGCAGCAAACATGCAAGAACTGACTGTAAAATTCGATCGAGGTTCAGACTAGGGACCTACTCCTCGGGCCGTCCGCCGAGTCCCCATGAGACAAAACTTGCATAGCACACGAGACGCCCTCTCGGCCTACCCGGTAGGCGTGCTGTTTCCGAGGACTGCAGTTATTAGTACAAGTGGACCTGGGCATTGCCAGGGAGCACTGCTTTACATGTGATACAGAAATCACGCCCATAGGCCAAGGCCTCATGAATGCTGCGAGCTCGGTGGACTTCGCCTCGATAAGCAGCATTGCGCTGGCGCCATCTGCACCAGGGCGCGTTGTCACGCTCCACATGCCAGTGTGATCCTGCTTTGGTAGAGGTAATGAAGGAAATCGGATACCTCGGCAGGGCCGGTGGGGTGATGTGGACCTGGTTCCGTGCCCATTTGAAGATATCAGAGCCGCCCCGCCGGCTGAGCACACCAGCTCGGTCGATAGCCCGCAAGCCCTCCAGTCGCGAATATGCTTCCTCGAAGGAGCACCGCCGGATCCATGCAAGTAGCAAACCAGCCAACACAGGGGCCCTGTGCACCCCCGCCATGCAATGAACCAGAACGGAGTAGCCTGAATACAGGGTTGCCAGAAAGATAGGCAGCACCAACTTCAACTGGCGGTCACGTAGGGCTCCTTGATGACCAACAGGAACATTGACTTGGTAGACCTGGCGAGCACTGACCCCTCCTCGACAGTCGGCGGCAATCTTGTCCATAGCGCTGAGGCTCATGCCGATGTGGTGGGCCTCCAACCAGGCCCGGTCCGTGGGCAGACCGCCCAAGTAGATAGAACCATTGCCTGCTTCGCCCAGGAAGATGAGCGTGGGAGGCTCTGGGGCACCGCTGTGCCCGGGCCGGCGCCAGCGTTCCCGTGCCGCTGCATCGAAGGCCGCATCATTCGCCTCCTGCAGGTGCTGAGGCCGCTCTGGCGACGGTTGCAGCACTGAGGGCATGGCCTTGACTTTGGGGGTCGAAGGTGGCGTGCTCGAAGGAACTGCCGCTGTTGAAGATGAAGATGCCCGAGGTGAAGTCGATGGCAAAGGTGGTGGTGCCCGCAAAGATGGAATAGATGCCGAAGCTGATGAGGGCGAAACCACAGGCAGCACAGGTGGCACCTTCGGCGGAGGTGCTTTGGGCGGCGTCACCGGTTGGGCACTACCGCCGGCAGCAGCCCTGGGCGGCGGCTCCACCCGTGCCCGCTTCGCCGGCCGCGAGGGACTGGTGAACGAAAATGTTGACACCGTGTTCCTCGGCCCCTGTGTGGGCTCAGGCACCGGGCCGGCAGCCACGGCTGGGGCCGGGCGCGTCCGCCTGAGCGCAGCAGTGAGGCGTTGACCAGTAGCGCGAATGATCTGGACCTGGGCCGGCAGCAAGGTCTTGACCACGGGCATGCCAGGGATGGAGTCGTAGAAACTCGGCGGATCTGGGGGTCCGAAGCGAGGAGCTCGTCAGCCTCCTCCATGCAAGTGGACCATCGGGCAGAGGCATAGCCTGTCGGCAGTTCGTCCCACAAAGCCATGTTGAGGTCCTGGAAGAAGTGCAAACCAGCCAAGCGTAACTGGTGTCCCAGGCGTTGTTTCCGCGAGTCATATCGCAGAGGGGTGGTAGACGTAGACTTGGAGGACTGATCCACCCATTGTCCAAGAGCAAGTCGCTCTGTCTCTGATAGCCCCACATACCCTGCCAAAGTCGGAAGCACGCGGCGGAACGAGTAGGACGAGAGGCTGGTAACGTCCATAGCTGCACTCAGGTAGGGGCGCAGGATCCGGACACATTGTGCTGTACCCACCGGCTGGGCTGTAGCCGAGTCGAACCCCAACCAATGCCAGCGCCTGAAGCCGGCGCCTGTTCTGGGGCGCACTTTGTTCAAATGGGCAGGTCCAACGTGCCACAATACCTCGGAACGCTCCAGGCAAAGCCACCACGACTGCCAGTCTTACCTTTTGTGCACCAGAACACGAGGATGCCCCCGTTACCGCCGACCAAGTAGCTCCGTTGCAAATGGGTGTACCTGACCACACCAAAACATAGGGCGTAGGCACAAAACACCATGGGCCAGTGAGGATTGTCAACGGTGGATTCCAAGGTACCCAACAGGTGGATGACCATAGATGGCTCCAAAGTCGCCGCCTGCGCCTGCCCCTGACCGAGGCGAGATCCCAAACCAGCCCGAGGTTTCACCACTTCGGAGAGGTCAAATGGCAACTTGAGGTTGCGGACGATCCATCCTAGAGCGGTATATGCCCTTGTAGGGGACTTGTGCTCCCGAATGAAGGTGGCCAGGAGGTGTTTGTCCGGGATACCTCCACCTGCGGCCGCAATGACCCCTTGAAGCTCTTGCCACGTGTGCAATGCCCGCTTCACAGTGGCGGCCTCCGCCTTCTGGAGCACATGCTTGAGCTTGGCCTCGAAGTTGGCGGTGATCTCAGCCAAGCGAGCCGCCGGCGGGGGCTCTACTGCCAGAAGAATGGCCATCAACTGAGGCAGAAAGGTCAAGGCACCGCCGTCAGGGCCGCCCGACTGACGGCCCTGGGCGCTGGGCCTGACTGGCCCCGCAAACGATGGGGTAGGTCGTGGCCTCAACGGTGGCGATGTGGTAGGCCGCGGCGCTGATTGCGAAACTTGTTCACGACGAACGATGTCTCGCACCAGGGCTCCAGCGCCCAGCTCCGCTTCGCGGCGCGCCTGGTCCCAGGCATCCGCCACCGCGCGGCCCTGCTTCAGCGCTTCTTCGTAGGTAACGAAGTAAAACGCTAAGTCGGAGGGCCTTTCAATACCATGGGCAGCGCACCACCGCTCCAGCTTCTGCTGTTCAGCAGAGCGGCGGATCTGCTCGTCAGCGCTGGCCATGGCGTCCGAACCGGGAAGAAAAAGTTTAGCTTGAGGTACCAGCAGCGACACTGCTCCTCAAGGGGCGTCTCCCCAGTTTGGCTTGAGCATTCAAACATTGGGAGACGTTGATTCGAAGCTTCCCAAATAATTCATCATCACCGACCCTGCCTACCTTAAATGATTGAATATTCTTCACAAGCCAAGGGAGCTCTTGGATCTGTCAGCTGGAGGCAGCATACTAAATCAACAGAGCCCCTATCTGGGAGGAGCTGGAAAAGTATGTGCCTTTCTTGTATGAATATGTCCTCTACTGAGTGTGTTTGTCCAGTCCTTAAAACGATATATAAATGCCCACACCTAATCAGCTCTTCCCTTGTGTGCGTGAGCACTTGTGGAATCGAAAGCCCTTCAACTTGAGGAATTACTCTACTGACTCCGGGCAACTCCGTTGCACCCGGGCCTCAAGCGCCCCCGAAGCCTTCTTGTCCTGGGCGCGGGTGATAGTTTGGTGCCAAGTGTTTTCTTGAAACTCTGAATGCTTCAGAACCGTAACTAGTTGTGGGCACCACCAATGGAAACAGCATGAAAAACAACAAAATTGCAAGTTAGTCTGAGTTCTTGACCTCTTGAGGGTCACTGTTCCACTGTTCCACCAACGCATGACCCATCACCCACCCCACATGGCCGGAGCTCCGCACCTTGCGCTGCTGGCTGACCCGAAGCTCGTCGGCGGTTTTCTTCAGCGTCTGCCGCCTGAGAGGGTCATCCCAAATTGATCCCTTTGCCCCAAGTTCACGTATCCCCAAGCGATATGGTAGCATCTGTCTGAGCCCATGAAAATTGCCCCAAAGATCAAACGGTATTGTCATGCATCGCGACTTTCCCACCTAAATCGCTGTTTTTTTGCGGAAAGCCCAGCAGTGCATTCTGGAGCCTAGCAGTCCATCCCTGCAGGCAACTCCAATAGTTTGCCCTGCAACGTCGGATCGAACCAAGATCCGAGAGGCCCAAGATTGTGGAGGCCAGTCGTTGGCTATGTTTCTTGCAGCTTAGTTCAGCTGTGGGCTGTAGGCGGGATAGCTCTACCTCTGGTTGGGAAGGGAGGTGTTTGTTGCTTGGTTTGGCTTCTGATCAAGTGAAACGGTGAAACCCTCATCAAGCCCACTTTACTTGCCGTTTTCTGCTTCATCTGTCGCGTTTTGCAGAAATCCCAAGATCAAAGCTGTCCGCCCAAGCCTTTCCAGCCCCGAACCATGGTCCCCGGCAGCCGCCTGTGCTCGAGAAAGTCCTCCAGGTCTTCCACCACCTGCAAAGAGCACAGCTGGTTCAGCTGGGTTGGCCAGGGATCGGCATCCAGGTCTACCTCTTCCACACTAAACAGCTGGTCTGCCTGTCTGCCTGTGTTGAATATTACCTAGCAAAAGCAGGAAACCATTAGATCCATTAGGAACACCGATCAAAAGACATCTGTCCAGATCTTCTTCCCGCCTATCATCCCCCATCACCCACCACCCCCGCAACAGCTCCTCCGGCCCAGCTACGAAGCCGGCCTCGGCTTCCAGCTCGTCGTCCACGATGAAGGTCTCCTCCAAGGGATCAGCCGTCATGGGTTATACCCTTGAAATAAGGTTATATGCGAGCTTTTCTCGAACCTCAAAGGCCTGTATGTCGGTTGTTTGTACAGGTCGTTTCAAGGTGCGGAGTCAAGTGGCTTTGTTTACGCACTCCTCCTTGCTGGTTTGAGCCTTTAGCTCACATCAGCATCTCACCTTCACCATGGAACTTGATCGCTGTCTAAAAAGGGCATGTGTTTGTCCATGCGGCTGTACATCTCCATCTTCTGTTCATGATCACTTCGCTGGTTCAAATCGAACCACCTTCGCTCAAACTGCAGCGCATACTGCTTTGACCTGAGACACGATCTTGCTCCAGGTGTATCATACTGCATCACCTCTAGCATCTCTGCGTCTGTCAACCATCGTGTAGTCGGCATTGACATTGTTGGGTCTTCATATCTCCTCTCTTCACTCGGGTTGGCTCTTGATGCCCCCGGTCTCTCTTCTTCATCTTCTTCCATAGGTGTGGGTCCTTCTTCTTCACTTTCTGGCTCCCTCGGTTGTACATCACGTGCTCGAACTGTGATGATTTCACCTGAGTCCAGACGAACTTGTACTTCATCATCTGGATCATGGTCTTCACCCTCACTTTCAGCCTCTATCAAGGTGTTGTCCCTGACGTTCAAATGAAGTCTCGTTTGAACAGCATTGGCTTGGAGATAGCTTTTGATCTGCCCATCCAATCTCCTCATATCAAACTCTCTGTTGGTGTCCTCGATGTAGTTCCAATGCTTCCAATCTTCTTCACCGAACTCACTGTCATCGACATAGCCTGAGGCCTTGATCAGCCCCCTGTGAACTCGTTGCACATAGTTCTTGATCTTTGCCAATCCTTCTTGAGCTTCGTGACCATAAGCTCCAATCATCATGCCATTCACTTTCTCATCATCCGTCACACTCTGAAGCCTTGCCTCCATTCTCTCAAGCTTCCTCCAGAGCTTATAGATGAAAAGGATCAGCACACCAATCACCATGAACAAGATCACAATGAGCATGCTTGTCCATCCGCTGCTTCCATTTGCTTGTGTAGTCATGTCACCTTCACCTCTCTCTCCAGCCACGTGCTCAAGGCCTTCAAGAAGTAGAATCCGGTTTAGCAGCTTTGCAAGCCTCTGGATCTTGCTTTTGCTTACTGCTCTCTCTTCAAGGTTGTGGTGCTCCTCCTGGCCGATTCTTTCACCATCCCCATTGTAGATCTGGCACCAATGCAGAAGGAGATTCACCCTTGCTTTTGGTAGTGGTTTTGTGCCCAAATCTGCAACATTGGAAACCGTCCCCACTGCTTTGACTTCGAGGTCTCCTTGCGCCACCATGTCCTGGATCCATAGGAGTTTTCCTGCAATGTGCCGCAGTTTTCCCGGACCTTTTCTGTGACATAAGTGAAGCGCTGCGGAGTTGTCCACTAGGCAGTAGTGAGTGACCTCCTCCTCAACTAGGAACTCAAGACACCTCCTCAAGTAAATGCCATCTGCTGCTCCACTGACCAGTGCATTTAACTCGGCCTCCGCTGAGCTCAATGACACTGATTTCTGGCCACGCGAGCTGGCCAAGATGACCGCCCCATTCAGCATGTGAATTGCAGCTGAGGTTGATCTTCGATGTCCTTTGGCCCCTGACCAATCACTGTCAGTAAAGGTCTCCAACAGCCATCTTGTTGTCGTACTCCTTGTTGAATGTCCATGGCCAGGATCTGGATACGGCAGCAAACTGTGTTGTCCAAGTGTCCCCTTCAAATAGCCTACAAGCTTTCCCAACTTCTTCAGGCTTCCGGTGGTTGGTGCTGACATCGATGACGCAAGCTCTTTGATGGTGAAGGATACGTCAATCCTCTCCTGAGACAAGTAGATGCCACATCCGACCAAAGATCTGTACATGCTCGACAGCTCTGCATTCAGCAACGTTGTGCCATCAAACTCCAGCATCTCCGGTCCGCATGGCAGCTTTTGTATCTTCACTCGTCCTAGCTTCTCCTCATATTGCTCAACCATGCTCTCTGCATACTTTCCGGGCAAAATCTTGAGACCTTCATTCACTTGCTCGTAGGTCCTTCGTAGGAAGGTGAAAGTCGTGCCGTTGTCAGACAAGTGTTGCTCTGAGATGTCGAATCTCTTGCGGATGTCCGGGAGGAAGGTGTTCTCCATGTAGTGCTTTGCGCTCACATACATCACATCATCTACGTGGATGAGGACCATCATCTGTTCACCTTTCCTTCCCAGACAGGGATTGATGTCTGAGAAACTGAAGCCTCTCTCCTTCAGCCAATCCGTAAAGTAGTCGAACCATGCCTTTGCTCCCAAGCGCTGGCCTGGTAGGTTTCTCTTCACCTCATAGTACCCCCGAGCTGTCTTCACCTGAGTAGGTTCTTCTTGGGGTACCTGAAGAAAGGCATCTTTGACGTCCATCGAACCCAACCAGTAGGGCTCACCTCCGCTCTTCTCTTCCAGCTTCTTCGTGAGGTAGATGATGGGAAGAAGGCGTAGTGTTTGGCCTCCTGTTGCAGGACTGTGCACATCATCTCTTCTGTCCACAGCATACTCTCGTGCCACCAATCTTGACCTTCTGAGAAACTGCTTAGGTGAGCCTGGAAGATCTGGTCGAGGCTTCACTCTCCAGTCCCTCACGAACCGAGTTGTCAACCTTTTGAATCCAACCTTCTCCTCTTCCATGGCCTCCAGTACTCCCATGCTCAGAAGTCTCTGTTCTTCTACTGCATCGGCCAACTCATCGATCCAGAAGGGTGGATCCGGTGGCACTCTTTCCAAGGAAGCTGAAGACCACAGCTCTGCTGGTATCGCCACCTTTGAGTCTTCTTCTCCATCCCCTTCTCCACATGCTAAGATCTCCTCCTCTCCGAAGAACTGGTCCATGTGGTAGTAGGTATCCTGTCCAACTGCTGTTGCCTCTACTCTTCTCTCAACTTGCGGACCTCCTCCAGACGTCTTCAACCTCTTTGGCTCAGATAACTCCCCTTCACTCTCATGGATTGGTTTTGTTGGAGTCAACTTCAACCTCTTGGGATCTCCTGCACTTCCTTCCGCTTCCAAATTCATCTTCTGTGCCAAACTCCTGGGAGTAGTTACAGGAGCAGAAGGACCGGCTTGGTTGTTCTCCTCATCAATGCTGTTGGCATCTCGTGTCCTGATTTCTGGGACACTGACTTTCTCCTCTGCATAATCTTGCTTCTTTTCTTCTGCCAACTTTTGCTCCTCTGTCTGCCCTTCTTTCTCACTGGGCTGCTTATTCTCGACCTCCACCAAGTCCTTCACCTCCTCCAGCTTTCCAGCATAGGACTTGGAGAAAGCTATGATCTCGCGTGCATCATCATCATCAACAGCTATTCCCTTCGTCTCGGCTGTTGGCAGTCCGAGCAAAGGTCCTCCAACCATGGCTGCCACTCGCTTTGAAGGCACAATCCTGCCCCCAAAGTTCTGCTGGAACTCCCACGAGTAGGCTGTGAAGGCCTGATAGCAAGCCAGGTAGCGAGTGCTAGCATCTGCAACTCTCCTCAGGGACTTGCTCAGAAAGACTCTGTTCCCGTCTCCAATGACCCAAGCATCTTGTACCTCGGTCTTGCCAAGACAGATTCCAACTTTCCACCTTGGATCAGCTTTGAAGCCTTGCTTTTGCTTGGAATAAGCAAAGACAACCTCTCCAAAAGGGCATACCTTTCCCTCATAGGCTTTCCCGTGTGTGAGTTCGAAGCTTGTGGTGCCTCTCAACACTTGGTACCTGTTCAGCGTCCAAGCTGCGTGCCTACAGGCCCATGACCATAGAGGATGTTGGTGATGGAACCTGAGCCCGATCTTCTCCGCCAGACTCTCCATCATCGAAGCAGCTAGACCCCTGACTCTATGTACTGCATTCTCCGCCAAGGAATTTCCAGCTGAGTCGTAGAGTTTTGTTGTGCGCATTGTGGTCTTCAATCCCATTGCTGTCCTTGATGAAACCAGAAGACGAACAATCTGCCTGGCTGTCGGCTCATTGTCGCAGTAGTACTGTACCGCTTCATGTCCTAAGACTTGGGTGAATGCCAGCAACTCATGGGTAATGAGATTCATCTGGTTCTTCGATTTCAATGGGAGACCCAGCAAAGATCCGGTCTCTGAGCACACCGCAATCAGCCAAAGTGCACCACTTTCTTCATCATGGACACCCTCTTGGGCTTGGTCCTCCTCCTCGGCTCCCAAAGCCGCTGACCCTTTTGCTTTCACTTTGCAAAAGTCGAATGAGATGGTCGGGCATCCTTGATCATGCGACTTACCACTCCTCCGGTGTTGATCTGGTCGTGCACGATGCTTGATGCAAGCTGGACACCAAGGGGCGTAAGGGACGTGTGTCAGCTCGTGAGCTTTCCTCTCAGCTTCTGTTGGGACTTTAGCTGCCACCTGCTCAAGTGGGATCCTCTGCCCCATAGCTTGTCCTCTCGCAGCCAAATCTCTTGCCATCATCAACTCAAGCGCTCCTTGGTGGGCCACCAACCTGCTGAAGCACTTCTGCTTACCTCCACTCTGACCGATTTGGTAGAAGGCACAGGCTGCTCTCAGGCTCCTGAGTGGACTCTCCAGTGTCAAGGTCACATCGTTCACCCTGATCTCTTCCGGGACAGCCACTCCAACTTCATACTGGACCATTTGATCGTCCAGGTCTCGGCCCTGCTCCTGGTCTTCTCCTCCAGGAATCTCAGCTCCTCCAAGTTCCTCAAACTCATCATCTCCAGCCTGAGGGATTGCCAACTCTTCCATGTCTGGTTTGGGACCCAACTGAACTGCACTGTCGATCTCGAACCCGAAAACTTCAGGAACTGTTCCCTCTGGTGCTACAAAGGTCATCACTTTGCTTAGACCCACTTCTCGAAGCTCTTCAATCTCACCTTCTTGTTCTTCGAGCCCATCTAATGGCTCAGCCATCTCCACAAGTTCCCAGCCTCCATCTCGTTCCACCAAGGTCGACCGGCAAACACCTTCACCTTGATCACGAAAGCCAGGAATGAACTGTGGACTCTGAAACTTTGTGCTGAGGTGCAGTCCGACCCAGAAGTCATCCTTCTTCTTCCAGCCATAGCCACTGTTGGCCATGCTTTCCAGCTCACCTCCAAGCTTGACTCCCAGCGTGCGAATCACCATGGGCTCTGTGATGACTCGGATCGAAGCATCCACCACCAAGCTCTGATTCTGAAACGCTAACGGGACCTCCAAGCTTCCATTCTTGAGGCACTGCTTCCGTCCATCAATGGACCATCCACTCCTCATCAAGCGACCGAAAGAAAGAATCGGCTGGCTGACCATGTCACTAAACGTGACCTTCTCTTTCAGGACCACGCACTGGCCCTCGGACGTCACCATCATAATGTCCACGTCCTTGTTGCCATAGCTTTTGATCTTCTGGCCTTGGGCATCCTGTAAATGGGGTGCCTCCTGCAGTGTCCTGTCGTTCACTGTCTGCTCAAGGAACCTTCCTGGGAAGATCGACGCATCAGCACCTGAGTCGACAATCACCTTGAACGATTGCCTTTCTCCACCTTCTTCGTAGAGCTCCAAGTTCACCTCCTCATTATCGGTCTCGACTACCGTGTTCACCATGTAGCCGTCATACTCACTCTCATCATCGGAGGCGATGTTGAAAAATTCAACTTGGCTCACCATTCGAATTGCACCAGCATCACTCCCTTCTCTCAAGTCGAAGATCACTGGTTGTGAAACTCGTCGAATGTTCTTGGCATTTGAATTCATCTCAACACCTCCACCACTTAAAGCGTTTTCTTTGCAATCGGTGTCCCATATGCATCTGGTGTCCCACTCTTTGTGGTGATCACTTGCTACGTCTCACCACTGAATTAATTGTTGATGGCGAGTGGGGTCGGGTGGTGGTGATGGTGGTTCATCTGGCGCCCCACTCACTGTGGTGAACCCACCTGACCGACCTGCCACATCTTACCATTGGATCGTTGATTTCGAGTGCCCGGCCCCGAAAGGACGATGCGAATGAAAGTGAGTCGGGCGGTGGCTGGGCGGGCCCCTAATGCAGGTGAAATTGAACCAAATTTGTGTTTTTCAATTGAGCCAAATTCGACAGTCAGTCCAGGCCAAAGCTTGGCTGCAAAAATTTCCAGCGTATCTATTCCTAGATGTTTTCCACTGTACATCTTACCCCTTTTTCATGTTGAGCAGGTGACAGCCACAAAGCACTCTCCATCACAGTCAGTAGTTACACCACAAACCAACGCCGCACAGGTTTTGAAATTGTTCAACGAAAAAACTTGTTGCAAACCAGTGCCTTTGATAAGCCATGGTTTTCTTGGTGCGTGTTGATGCGCAACTTGTGGGGTCATGTTTCATTGCGGCGTTGATGTTTGAAATGTTTGTTTTGAATGTCGACAGTTTTAGTTTCGTGCGTTGCGGCAACTCAATGAGCCTTCCAAAATAGAACCTGTCAACAGGAAACAATCAACCACGGCTCGCGTCAATTGGCAGGCCACGCCATTAAGACAAAACACGCACCAAGAACACATTTTTCTCGGCCAGTAGCGCAGAACACAATCGGTCAATTCGACCGATTTCTTCAGTCAATGTCTTTCTCTGTATCTACAGTCTGGTCACACTCGACCGCTTCCTCTTCGCCTCCCTCATCAGCATCCATTAAGTCTTCACAGCTCACACCAGCCGGCAAACCTGTTGTCGCCGGCTCCACTGCTTCAGGGATTTCATCATCACCGGGTCTCTCAGGCTCAGCACTGCGCGCTGCGACAGCATCTGAGCACGCATGGGGGTCCGAAACAAGGCAATCACAATCAAGCACGTAAACCATGACATCATGAACGTTCTGCTCGCTAAAAGCCTGGCCTGTGTATGGCAAGGCGGCGGCCAATGCCGCCTCAGTTCGACCGTGCAACAACAGTCGCCTGCAAGCTCCACAAATAGGTTAAGGGCGTAGCAACCACTTCCTTGACATGGTCAATGGTATCGCCCGAAAGGAGATGCGATCGGCCAATCTCCTCAAAAATTTGTCTTAAAAGTCTCAGGGATCTCCAAGTCTGGATGGGGTCCCGACAGCAATCTCTTGCGACTTGGATTTCTCCTTGTATTTGCCTCCCACCTCGGACTTGTTGCAAAACCCAGCAACCAAACAATTTTGTGGACCAACCTCAATCCTGATGGAATGAACATCACTTGGGCACCAACAGTGAACGCTTCAACGCCGTCCACTTTACATCCGAAGATGTTTGTGAGCTTGTAGTAGTAGACACCTGAGACCTTTCGGCCTCACCACACAACTGGAAAAGAAAATTGAAGGGATCGAGCGCAAAGAAAAACACGATGCTAGACTGTCTACACGTTACACCGTTACGCCTTCAGTCTTCTCACGCTTCGCCTTTGCTTTCGCTTTCACTTTTGCTTTCGCCGCTGCTTTTGCAGACCCTTTTGCTTTTGGAGACGCCTTTGGCTTCCCCTTTGCCTTCACTTTCGCTTTTGGCACCCCTTTCCCACTCGGTTTCTTTGTTGCTGCTGCCTTCTCCTCTTCAGTCTCACCCTTTGCATCAGCAGGAGCAGAAGCAGGCTCAGCAAGCCCTCCCTCCGCAGCAACGCCCTCTACTGGTTGTGGTTTCCCCTTAGCCTTACTCTTTGCTTTCGCTTTGGATTCTTTTTTTGCGCCTTTCTCAGCCTCCCCAGACTCATCTGCAGCCTCCGCCTGAGACGGTGCTGCTGAAGGCTTGGCTTTCGCTTTCTTTTTTGGAGCAGCAGTTACATTCGCAGCTGGCCGCTTGGCAGGGGCAACCGACGCCTTCCACAAAGCATCAAACAGTTACACGCAATAATAGTAAGAGGTTGAATCCTGAAGCACCGGAATCGTCGCCGCCAAAAGGAAGATGAGGCAAGCTGCGAGCAAACTCGTGGATGATAGCAACATCCCAACAACCAAATTCTTACATTTCAATGAAACCTGGTGGGGGTCCTACGCTTATTACTTGCCCCAGCCTGATCCTCCTCGTCGCTGAGCTCAGTCACTGCCGGAAGAACTGGCATTGATGGGAGCGGTGACAAACACTTAACGTGTTCTGCTAAGCTACTATGAGCCACTCACCTGACAACCAATGCTCAATTGAGAGCTGCCAGCTATCAAATTGAAAGCTGGGCTGGCGCATTCAGCTAGGATCAGCAAGACATAATAAAACATTGTCCACATTTTTCGAACGCTGACCAGTCAAAACTATTGTTCGGAACTGCCAGCTGGACAAGACAAACACTCAGCTTGTCATGCCCACCCGTAAAACACCTCGCCCTGACAGGCGCTGCTGCTGTACCAGGCTGCAACATGCAAAACGGCATCGGTCGGAATCTGCCGGCAAAACCTGGAACTCGGAGAATCTACTCGCACAATCTTGATCCACGTAGCAGGAGCAATGCGTGCGCGACATGTCAAACAAAACTTGGGCTTGAGGGCTACAATCTTGGCATTCCCGGAGCCAGTCTGTAGTTCGACCTGAGCCCAATGTTTTGAAACTTACTGGCTCCCTACAGGATTTTGTTTCATCAAATTTCGGAAAGGCCAAGCGACCTCCCAGACCACGCCAGCATTCTCGCTCCGGGGCACATTGTTCAAAGCCCCCGCAAAGGCGGCCCCAATATTGGAATGCCTGACCGCAAAATATACATTTCATTATATATTTATATACCTGTATAGTAGGTTGTGGGAAAGGGTAAGGCCATGTCTGTGTTTTGCTTTTCTAACTGGCATAGGTTTGCCTCACAGTGTCGGAGTCCTTGAGCTCAGCGGGGCGAAAGGAGTTGCATTTGCCACTTGGCGCCGGAGAGATCGAATAGCGGTATGGCACGGGCACAGGATCACTGGTTCCTCCATCAGGTGCCTTGAAAGAGTTGCTGCAGCACGTCAACTTCATAAACTGGTACCGCCAACGAAGAAACCACAGCGAGTTACTTTTAGACAAGCCACAGTGGCTGGCGGGTGCTGCTTTTGGTTCACAGCAAGGTCAAGCAAATCAAACGCAGCCACTCCGTGCGTTGTGCAAATGAAATGACAAAAGTTCGCGAGACACATGAGATTCTTGTCGTGGCTGATGATATCCAGATCAGATCGCAAGCGCCACGGAAGAACATGTAGCTCTGCTGAGGCATCACCTGCCATGGTTCAGGCGTGTAAAACACCCAGGCCGCAGCCTCACTCTACAAAACCTGTCAGCAGTCAGTGTGACAAGAACAAGGAGGAGTGGTACACCCACAGCCAAATCGCCGCCTGTGACCAATTTGTCTTCGAACGCTCCCCGGTTGAAGCCGAATATCTCCCCTGTCACCACAATCTCTTCTGTGGTAGCATTGCCGAGGAACACGTCAAAGGACTTTGTGATGAAGACCGCAGGCTTTCCCTTTAGGCCATCACAGGATGCCAGCCTGAAGCCACCCAAGGCGACGTGCAGAGCCATTCACAACAGTAGGGCCGTATTCTTCTTACTTATTCAACGCAGTTCTAAAGACCGGATCTCATTGCACAATAATGGTAAGGCTGGTAAGGCAGGGTTGGAGCTCACCAACGAGTTGCAACACCGGGCGCCAGGGGCAAACAATTAACTATCGACCGATACGAATCATTCCAGGCACATCAGCTTACTTTCTGTCTACGTTGAGTGAAAAGCAGAAAACACGAACACTGTGCGGCGCAAGGAACTTTGGGAAGCTGAGAGCATCCATAGCCACACTGTCAAACCGCACCTCCCTCTCAAGGTCAAGGGGTTTTTTACCACCTTCAATTGAAAAGTCTGGCCGGCCAGTAGCACGACCACCACTGGCTACCACACGGCCAGCGCCACCTGAAGCAGATGTAGTTGAAGCAAAATGACTCGGGAAAGCATTCTTGACCTTCTCGCTCAATGCAAGAACCGCAGAGTGGTGGGCAGAGCCTTCCTTGAACTTCTGGAGCAAGGCATCGGGAAAGCCACAAGAGTTCCCACTCCACGTCAGGATGTTCAAAATCGGATCTGCCTTCGCCTCCTCAGGTCTCTGCTTTGCGGGGCTGTCTGGACTCGCGTCCCAGTGCTCATACACTGTGCGTTCAACCTCCGCGACAGCGTCCTTGTGGTCCCGGAGCAAGCCAAAATAGCGCATACCAGGTGTTACAGTGGCATCTGAGTCTTTCAGCAGCTTCTGGGCAACTGCGCGACAAAGTTCTGCATGCCTCCCATCAGAAGCAATGGGAGAAGGAGAAGGCACTTTCAAAAATGATTGCAATGTCCAAACGTGAAAAGCTAACCAGCAAAGGTTGCGACTGAGCGCAAACCAAGCGACTTGTTTGGCAGCACATCGAAAACAACCACCAGGTCGTCTGGGTTGAAGTCAATCCCTGCCATGCACTCCTTCAAAAGTTGGTGGTGTGCAGGGATGCCCTTCCTGAGAATTTGAGAAGGCCGGCATCGTCAACCTTCCCTACACACTTGGAAAGCAAATATCAAACACCTCAACAAGAGAAAAACTGCCCTTTCAACAAAGGCTCTGCTCGACTCTGGCAGCTGCCCCAGGTCTGCTGTCCGCGTCCACATCATACCCGCGCATGTCGGCAATCTTGATCAAAGGAATTGGACCCACTAAGCCTGACTTGAAGACCTTCGAACTCGTCCATGGGTTGCTCTCCTGGCCTGATGTTGAAGTCACCAGCATGGCCGACTGAAAGGACTTTCTCTTGTCGTTCGCCATGCTGCCTTGCTTGTCGTAGCTAATTGTGATTTGCTGCGTCACGTCAAGGCTGGCCTTCATCAGAAAATCGGTGATGGCCCTTGTGTGCTTCACCAAGGCAGTAGAGGATGTCGCGGCGTGGAGGACGGGAAGCATCACAATTCCCATAGAAGTGGGGGACATGGACAGCGACGCAGCAAATACCTCCAGGCATTTAGAAACATAGAGCGCATTGCTCGGCCACACACTGGCATCAAAGGCTGCGAGAACAAACCTAGCAAGGCTATATTCTTGAAGGCACCACCACCGCAAAAACAACACACTTTTACCCTGCAGAAATCTCATAAATTGGACTCAACTTAATAAAGCGAGAAGCGTCCGCCCGCTGCACCCAGTTGGCTGGCACCGCCCGGTAAACCGTGCAAACTCATTGACGCAATTGGGGAGAGAGTCATCAGCAACCGTCATAAGCCTGCAATTGTTCTGAAGCCACTCCTTCGTATATTCTTGCCCCTTCCTGACTTGTGGTTTGCCAAACTAATAACAAAGAACAAATTTACCCAAACCAACCCACAAGCGTTTCTGACATTTTCTGACATAGCCTAGGGTTTATTCGTGTCCTTAAAGTACTTCCCTGACAAAACCAATGTCAAGCCGAATCCAGGTTTCAACTGCCGTTCTTTGAGGTAACGTTGATCTTTGGCCGCTTCAGCTGCCTCCATCTCCTTGGTGGGAATCCGGTGCTTGAGGAGCTCAATGTCTGTATCCACCTTCAAAGTGATCTGCTCCAATGTAGCGCTTGCAAGCTTGTCCGCAACCTCGCGCTGTTTGGTTTCAAGGTCAAGCTGCAGCCGTTGGTCCACGGCAGCCACCACACCCCTGGTGAAGGACAAGTCTGAGAGGCTCGGTGGCGGAACAGTGGTGTTCAACATGTTCTCCAGCTCTGGGTCTAGGTATCCAGTTTTGAACATCTCATAGAGCTTTGGCTCAGATTCATGAAGGTCAGAAGCTGAAACTTTTCGCCGAAGCTCATTCATCACGGCCAAGAAACCACCGCATATGGAGTGGATGGGAGACGCATCCCTGAAGGACCACTGCTTGCGCATAGCCGGAACCAACTTGTCCCAGTCATCCCGGAGCCGGGCGAGGAACAGCTTCACCTCAAGCGTCGCAAGCCAAAGTCAAGTTGCGGACTCTTGGGGTCGGAACTTGCGAAATAGGGACATACCGTAGTAATCAAGTCTACATACAATAAAAGCGAAACAAGCACAACCAAGAATCCAGCTTGTCATCCCCAGCGTTTGTCAAAGCATCCCGCCAGGCTTCAAAAGGGCCCTGGCCTGAGGTGAAGCCTGTGTTGAACAGGTCTTTTGCCACCACATCGTGTCCCATCCAGGCCCTCATCCCCCTTTGCCGCACGCTTTCACGCAACTCGAGAAGCAAGGGTTTGGACACCCGCTGCTGCAAGTTCGACACAGCCTTGGCTTCCTTGTCCCCTATTTGAAAAGCCTTCTGGATCTTCGTTGCGTCGGACCACTCCTTGAGCACAGGCGCTTGGATGGTCTCCCAAAAAGAACACGACTACAATCTACAGTATAGTATTGTCTCAGTATAGTTTAATATATTGAACGCATACAACCACATATGTTTCAGCAACAACACAAAAATACGCAGCGAAGCATTTGATTTGAAAAGGAAGGGTAAAACAATCTTTGTGGGCATTGCGTGTACAAGCTGTTAAGTGTTCCAGAAAAACACAATTGTGAACCAGCTGTCACCGTCTTTGAAACCCTCCCTATTTGTGACAAAATCAGATCTCTTCTGAAAGAATGACACAGCTGGGCGGCAGCAAATGAGCTCTCTGCTGAAACTTTTTGCAGAATCTCGCACTGGCGCAAGAAGTTGAAGCAGTTCGGGGTTTTTCGTGTCGCGGTGGACGACATCGTGATCCCTGCGCCACAGAATCACTCTCTGTTTGTCTCTCTGTCTGTCTCTCTGTCTGTCTCTCTGTTTGGCAGTATCTGTATGCAATATATATATATATATTAATATGTATATTTTTCCCGCCTCGATTCGCCCATACGATGTCCCGGACATTGTCGAACGGCGCTACGGTGCCATGAACAGCTCGAACAGAAGCCTGCAGCCGCCGCCACCAAATACCAACTGAACACTCTTTTTGACTTGACAAAACCTGATGTAAAGATTCGTGTGTGAGCTGGCCTTGAAGGAAGGCTCCAACTCATCCAAGGGTATGTTCAACAACTTGACGCCGGCCAAAGCTATCAAACAGCAAACAGATCGCCGCCACCCCTTCACATACCCGATGGAAAAGGGGGCGATGGTCTCCGGACCTAATTGAATTGCGAAGGCTGTCTGTGAACCTACACTACACACGTCAAGCACTCTGTATTTTTTCTAGCAATAGCATTCTGCCTGCACTGCACCTCTGCCTCAAAACATGTATAGAACAATTTGGCTCTTGCTGCGGAAAAGGTACTTGATGCTTGTGGGGCAGAAAAGGGGCCACGCGCACCGCTTTTTTCGTGTTTGCATGTGTCTTGTTTGCTTGTGTGATTGCGAATCTGAGCAGTGAGCCACACGGGGTTAATTTACGCTTTGAATTTGTCTCACAACTAAACATGGGCTTAAAGGAAGATCTGGAAACTTCTTTTGAAAGGCCCGGCACTCCACTGAGCACAGAACCCTCTGGGTTCAACGGCGGAAGCGTAACCACTGGGGCGTCCAGGAAAGCCGAATCCGGACGCATCATGGCGATCTTTTCAACTCCGGGAATGTTGGCGTCGGTTCGAAACCTTGGGAAGGAACAATGTGTTTGACGCCACACACGCAAAAGAAGACTCACTATTAAACGTCGCTTCCAGATTTCCAGTCTGCAACAAAGAACCCTTCTGTCAAAATGAGCTGTAAGAGTACCTCGCCATCCTCTGGCTCGACGTATCCTGGCATTCCGTAATCCGTCCTGAACGAGAGGTGGTGCACTCGCACAATCTTCGACCCTGGCTCCAGGCTGGTGGAGTAGATCACATGAGGATTCTCTGGAAAGCTGTGATCCATCCACCGAGCGAACTCCATAAGATCATCCTAAGCATAGTACTGTGACAAAAAGCTGTGTTCCAACAACTACTGTAAACATAGTAGCCAAACTCAGGAGGTGGCCGTCTTGCTATAGTGGTTGATGAGGAATCTGTCGGGCCCTCCAGCTGGTACCACAACAGCCCGATACCTGGTGGAAGGAAGGTTGAAACATGACCAGTGGAAAAGATGATACTGACGGTCGCACCACTCCACGATCTTCATCACATGTTCTGGTGCGGAATCTGGGGCCGCCTTGGCCTTGAGGGCCTTGCCCTTTGGCCCCGATCCACCGGAAACCCTCCTCTTGCCCGCCATCACAAACCACCACACTCACAGCGACTGGCGGTTTTTGGATGCTGACCCTCGAGCCATGTTCAAAAGTCAGCTGGTCAAGACTCAAGACCCGCTTTAAAACTCTTCTCCTTCAAGTTTTCCACCACAAACTCCGAGCAAATTGGTACACAACATTCGATGAACTTAGACTCCGACGAACCGTGATTCCCTTTTAGAGTTCAGCCTTCAACCGTCTCCCAACATGGAGCTAACTACATCAAAAAACAATTCTGCGCTGCCTGTTGGCAATCCAACCTCAAAAGGATTGGCCAGTAGTACGCAGCGGCAACAAACCGAACCGTCCGCACCGTGTCGCGGGCGGCGCTCAGGGATTGCTTCCCGTGGCATTGTTCGGGGCGGGGCCTGCGATTTCCTGGAGCAACTTGTCCTTGGCACCTTCAGGAGTTGGAACATCAAGTCCAGGTCCACCCGCAGAACCTTGAGTCAGCGCGAACATTGACATGTGTATATATATATATATATTGATAATCATTGATATATGTTGGGAGGGTCTAGATGGGTGGATTGCATTTAACTTCGCCCGTAACAACCTCAAAACTCTCAACGCAATGCTTCGAGGGAACACAACGCCTCTTTGCAAGGAAGCCCCTCGTAGAAAGCCTCGAACTTTTCTACCGGAATGAAAATGGCGGGGAAGCCCAGTCGTTGGGCTACGGTAATGGCAGGCACAGGCGCATCCATCATGCCCATGCCGGGTCCTGGCAAAAGCGCGATCATGTCCTCTTCCACATACCACTCCTGGGCACAAAACTGAGCGTACCCCAGTTGATTGCCGCCAGGGATAGTGGCCGGGGAGTCACTCATCGATGTTGGCCACACAGCTGTATTCCGGAAAAGGATCCTAGGGTGGAGGGTGTGAGAAACTCAAAAACAGATTCAAAACAGTGTCTCAAGTCCACCAGCGCATGACACATCAGGAATCTTTGGGTCGAGGAACGCGACACTTTCATGATCAGCATTCTCCATACCCTCAAAACTCAGCACCTTCTTCCCACAAATGATTACCATAGGCCCTTGGTGAACTTGGTGCACGTCGTCGTTCGGACTGGACTTTTTGAGCAAGTTGAAACCTGCAAAGTCAGCTAGATAGAGACCCAGGATCTATTGCTGCAGCTAACCAACCCCCTGCCTTTCAGTGCATCATAATAGCGAAGACTGACTGTGTTCTCTTCGCCAAAGTACCCCTTGTCTGCAAGATCCTTTACAGGTGACACTCAGTACATCATTGAAATAAAAACCCGATGCTAACATGTATATATATATATATATATAAACATGACACACTTGATACAACAAAAACTTCTCCTTGAACACCGCGCTTTCTGCAATATGCCACCCGCCACCAGTTGGTTCATCCACCACAGGCACGTTCCCTGTGACAGCAACATCATCATCGCTCTGGGTCAATCTAAAACATCAAATCTATAGTACCTGAACTCCTGGGCCCAGCCTTGCCCCTCTCGCCTTTTGGGGGCTATGTTGCGGCGGGCAGCTGAAGGCTTGCCAGCGGAAGAACGTTTGCTGCCTTTGGGCATATTGGTTCAACGTATGACCTGCGGTCAAGTCCTGGCCTCGAACCAAAATAGACAAATGCCTAGCCAGCGCGCCAGGAAAAGCCATCATGAATCAAGCCCTTTGAACTGCCGCATTCGTCAGCAAGGCAAGCTACAGGTGGACAATAATTCCCTCAAGAAGATCAGAAACCAGACTTGTGGCCTGTCGGTGAGAAGTAGGAAGCCCGCTTTTTAAGAAAAAACCCACATGATTGAATTTGTCAGACACACTTTTCCAACCTCATACTTTCTACTGTAGTCGGTGCAGCGATATATCACCGCTTGCTGACTGGAACTGGACCCGTTCAAGAAGTCAGGCTGTGACTGGACAAACCCCGCACGGAACAAAAGCAAAGCGTGGCTACAAACATAAACGCAAGCGGATTCATCTCCGCCATGATGGCAAAGCATTCAATTCCAACTGCCAGCGCGCCAAGCAAGTTTATTGGTTTGAACCTCCATCGTAACCATGTGCCCCCCCACAGGAAATGGTGTAATTCATTTTCCCCTTTGGATCCTTTGGGATTGGATTTATGTGGGCAAGACGCGTTGTATCAAAACACATCCAAAAGAGTGTATTGAATTGATGTTGGGATTCCTGCTCAACTCAAAAAAGTCATTGACAAGCTACACCCGGTAGCCAAACCGATACATTTTGTGCTATGTGACTTCCCTCAACCAAAAACCCAACACCTGTCCACCAACAAATCCGACACTTCTCCTTCAACGCTGAAATCCGACACTTCTCCTAAGACCAAGCCTGACCCTTCTCCCTCAACACTGAAATTCGACACTTCTCCCAACATAAAACCCACCCCTCTCCCTCAACACTCAAATCCGACACTTCTCCTAACACCTGACACTGACTCACCCTTTTCCCTCAACACTGAAATCCGACACTTTTGCTAACACCAAACCTGACCCTTATCCCTCAACA
>CAXAMN010021795.1:83090-119059 GCA_963970005.1 Durusdinium trenchii | reverse complement strand
CTTTTGCTAACACCAAACCTGACCCTTATCCCTCAACACTGAAATCCAACGCTTCTCCCAATACCACACTCAAAATCCGACACTTCTGAGGGGGTTGGGCAGTGAGGCCCAAAGTGTCGAATCCGAGGTCGGATTCGACACTTTGACCTTGGTAACATTAACTGCCTTCAGCCGGTCTCAGGAAATGGGGACTGGTGATTCTTGGCTTGCATGGGTCAAAGTGTCGGATCCAACCTCGGATTCGACACTTTGGGTGCGGTCACACAAACACTGTCAAAGTGTCAAGTTGAATTCTGAACCGTAAAGCCTGTGGGCGTAAACTACATTGCCGCTCCTAAATTTTTAGAGGGCCGCGACGTTTAGGGTTTAGGATCACGCAAATTTATGGGTGGAAGCAACTGAATATCACCTAGAATCCAAACGAACCATTCGTAGATTGTCATGGGTGGCCAAAGAGGCTATCATTATTTTTCAAAGTGGTATTGCCTCGCGCGCAGCGTTCCCCGATTCAGCTAGCAGACGTGCTGTGGGCTCAGGACAATCAGAAGCCGAGGCCAGCAATCAATCCTGGCAATTGACTTACAGCATGGAAGAAGGCAACTCTACTTTGCAATTGACTTACAGCATGGAAGAAGGCAACTCTACTTTGATGTTTGCAACTGTGCAAATATAACAATGAAACACACAGCGCTGAACAGTTCAATCTCCCATCTATAGAAACGGCTGGGTTTGTCAGGCAGGCGCCCGTTATTTTCAAGCTCAAAGCTCAATTGCATTGGGCTCACACACTTAATTTAGCCACCGATGCGTCAACAGGAGCAACTTTGAAGCCCTGTGACACGTGACCACAGTTTTCCAACCATTCCACCTTTTACATCCATGCCAAAAACAGGACGCTGCACAGTCAGTGCTCTGACTGAACGCATTGGCCACGGCGCACCTTCGAGCCCCCGGAAAATCACAGACCGCGGAACAGTTTCTACTTTGAGGTGAAGGCCTCATGGAACATGTCAGGAGGTTTTTTGGCATGCTTTGAAACCTTTTCCTTTTACAAGGAAACCATCACAACCAAAAGAATTCTGGGGCAATGGTGGGCAGGGTGGGCCACTCCAAACTTGGCCACAAGCAGAAAACCCGCGCACTCTGAACAATGCATCATCGCTGCCCACGGCGCCCACGAGGCGCGGGCTTCACCTTCGCAGCAACATTGGCCATGGCTTTGCCAGCAATGTCTAATGCTTCTGCCCACGGCACCCCATTTGCCCACGCAGTTGCAGCGGCTTTCAGGGTGATGGATGTTTTCGCTTTGGCTACATATGCCACAGAGTCACGCCGGGTATCCTTGCCCCTTGACAGCCTCAGCCGACCAGTGCTGGAGATTGCGCGCAAACGAGTCAAACCCTTGTTCATGGGATGGGAACGCCGTATTGTTTTTGCGCTGCTGGGTTAAGGCAAAATCCTCGACTACGGTTTCATTCTTCTCTAAAGCCCTTCATCAAACCCCGCAACACCTTGGGCGCATGGGAACAGCCCCCCACCAAAAAGGTTTACGCTCATTCTTGGACAAACTTGGCACAAACAAACGTAATCCGTTTTGGGGGCTACACATCTGAGCAGAAAGCACCCAGCCACGCAGATTGCTTTCACCAGGAAACTTTACCACCGTGGGATCTGGCTCAAAGGAGCAAGGCGTCATATGCCCCTGTGGCCCATGAGCACTGGCCGGCAGCACACAGCACCTCATCCAATGAACACTCATTCCACACAGAATACTTCCGCAGCGGGGAAAATCACCAAGAGAAGCCAGCCCCCCCCCCTTCATCCTTCGCTAGTGTTATGTGGTGTGGATGTGTCGCACGGACAGCTGGCGTGATCCATGCGTGTACTTGAAACGGAATGCCACAGTTGGGGACCCTTTCAAGATCTCTGTAGACCTTTCTCAATTCAGCCCAAAAAGTTCAGCCCAAAAGCAAAGGTGATTGCAGATTTAACATCAATTAAACACCGACACACCAACCCTAAGCAAAGGCTGTCATAACCCTGTGAATCTCGCGCATTTTGCTTGAGCGGCCCTAAAACCAAACCTGGCCCCTGTGGCCTTTGGGGGCTCTTTGTCATTGTAATGTTTCCCGACTCTTTCCTTCCCGTTTGTTTCCCATAACATCCGAAAGCACTCCTCCTCAACAAAGAATGCAACTCCCACACTCTGTAAAGATCTATAACGGTTTTAGAGCAGTTTCGGGCGCCACTCAGACTTGGTCATGAAAACATCCCACAAGTCCACCGCTACCCCTCCAAATAACCCTGAATTCAAAGCTGTCAACGACGAACTTGTGCCAAATGCCCCTTTGCTTGGTAAGGGGCGGGCGCCTCTGAACTCCTGTCCAAGCCAAGGGAAAACTTGCCAAGACTTGCGTAGACCTTTTCATGACCAGGGCTGAGGGGAAATAAGGTTGAAGGCAAGCCACGCAGTGACATCAAGAAGGGGCTGCAGAGGTATGCATCCAAGCACCCAACTCCTCAAGTGCTCGGCAGCTCGATGCAAGTTATAATGCTCCAGCATTGGCAAAAACTTGAGGATGTGTTCTTTGTAGTCCTCTGGTATTGGGTTGCGAGGCGCCACAGCATGGGGCAGGCCCAAAGGTGCCCTGACTCTGGCGACTGCCGCTGGCAAATGAACGTGACAGGTCTGCCACTCCTCCGACGCCATGTGTCGCTTGGTGCGCAAAATGACATCGCCAGGTTCAGCCGGCAAGTGCCAGTACTCATCCCTAGGGTCAAAGTCTGAACCTGGCAGGACCGGCAAAATTGGTGAAGCCAATGAATTTCTAACCGACTACAGGCACAAAATTTCACCGCGCTATCATTGCAGCCAACCCAAAGAAAAAGCAATGCCACATGCACAAGGAGGTAACCCAACGACTCCCTTCTGTTGAATTGGAAGACATGCGGCGCTCCAGGACCCGCGATGCCAGTGACGGCAACGGGAACTGCCTCACTCAAATATCCCTTCCTCAATTGTTGATCAGCAGGCGGCGCTACATACTTTCAACGCGACGACAAACCATGAAAGGCTGCCCTCGGACTCACTGCTCTGCTCGTTTCTAAAACTTAGTTGTGGAACGCCCAACGGGACTGACAAACATATTTACCCCCAAAAGTTTCACAGTAAACCCGACTAGGCTCCAAAAGCGAGCTTGATCCACCTCCACAACAAACCTGCCACGCTCGTGTGGTCTTCGCAAGCTGGTATCCATCCAAGACTGGATGTGGAAGGCGAAGTCTGTTGGTGTCACAGCGAACTTAGCTTTGCGTGCCAAATAGTGACACAATTGGCCAAAAATTTGGTCCAAGTCCTCATGGCTGTGACCGGTGCGTAAGCACCGCAATGTCGCTGTGGCCACCACTCCTGCGCTTCATCTCAGGTCGCAACAAACAGCCATCGCACTGAGCACAGTGATTGAAGGGCGGGAACCTTTCTTCAGCACATAAAAATTGTAAAAATAATTGTTGTAGTATAGGCAAAGGCACTGTTGCTCACCAAGCTGCTGAGCCACTTCAATAGCGTATTATTCTTCATTTCTCTCGTGGTGTTATCCGATTGGATGGATAGCTCAGTCCGACTCAGGTCGGCGCCATCCCTTTGGGCCAAGGTCAGAGCGTGGGCGAGGAGTTCCGTCATAGTAGATGAATTTTTGGGGAAATTGTGCTTGCTCACGGCGAAAAGGATGAACCGACCATGGCATAGAATCGCAGTGATATGCGACCTGGGTCGGTTCATTGTGCAGAGTTCTTTCGATCTATAGTGGGGCCCCCTCGGGTAGCAAAACTTCGCTTGGTCACACGAGTCAATCATCATGACCAAGTCTGTTGTCCGAAGTCGTGCTGATGACCGTAAATTCCAATAAGCCACTCGGTCCAAATACTGGTTCTGCAAATGCCTGGCATATAGCTCTCTCTGCGCTATCCGCGCCCGGACATGGTGCGACATCTCCTTCATAAGCAGCTTATGCTTTAAGCATATGCTGCAGCATGAATGGCTGCTCATTGGTCGAAACTTGAGATGTGAAAATTCACTCCGCCACGTCCGCCAAAACGTGGCGAACCCAACAGGTTGAACGCCAGGCTCAGATGCTTTCATCAATTCGTAGATATCGAGCATGGTTCCTGGTGGAAGAAACCTCTCCTCTAGACCGACACGGTCCGGGTTGACCGGACAAGATTTGTTCCGTAGGCGTTTCTTCTTCTTCTTGGGAACCGAAGATGTGGCTGCGCTGGCAGAGGTTGCTGCTGCTGTTGCTTCCTCAGACAAGGCCTGAGCATACGGATCAGGAAACTGCTGAACCTGAATAACCTTTAGGTCCATGTCCAGGATTTCATCACGGGCATCCGGCAAGGTTTCGGCCTGCCCGTTATAGATGCCCTCCAAAAAAGACATCACCCTTGCCCGAGGGCAGTCTCCAGCTCGATCTTTCTTGCCCACCCCCTTTTTTAAATAGCGTAGATCTACTGGGGGCACTGATTTGCCAGATTCAGCGGCTGCTCGTAGTTTCTGAAACCGTCCAGTGCCTTAACTTGGCAACAGCAATCCGCCCTAAGCTCTGGGAGAAATGGAAATCAAGCCGATGACACCCTTCATAAGATAAAAGTGGAAAGCATACTGCTTTCAGCAATTAGCCACGTCACCCAATCCGTGTATCCGCTTCCACGACCGCAGGCACACTTGAACGCCCAAAATGACCCAACGTACGCTATCACCATCTTCTTGTCGCTGAACAATTTGACGGATGCGGTCAAAAGCCTTTGAAAAGTCGCTCAACATGCGCCACTCTCACTTTGTAATTTTCCTCTTGGGTTGGCCTCCAAAAAAAGACCCCCACAAGTCCGGTTCGACCTGCTTGAAATGCAGGTTTTGAAGGGGGAAAACCGGACTTGTGGGGGTCTTTTTTCACAGGCCAATCCAAGTGGAAAATTAGCACTCTCACTTCCCCCAAACGATACAAAGGAATTGAATAGCAACTTTGAAACACGATGCACCCTAATCCTCCCCAGATTCCCAAACAATTTCTCAAAGACGCACGACGAGGGGCAACTTGATCTTGGTCAAGCTTGTGCAAGGATGTCCAATCTTTCTTGAACTCACGCAACGACTGAAGCTTAGCAGCAGAGCTGAATTTTTGGAAGCAACCATGCTTGCAAGAGACACATTTCCTCCCCAGCAAGGCTTTGAGGTTCTGCTCCAAATCTGCATCCGGATCGGTGTCCTGGGCCCTTCGCTTGCCATTGCGCTTCCTCCGCCAAATCGAAGGCAACAACCCGTCAGCCTCACCATCATCATGATCGCTTTCAACCTCTTCGTCTGTCAGGTGCAGCACAGGATCCAAAGGCATCCATCCAACGCAAAGCACACGGAACAACAAGTTAATATTCTACCAAACTGAAATCAATACAATGGAGCTTTCACTTGACATCATTGGCATTTGACTGACAAAGCCTTGCTCCACCCTTAGCTAAGCTTTAAGCCTGTGCTTGAACCACTGACTGCACGCGCTCAAAACTAAAAACAGTCAGGTTGACCCCGCATCATACCAACTGTGAACTGGCGCACCTTCTTGGAAGAGGTCATGGCACAGCAGGCATCACTGTTCCTGGAAGAGGAACACCACACGCAAACAAGACTCGAGACTCTTGCAAGGCACGATAATAGTAAGGCTCCCACCGGTTTGCTGAACCGGTCCTCAAGAACCCACGATGCACTCTTTTTACCCTTTCATGCCCTTCCTCTTTGGTTGAAACTGAGTCTTTTTAGATAGTTTGAGCAAACCTCCTCTTTAACTTTGCACCCCCTTGTTGCGTCCATCAGTGCTCTTGAAAGCAACTGGCTCAATTAGAAAACAAAACGTTGAAAGGTGTCCTCAAAGCGACCATGTGTAGCATTCCACTCCGGCATTCCGTGGTGAACCTTGCATCCAATGAACGCGGCAACACGCTCCAACACCCCAACAATTGGTGCCCCGCTAGTTGCGACATTCATGTGCGTGCGAGAAGCATGATTTTGAGGGCCCAGCAGGTTGGATCGCAACATGATGTGGAAATCAACCCTCACACCAGGAGACACTTGCACAGTTGCACCTGGTAACAGCTCCTGGCCATAGACCCTCACAGTACACATATGCTGAGAAGCAGCTCTGGTAACCTTAAGAGCCTCAAAGAAACTCTCAAGAGTCAGAGTGAGAGGGACCAGCACGGCTGAATAACGGAAGGACACATCTTGGCCGCATACATGCTGGTGAGTGCACTTCGTGACCACAAACACAGGGCAAAAGGTCGTCAAGCCACTACTATCCAGCACCACAAACCTCTCAGTCCCGGCACCTTGCTCTGCAGTTGGCTGTGGGTGGACAAAGTGCACTGCTGCAGGGGAATCAATAGGAAGCCAAACCGAAAACCACCTTCGAATCGAGTGTAGCACCCTCTCCAATATTGAAAAGTCGCTGAAGCTGAGGGAGAGCGGTACAAACCCGCAATATTTGCACCTATCGATGAAGTAAACATGGACTGAGGGCAAAGCACCATCATTCCAGAAGCCAGCCCCCAACTCACTGACTAAGTCATCGAAGGTATCAAACGTGGTTTGATTTGCAGCTATGGCAATCTCGATCTCAAGCGGACGGGGGCGAGCAGCTTCTGCCAAAATGGTTGTGGTGTCCATTTCGTTCCAGCTTCAGATCGCTCTAGGAACTGCCTACAACAGGAGTTGGACCAATCGCTCTGCGAACCACCGTGGCCCAGTAAGCGCAGTACCCACAAAGTTTGCACACAGCACCCCCAGGCCCGACAAAGCTAACAATGACTCAGTCACATTAGTTTTTCCCAGCTAAGATCATGTTGCGAATCGCCGAGCACGGATTCCGAATTTGACAGCAAACTTTCGCAGAACATTGTCACTTCGACTTGCTTTCCGACAGGAAACCAAACTTCGCAGTTACATATGGTTAGCCGTAAAACGATCGAGCAAGCCAAGTCTTTAATTAGGAGCTGGGTGTCATCACACCACCATCATCTGGGCTCAGGCTGGCGGCCAGACAACACAGGCTGAAGTCTAGCTTTTCAGGTTGGTGGAACAGCAATGATTGACATCAATGACAATATCACTAAATATGCTTTTAGGCTGCCTGCATCATTCTGGCCAACTCTGACAAGGCGCGAGTGCCCATTAGGGGCACCACGCAATTGCCCAGGGTGTGCAAGCGTTGCTTGTCAGCCGGCAACTGTTTCAATGACAGCCATGACTCAAGGTTCACTTTGTTCAAATGGTTCCATCCCGCCTCGTTGAATGCCAGGGGGAGCTTGACCTCATCAGGAAAGACCTCCGACGCCTGCCAATTTGCATGGATACAGAAAACTTCAAGTCAGTAGCTTGTGAACCGCCCTCCTATCACATCCAATGATTCAGAATTAGAAATATCTTGTACCAGGTCACTACCTCAAGCAGTCCCAACAAACCAGTCATCACAAATTCACAGGCCTTGACGGTGTCTCGGACGGCGACCAAAAACACTCGGCGGCGTCCACCCTTGGAAATAGAAATTGAGCTGGCGTTGGAGCTGAGCAGTTTCAAAACATATCACCAAGGGAAGGGCGTGGAAGCCACAATTTGCCAACGACATCGTGGACCAAAACAGCTTCATGTTCCGCTGCCGCACGGCCTCCACAAAATCACACGCGCTTGCTCAGTGGCTGCGCTGGGAACCAACATGTTTTGCCTGGATGATATACGCAAGAAGTCGACGGCACTTCTTCGAAGTACTCAACAATGCCGCAACGTTCTCCATGAGAAGAAGCTTCCTAAACAAAAAGAAAACTTCTGTATTACCATGATCAATATCAGTAGCCAAGTCCGTGACGCTTGCGGCATCTCATCAAAGATCCGGAAGAGGTGGGTGACCAAGCAAGACCGCGGGTCGCCCAACCCACGTTGGAACCCCGCAGATGAGAGCCCCTGAGGTCCAAAAATCGTGACAACGCAAACTTTACCAAAGATTGTTTTGCCAACGCTGAGGATTAAACCTGACAGGGGAAACCGCCCGTCAGCACCTTTGCTTTGCTGGCCACCGGAGAGGTGGGATGATAGGTCCTTACATCCTCCATGATGGGGCACGCCGGCAAATTACCTTCAGCTTGCCGGGCCCGCAACACTTCGCGGCAGAACGGGTCCGCTTCCACCTAAAGCAAGAACCACAAATAATAGACTGAAGGTCACCTTGCTTTGTCACTGTGGCCCCTGCCATCTCCACAGTGTGGAGCACCCTGCGTAGAATTTCATAAAAGTGAAAACTCTGGTCAACTCAATCTTCGTATATCAACACTCGATGCAAACACGAGCAGCACTACCACAGCGTACACCTTTTATTCCTTCACGGGTCGTTGAGCGCCCGCTTTCGTGGGGGTTGCTCCGTTTCTACATCAGGGTGATGATGACCAGGCTGGTCGGGCCCGCGGCTCGAAACCTGGTCTGCCAAGCTAAGGAACCAGAAAAATTAAGAAGATTAGCGATTCAAGACTGGATTGAGAACAACGTCTAAGCGCAAGTCTGCTGTGTCATTGCCAGATGAGCGCGACAAATTGGACGCTGGGAAATCTTCATCAGGGCATTGCACCCATTCGGACTGCTTCCAGACCCACCTTGTTTGCAAAGCCATGTCAAAAGTAAGATCAGCAATTTCTGCACTGCAATTGCTTGGTATTTCTGCTGTCAGGCGGCGTAGTGTTGCGCCAACGGCGCCAAACCATCGTTCCACGGAGGACCCTTAGAGAGAATTGGTTGGTTTAGTTCATTTCATATCATTTCAACAATTGCGTTCATCTCACACAAAGCGAAACTCACAAGGGGACAAATGACACCAAGCAGCTTTATTTGGTTTATGCCAACCGTCCGAACATTCATCACATCAAGTGAAGTCATCGCGTAAAGGGCCGAGTTCACCCGCCCTTTGATTATGAACAGCTACGCTCAACGACAAAGTTAAGGCAAGCTTCAGGTTGCTGCCAAAAAAACAAGGTATCCAACTGAAAAATTCAATGACTGCTGGCCGGCCTGCGCATTCCCAGCTCCAGGCCTCCAATCCCTGTGAAACAGGAGATTGCGGTCATGCGATGCTTGTCCTGCAACAGCTAGTGTTCACCCCGCCAAGCCCCTAGACATTCAGAATCCCAATCCTCACCAAGCGGGAACATTCGTTGCACCAGGTCCGGGTCCACGACAAACGCGTACGGGCTGGTCCAGCCCAGAGGGAAACCTCCCAGAATCACAAAAACTACACACAAAGTTGAATGCGTGTCCATGACATTCGTATTCGTATACAACAAACTCTGACAAAAGGCTTCCCAAATTGGCTTGCTTCATTTTGGCAGTATGCCTGAACAAAAAACTCAAACTTCTGTTGGTTGGTTGTTCATTTGGTTCAAATATCACAATGAGGTGCTGCGCGGCCTGACATCCACTCCGCAGTGGCCACTGACAAGAACTTCCCAACGGGTTCGCCCAAGTTCCTTTTCAATGACAAATATTCTTCACTGAAAGCAATCTGATTGGCAAGATCCTCAGCAGTTAAAAAAGAAAGAGAAGGCGGTGGCATATGTCAAACAGAGCGCAACTGCCCAAAAACAAAGGGTCTGACAGAAATTCCGCGCACCGATACTAAGGATTTGGTGACCGTAGTAGAGGCCGAAAAGCAGCCTCAAAACCAATTCACTATTGGCAAACATAAACTTGACAATGAGCAACTAGTACTAGCTGACATCCAGCGATTGTGTTGGAATAACGTGAACAACTCCTTAGTAAGCCTCAGCGTCTCGCGAATCGTACTGTACTGGCGGAACGTCTTGGTGCCTGTCCACACCTTCAGCAAACTGCAGCCAAAAAAATGCGATTGGTTTCAAACCTCAATAGGCAACCAATAACTCTATGTCTATAGGCAACAGTTTAACAGCCGCTCCTTCGCACCGTTGTCCTTCTTTCCCGCTTTCTGCCGACTGACCTGACACGCGTCGCAAATAAGACCCAGGTTTCTGCGTTTATTAACCGAAAGCAGGACTGGAATTCAGGCGGAAAATATTGAGCCCCACACGCACTTCAGCTGCAAGTTCTTGACTTTGGGAAGTCTGATGACCCACCGGCGCAAAAACTTGGCGTAGATGAGGCCATGTTGAGGCATCTGGCGATTGGTGTGTGTTGCTTGGGACTCAGCAGAAAGTGGTTAGTAGCCCTCCTGCCTTCCCATTGACTTTGAATACCTGCTTGGTCATCCACCGACAGGCCGCAGGACGTACCTTCACCTTCTTCTCAATTCTTTGTTTGGCCTTACATGCCTTCATTGCCTCGCGTTGCATGACATTGATTTGCGCTCCAATTCATACACACAGCATCCAATAGGTGGCTCAGCAAACAGCCGGGTTTAACGCGCGTAGCGCCTGCTTTGTTTTGGTTGTCGTAGCTTTGGGATCCGGGCCAACTTCCTCATCAGACCTGAACGCTGCTGGCAGCCCTGGCTTTCCACAGCTCAAATCAAAAGTGCGCAGTTCCCATCAGTTCGCTTGGGCCCTGGCAGGGTGGTCAAGGCTGGTAATGGCATGGTCAAAGTTGCGCGCTAAAAATTGTAGCTTGTTTGACACAGCTGGCGAACCACAGCCACAAACACATCTGAATCCACAAATTGACAAAGAAACAATATCTAACATACAGGTGTCCTTGTAAACATGGAGGCTGACAAGGAAGAGCAAGTTTCATACAGTTCTCACAACATCTGCAAAAAGAAATCGCACACCGCCGCGCCACACTAAGCGTGGCAGCGTGAGGGCAGAGGAAGGGCCCCTTTACCACATTTGTTATTTGCAAAACTTAAATTTGTTTTTGTTCAGGTTAGGCGCGTGTGGCATGTGACCGCTAGATTTTCAGTCGACCTCCTTTGTGAACTTTGCACTTGGATTTCCAATCCATCATGCGATTCTAGGCCTCCCTGTGAAATAAAAAGGAAGGGTATAGGCAGCGTGGGGATCTGATAGAAGCCCAAGACTCTGCACCCCAAAACGTGGCATGTCTACCAAGAGGGTGGGGAGGGAGGGCCATTGGTAGCGGACGCAAACAGCTTGACATCAACAATCCAGTGGTAAGATGTGGCAGGTATCACCACAGTAAGTGCGGCGCCAGATGAACCACAACCACCACCCGACCCACGTGCATTCGCAACATCCTTACCCCATTGGCCATCAACAATTCAATGGTGAGATGTGGCAAGTGATCACCACAAAAAGTGGGACACCAGATGCATATGGGACACCGATTGCAAAGAAAACGCTATACTTGTCAAGCTTGTTGTCAAAGTAGTCGAAGGTGAAGTCGTGTGTGAACCTGCAATGCTTTGGGTGGCTGGCGACTCCACCTGTCTCACACGCCAGCAATCTTTGGCCATGTGGCCCGGCTTGCCGCAGGTCCAACACACCTCACTGGGATTCTTTCCCTTGCCACCTTTTCCTTCCTTGCCACCACCCTTGCCTTTCCCATCTTTGCCACTGGATTTGCCGCCTTTTCCTTTGCTCTTGGACTTGTCCTCTTTACCCTTGCCCTTGCCCTTCTGCTCCTTCGACTTGCTCTTGCCCTTCTTTCCATCACCTTTGATCCTGTCGACCTCCATTGGCATCGCACCATTGGGATCATTCATTGGGCTCACTCCAGAAAAGGTCAAGGCACCTGACTCATTCCATTTGGTCGTAGCAGTGTCAAAGGCGATGATTGCTTCCCTGATCTTTCCGTAGGAACTGCCTTCGTTCAGGGTCAAATTTAGATGAGTTTTCATCTGGCCGGACACAGCTCTGAGCAGGACAGCGGATTTCATGTCCTGGGACAGCTTTCCACCAAGGCGCTCATACTGTAGGTAGTGTTCCTCCAACTTCAGGATTTGAGGCAGTAGAGAACTCTTCATGTTGAAACTCGGATAGGACATTATGCCCTGCAGCAAGTTCATTGTTCTGTTTCTGGCTTGAGGTTGACAGTTCATCAACAGCTGCCTAAGGGCTTCCATGCCGTTGAACTTCTCCACATTCTTTATCACCCCAGTCAACCTTCCTTGCACCAAACTTCCCAACAAACTGTAGAGAAATCGACTCCGCTGCTGTTCACCTTCATCTAAGAGCTCCCAATCCACCTCTGTTCCAGGGTTGGCCTCAAGCTTCTCCAGCTCTTCCTGAAAGGCACTGTCCACCACCACCAGGTACTGCTTGATCGTCCAGTACCAGTCTCTCCATTGCAAGACCTCCTGCTCCCGGTCGATGGGGTTGAAGGCACCGGGTCTCGGTATCAGCTTGGCCAAATCCTTCTTCAACACTCCATGCTCTTCACCTTGTCCTCCTGCTTGTCCACTCGACGCCGCCGCCTGCGCTGCTTGAGCAGCTGCTGTTGCAGCAGCTATGACAGCTTGTGCAAGGCCGCTCATCTCCGACTGGTCCATCGTGCTTTGGTGCTCTCCACCAACTTCCTCAGTCACCAGCCAGTAGAACCTCCTGTAGTCCAAGGGCGTCGAAGGTGAGGATCTCCTTCAGGTACTCTCAGGCAAGGATTGCGAGAACGTGCTACACCAGTTTATGGGTGGCTCGGCGGGTGGCGCGCTCAAACAAAGGCCTTTAAACTGGAGCTCCAGTCAGCACCAAGCCTTGGGTGCTGACCTTCTCAGCTCCGCTACCATGCGAGCTTTTCTCGAACCTCAAAGGCCTGTATGTCGGTTGTTTGTACAGGTCGTTTCAAGGTGCGGAGTCAAGTGGCTTTGTTTACGCATTATAAAATATTCAACAAAATTATGTTAAAGTTTTAGTAAATGCCTATGTTGAATCTACCAACGACCAAGATGGGACGATCCAAAAATAACCCAGCTTCTACAGACCAGCAACCTCCAATGGCTCAACACTTGCAGTATTGAAACCTTTGGGATCCACAGTGCAGGTCAGTTGACCGCTCCTCGCTCTCGGCACGTTTCTTCTTCTTCCGCTTCTTGCTGCCTTCTGCCTCAAACGCTCATGACAGTGGGCTCCTGGCTGGGTCAATCTCTCTTTTGGTGGCAACAAGCGACAACCAATTTGCTGTCTCTGATACCTCCGTTCCTCACCAACCCTGTCCACCGCTGGGCTGCCGGGCGGTTTCTCCCACTGCACGGACTCCCGGTGCGGGTGCATGGGACGACGGCACCTCCCGGTGGGGCGCCTTGCGCCGCTCCAGGTCGTTGCTATGGGACCTGCGTCGAAACGGTTCCCGCTGCGTGGTGCATTGAAATGGGTTTTGAGGTCAGAGTGGTGAGTTTGGATGGTTATGATGGTAGGTTCAGGAACAAACACCAAGTGTTGTTACCAAGTGTTGTCTGCAGGACCTGTGCTTGAGAACGGACTAAGAAAACAACTGCACTGGTGTAGGCCCCGCCCTTCGTGCAGCGACTCCACCCGCGCTCCGAGCCTTTCCCAAGCACGTTCCACCTGGCGGGTCTCAGCGCATCCCAGGAGCACCCACGAAGCATGGAGCAACAGTCGGTGGACATCTGTCAAGGTTTGAGAACCCACAATAGACAAGTTTGTTCCAGGGGCCTTGCAGGCCTGATTTCAATTTCATGCTCCAGTCTCAACAAGAGACGGTGCGAAACTTACAAGCCCATGCAGATGGAACTCAGAATCACCCCTTCAATGTCAAAACTTGACCCAATGCAATCAACATTCAAAATCTTGAAATTTGCTTCTCAAGGAATGTGTCTGCATGTTCTTCTGCAAGAGATTGGATGATTTGCTTCGTTTGCTTTCTGCCCCATGTGACCATGTGCGGCTTGGTGACCGATCCACATCCATCGTTGTCTGGCCTCCGCGGCGAAGGCCCGGTGCTGCATCAGCAGGGCCTGGCGAACGAAGGGCAAAGACGGGACGGTCCCCGGGTGTCCCCCGGAGCCAAACCGGGAGGATGTCCCATCTTAAGTTTGATCCTGATGTGAATAGTCTGCGTCATCAGGATGATGAACTGATGGACCTTAAATGAATTTCAGAGATGGATATGGGAGAAAATGGCCAGTGGCTGGTGCATTACCAAGAAGATTCACATGTCTGAGTGGCTCTCAGACTTTCAACCTACAACACACGCAAAGGATCCCCTGCGACCAAGGTTAGAGAGTTTGTGGAAGGCTGTGCTTTTGACGGGATTGGCTTTTGACGGGATTGTCATACGGCAACTGGACAACCTGCCAAACAAGTATGGCAAGCAACTCACCGATGTGGTTTCTCCCGACCCATATCTGGGATGACATCGGTTCTGTCGACCCAGGTGCCTCCTGTTCACTTCGAGCTCGGGCATGCTGAGACCTGCTTTTCGCAAGCGGGTCATCAGAGAGGTTGGGGAGGTGGGCCAACAATTGCCCAACTTGGTGAGCGAATCTTTGCTACAAGGAATGAATGGTCGGATCCACAAGCACCCGTAAATTTCGGGGGTGCAAATGGTCACTCAGGGAAGGAGATGCTTTGGACAGTCAGGTGATGAAGACCAGGCATGGACTCATGGACTTGTTTGGTGACTTACATAAGGAGCCACGGCCCATGGTCCTCTTCCTTTCCTCCCTGCTACGACCTCCGTGCTGAAGCCTGCAAATCCCAAAACCCTCGCTGCACAGGTGCCTTTGGGCCGCCCAAAGCACGCTGATGACCTCAGAGGCCACAGCGTCAGCCTAGGACTAACCAAACGATGTTGAGCTACCAGCACAGCCTCAAGCCGAAAGCATTCCGGCCAGTTCTCTCTCCACCAGGTGCTGCTTTTTGGCAGCTCTATGAATCAAGCTGCAAGTTTCTTTGAATTCTCCAGGCTCAACACGAGAGGATTTGCTCAAAGACCTATGTCAAAGAGCGCCTTGATGAAGGCTTGGTTACTTTGAACAAGAGAGCACTCTCAGCTCCTGTACAAGGATGCTGCGACCAGGACCTTCAATGTCACATCTTTGGAGTCCCCAAGTGACATTTTACGGGAGCCACAAGTGATCATAATCTGGGATATCAAAGGTCTCTTTGAAGGTCCTGCCAAAAGCTCCCTCGCCCCATCTCAATGTTTCGTACCTTGTCATTTGCCCAAAGAAGGCTGAGGTCAGGTATCATTCACGTTGGCCTCCAAGATTGAAGGTTGATACTGATATTCATGAAAGAACTGGTCAGGTCTCATTGTGATTGCACTCTTGAGTTTGCTTGTCTTGTTTTGACTGGCTAGGATTCTCAAACGTTCGCCCATGACAGTGGGAAAGGACGCGGTAAGATCTGAATGGTAAAATACGCCCTTAGCAACGCAGACTTTGGCTGCAGATTGTTCTCGACGCTGAGCCCAAGAATTGGCGGAAAACTTGCCACTACCTTGGCGACTTGCATCTTGCTGAGCCCCAACTCCAGCAACCACTCCACCGTGAGCTTCAAATTCTCCTCGACACTGTACCCAAGAGGTTGCGGTTTCACTGCCACTGCCTTTGCAACTTGCATCTTGCTGAGCCCTAACTCCAGCAACCACTCCACATGCTGTACCCAACAATTGGCGGAAAACTTGCCACTACCTTTGCAACTTGCATCTTGCTGAGCCCTAACTCCAGCAGCCACTTCACCGTGGGCTCCAAATTCTGCTCGATGCTGAGCCCAAGAAGTGGAGAAGCTGCCTTTGCAACCTGCCTTTTGTTCTGGCCCAAGTTCAGGAGCCAGTGTATTTTGGGGCTCAAGTTACCTTCAATAGATTGGCTGTGCAATTTGATGGCTTTCTTGATCAAACTGATGTCGGGCGGGCAAAAGCCTTCATTCTCGAGATACTCGACAACCTCCTCCCTTGAGTTCTTCCCCCCTAGTTTGGCTCCACTGCAAACTTGAGGCCATTGTCCGACAAGATCCCAGCTTCATTAAGCATCTGACCCCGAATTTGCTCCGAAACACTCGGGTGCAGGGCGTCTCCTAGTCCTAGCTTGCTCCTCATAATCTGCGCAATGACACTATGCAAAGTTGCTGCTAGCGAGGGCTCATCTCGTTGATGCCAAGCATCAACTCTGATCCATAGGATTTGCCAGGCAACAGTGTTTTGCTCACGGTGTGAGAGAGTCGGACAACAAATGATCCCGCAGGTGCATAAGTTAACAATGCTGCATTCTTCTTGTGATCCATTGCAATGCCTTCCTTTTCTCCATGCCTCCAATACCCGTCATATTCCACAAACAGCGCAGCTGTCCTATCTTTGAGAACCCCATACGCGGCCAAATCGGGCTCCACCGCATAAGAGCTCTCCGATGTCCGTTTGAGGCATCAGCAGAACCGCTAGCTGTGACAACAACTCCGCCTCTGCTTGACTCCCCGCTCTTCCCCTGGGCCAGCCTTTGGCCCACCACGACGGCACATAGGCCAACGGCAGGGCCAAGAACCAAAGGCCCAGAAGCGGACGCCGCATGTTTCGCATGCGTCCGCAATTGCAGTGGACTCGAGCTGGTGCCACTGGGTTGGCCACCCACTTCGAGCACGGTGGCTGCTGCTTGAACATCCTTTCCTGTATAGGGGGCACCCAAGAAGAAAACTCGATGATTTTGGATCTTTTGGAGGGGTCTCCGACCAGAAGTCTAGAAACTTGCTGCCCCATCGCAATAATGTCTGTGGCAAGGAATCTCTAAGTTCTACCATCTTCAAAAGGCACCTGTTCCACATGGGCTGCTAGATTCCCACAAACGTCCATAGCAAGGACCCAAACACCACAGGCCACTGGGGCATCCTCACGGAGACCACAGCGGCCGTCACCATCCCTGCGAAAAAGACAGATTCGGAGCAGTCGTGTTTCATGTCTGGGGAGGTTTAGGAACCGGGCTATTGATCATATACATGTTCCTGACTTTCTTGCTCTGGTGAACCATGGCTCTGCCTAAAGAAGTGTGGCGGAACTATGTACTATATATGCGTATATATTGAAGCTGAAGGTGCGTGATCACGTCACCTACATTAGCAAAAGACTGCATGGCTCAACACGGGTATTGTCAAGCGGATTTCTTGCGATCTTTCTATTGCCTGTGCACTCTTTTAGAAGAGACCGAAAGGACCTGATGCTGCATCCGGAGAACTTGACAAAGGTCAACATGGATGGCCACTAGGCACGGCAAACATAGTTTTGGGTCAGGTCTGTGTTGCAAATTAGTAATGTGAATGCTTATTAGTACATATAACTGACTTATATATATATATACAGTATACATAACTGCCCAGAAAGTGTTTTCCACAAACACTGCAATGAATCAACACGCACGCATGCACACACTTTGTGCCTTCTTGAGCCCCTGCAACTACATGTGTGACGTCCATATGGGCAAAACCAATAAAACCGCAATTCGACCCGCGCCTGGGCTGCCCAAGACCTTAGGGCGGCCGTCCAGTCGGATGTGCTCTGTCAGCGGGGGACACGGAGATGAAATGAAATACAGTGGAACCCTTAGCCTAAAACTTGAATGACTTTTCTGAGCCAACCACCCCAAAACATATGTCATATATATATATATATCCCCACAAACCGTATCGAAATTTGGTGAGCAAAATTTGCAACGCATTCTGAAGGTGTCGCAGGTGCACAACCAGACCAATGGATCTGGGGTCTTGAGTATTCATTGGAACGTTTGGTGTTCCCTCTCTCTGTCTTCCAACATGCGGCCTAGTCACAAGCCCTCGATGAACTGAGTCCTACATAGATAACAAACTCTTGCTTTGTGGAACACCAGGCCCACCAAACATCAGGCAACTTTCCTGAGGCATTCGCATAGGTCAAGAGCAACCGGAGGATGATGAAGAATGCGCTGATGCCCTGGCAAACAGTCGAACTTCTGGCGGCAGTTTCTTTTCAGTTTCCAGTTGGGATCTGTGGGGGTCCTGCATTAGGCCTTCTGTGTGCCCTGACCCAGGATCTTCCGTACACTTTTTGCGTCGGATGTTGATCGGTGGGTCGAAGAACCAAGAGGATCTTCACTCCGAGAAGCCAAATCCAACTCAATGTGGTACATATTTGTCTACATACATAGTAGCAAGAAGCTACTAGTAACAAGGGCATCGCTACTAGTAGCAAGAAGCTACTAGTAAGAAGGGCATTACATGATCATTTAGATCATTTAGCAAGCGTTAGACCTTTCAAAGCACACCTCCTCACAAACTGTTCACCCCTCTTTTGACAGCATGCACACGGCCCGCGCTCGGCAATTGTCGCTTGTCGCGATCGGCGGGAGAAGCACCGCCAGGCTGAGGCCCAAGAGCCGCAAACTTTGCTGGGTGGCATTGACCGTCTGCACAGCGTGGCGCGTGGTGCGTGGCCACGCAAGCAGGGCGTAGGGGGTGGCAGCCAAACAGGTGTTGGAGTTAGCAGGATTCGTCAAACCTCTTCGCAGCACGTTTCGTCACCCACGGTGTAGGGTGAGGTCAGTGGAAAAAACATTTGTTTACTTCTGGGATAGTAAGTGTGATGCTGCTCGGAGCTTTGAGGATGGTGGAAACACCTTGCTTAAGAAGTAACCGCACAATTGAGTTTTTCACCAGCTTGATCAAAAGTGAATCTGAATATATAGTCAGAACTTTAGATGACAGCCATCTCTCTCACGCTCGTTCTGTAAAAGTTGTGCTTTCCCAGCAAAACTTCCGGGCAGCAAACACCTTGCGATGACCCATCTGGCCTTGGTCATGACCTGATCGCTTGTGCGGAAATGTGTGCAGAGATGCAATAGTACGTCTAAGCTACACAAGGGGTCGTAGACTGGCAAGTAGAACTTATCTCAGTCAGTGGCAGCGAAAATATAGTTGCTAGCCCAACTTCCACCCCGCCTTTCAACTGGGTTTGCACATGCAAAGCACTAGGTCCAACTACTGGGTCTCAACAAGTCTCAAGATGTCTTGAAGATTTGCTGTCCTTCACATCGAGGCACTAAGGCCGCGACCAGGGCGATGGAAAAAGCGGCTGCAAAATGTGGGGATTGAGGGCTGATGATCTATGGATCTGCACAGCAGTTTTGGAGAACTTCTCGGATCATTGCCCTCTGTGTTTGTACTTGCCGTTTCCTGCTGGCTCGGCTGTTTTGCATTGACCAGAGATCGGCCCAAAAGATCTCCATGCATGAACCATGACCTGCCATGTCGCGGGCAGTGGGGGTCTTCTAATCGCTACTCGCTGGTCCCCTCATGTGCTTGACCTGCGTAGGGGAATATGTTCAAACTCAGTTCCCTCCTAAACTATCAGGCCGGGTTTTCACAAACTTCTCTCTTTATTAGGCTTTGCAAAAAGAGTCCTGAAAGGCCCTCTGGTGCTGCATCATTCTTTGAAGGAACTGTTTTCTACCAACGAATTCTGAGCCCAAAAAGTCCACAGGCACGGTGCCGGCGCGAAGTAAAAACAGCACCAGCCATCAAACGAAGCGCACTTTCCTTATTTTCCTGGCACATCAGGGGGATTCAGGAGATCCGGATGGAGGTCCGACATCTGCCAACCATCGAGCTCAATCTCTCAACAAATATCAGGTCAACCCGAGACATCCCGACACCGTTTCACAAGCTTTTTGAGACCATTGAATAATGTGGATGACTCACCAAAGAACTAAGTTGTCTGATTTCTTCTTCCAATGGGTCTTCCAACATGTCTATTCGACTCTATTCCTTCCATTTTGATCTATTTTGGTTCTCTGCCGGTTTGTCTCAGAATAAGGCGAAGCTCCTTGGAAAGGACAGTCATTGCGGTTCAAACCTGTGTCTCTCCAGTTCTCAAAATGGCCAACGGTTCATCTGACACCCTCGCATCAAAAAGGTTTTGGGGGGTGCCCAGCTAAGACTATAGGCTCTTAGAGCGATTCAACTATTAAAAGGAGAAAACAAGCAAAACCAAAAAGTAACCACAAAAGAAACTCGTTCACCAGCCACGCGCGCCTGGGCCTCGGGAGCTCCTGGGGCGGAGAAAGTGAAACCAGCACCATGACTCCAGGGATGAAAGGGTCCCTGAAGGCAAAGGGTTTCGGGCATTCCAATGAAAGTCCGTCAAAACTCTTGTCACTGGCATGGAGTGGACCGGGGATTTAGCACAAATTCGGTATGCATATAGACAGCTAAAGAGTGACTATGTATGGGCTAGTGGTTCTATGAGGCAGCATTTGACATTAATGGATGTATCACCTAGCAACTTTTGATGTTTCATAGCTGTCTTCCATCTCATCTCATCTCATCTAATCCAATCACAACGTCACTCACCCTAGCCTTTTCGCCGCTGATCTCCCTCATGCTTCCTGCATACCAAATTCAAAAATCGTCGGCTCTCAGCGTAGTGCCACTGCGGAAATACATGATCCGCATACTGTCCAGTGGTCAATGCCTGACAATAATGTACCTTTTTGAACCCTGATGGCAGAAAAGCAGAGAGCCAAAGATTTCTGTGAACACCCTACAAATAGCGTTCACCGCCTAAAACTGCCTAGGCCTGGCAACAACAGAAGATTTCTACACTGGCCCAAGTTCATCTTTCCGAATTTACCAGGTGACAAGTCCCACCAAACAACAAGTGGAGATCAAAAACCGCTTTTTCATCCGGGATCCGAATTGATTCTGAGAAATCCTGGGCACCACTCCACCCTTTCTTTTGAAGTTGACACGTCAGTCATGAGCACTGAAAACAACCCAACCTGAACTTTGGCTCAAGAAACAAGTGCGGCAGCTTTTTGCTTTTGGTGTCGCACGCTCAGGTTATGAGCCCAACGCCGCCATGACATCGACCACTATGAGACGAAGGCGAGCGGCTGGCGAAAAGGCAGCGGCGGATGCACCGCCTGTGGTGATCGGCGAGGCTGATCGCCGCCTGGACGCGCTGATAGAAGAAGAGGTGAGGAGGTCACGCTCTGCAGATGCGGGGCCAAGGAGGGCATCCGAGGTGGAGGGCACTCCGAGGGGTCCGCCGAGTTCTTTTCGGCCACCTGTGGCTGGGTCATTGGAGCGCAACCCCAAAGCGCTGGAAGACGGTGGGGGTGTGGGGGCAGCAACGCTGAAGTCAGCGAAGACCAGCGAACCTGCGGGGGCACCTTCAACATCGACCAGTTCGGCGGTGGGTTTGGGGGCACTTCATGATGCGGTCCAACGAACTTATCATGTACTTCAACAAGCACTAGCGGGACAACCTCAAGGTCAGGGTCTACTCGCACCTCTTGGACCTGGCACTGATCTGGGAACTCGAGGAGGGCTTTTCGGTGATGGGAGTGGCGTGGTGAACCCGAGAGCCTTGGACTATGAGCCGGGGATGGGGCAAACACCGATTCGGTCACCCAACATCAATCCATTTTGGAGTCCAGGGGTTCAGGAGGCAGCGAGGAGAAATCTGGTGGAGGGAGGTCAACATGGAAGTGAAGGTCTTCATCCTGCTGGAGGTCATGCAGAAGCACGAACGTGCGGGAGTACTCCGGCGGCTGCTGGGGCAGGTGCTGGACCTATGGCACAGGACTCGGGGTCGACGTCGCCGGGTCCGGATGATGTGGAAGCCCTGAGAACCAGAATCCTCCGGGAAGCTGAGGAAGCATTTCAAAGGGAACTTCGTCGACTTGGCACTTCCCGTGAACCAACGGATACCACTTCCTACAAGACTGTTTCAAGTGCTCAACACTTCCGAGACCCTGCACCAGATCAACCCTGTGGACTACCTCAAGGGCGGCACCCGATGTCGAGCTCTACACTGGACCATGGATCTGGGCAGAAGGTGGTGAGAATTGGTGGTGGGGCCTCGACTGCATCGACGACGGAGGCGTTGAGGAACCTTGAACTTCCTGCCTTACCTTCTCCAAATGTTGAGGGAGCTTCAATATTGTTTGTGGACTGGCTCACTATGAGTTTTCCCCTGGTGGCTGACATTTCGCATAGCGCCAAGGCCTGGTGGGAAGAGTCACTCTCCATTGCGCAGGAGCACTATGCACGTTGGTTGACGATGACACCCCTGGACCGACTGCGCGCGAAACCAGTGGTGGTGGTGGAGCCTGCACTGCAGAGGATTGAACAAAGGGGCATTGCAATGTTGTTGGGGGCATTGCCTGACCAGCTCCGGCGTGATCTTGTCAGTGGGCGGCAGCTCTCGGTGGTCCACATCTTGTACCGCTTGCATGTGGCGTACCAGCCGGGAGGAGGGGCGGAAAAAACACAACTCCTCAAAAGTTTGGTGGAGACAAAGTTTGCCACGGGGACGGCAGATTTGCTGACACAAGTGAGGTTGTGGCGACGATGGCTGACCAGAGCGCAGGAACTTCACCTCACACTACCTGACCCTGTCCTCATGGTCACGGTGCAGCGCATGGTTGACAGTGCCACCAAATCAGGAGGTGCTCAGATGGCCTTTCGCATTGCAAACGTGAGGCAAGAATTGCGAGTGGATTATGCACCAACGGTGGAAGCGGTGATGGAGCTGTCTGAGTATGTGCAGGCGGAGGATGGAAGAGGTTTCGCTGACGACACCAATGAAGTCCCAGCCGGCAACCGCCACTACCGGAGCTGCAGGAAGTCAGACCACGACATCTGTGAAGGCTATGGCATCATCCTTCGGGGCCACGGAGTCGGAGGATCGGTCTGCACAAAAGCCGGCCTGCAAGTTTTGGAAGAGTGAGGAAGGGTGCAAGCGTGGCACCAATTGCACCTATGCACATGACACCGCGGACATGAAGGGTCGCTGCTTTAACTGCGGGGGACTTCATATGAAGAAGGATTGTCCGAATGGGGCCAAGGGAGTGAAGCCGGACGTGAAAAGGGTGGCGAAAGTGAAGACCGCGAAGGACTCCGACAAGCCAGAGACGGGGGAGAAGCCTGGGCCAGAGACGGGTAAGATTGATGATCTACGTGGAGATGGTGGGTCACCGCCTACTACAAGGGCGGAAGTGGTGTCGGACAAGCCGCAAGGCAAGGATGCAACTGCTGAGCTGTTGACGGAGGCCACATCGCTTCTGAAGGCATTGCGGACTATGAAGATGCTGCGATTGAAGGAGCTGAAGCCACAATGTTCGAATGGTTGTGAAGCATTGGCTCTCTTGGACGGTGGCGCAACAAATGGACTACGCCGAGCCCGTCCACATGAGATGACAAGATTGGTCCCTGTCACGGTGGAGTTGGCATCGGGATCTACGACCTTGTTCCGTGTCAAGGAGCGCAACACGTTGCTGACCAAGGACAACGTGGAAGTGATAGTTCCATTGCACCGACTAGTGAAGTTGGGCTACAAGCTACAGTGGACTTCGGCTGGCGTGAAGATCACCCATCCTCAAAGTGGAAAGATTGAGTGCACATTGCGAGGTGGTTGCCCTGTGCTTTCTGAGAAGCAGGCCCTTGCTTTGCTGGACATCATGGAGAAGGAGGGCAAGGGGGAACTGATGCTGGACGAGGAGATTCGTAGATGGTGGTCATCAAGATTTCCGGATGTTCCTCAGGAGGTGTGGAACTACATGCGGGGTCAGGACCATTACAATCCGGAAGAGTGTCCGTGGAATCGGCATCAACGACGACGACATGCCCGCGCTCCAGGTGTGATCATTCATTTGTATTCCGGAAGGGATACCAAGACCTGGGCAGCAGAAGATTGGAATGGCTATGAGATCCTCAACGTGGACATCGCCTTGGGCACCCAGTATGACATGCATGCAGTGGGAACCTGGGGATACTTGTGCCATCTGGCCAAAGCTGGACATGTGGTGGCGGTGGTGGGGGGGCCTCCGTGTAGGAGCGTCTCTCGATTGCGGCATCGAGAGCCTGGTCCACGGCCGTTGAGGGGACGAGATGAAAGGCGCTTTGGTTTGGAAGGCTTGTCGACTGTGGAGCAGGACTTGGCCTATGGGGACCTGGCGTTGGTCTTGAAACAGTTTGGACTATGGCTGATGGCGGAGGAGGCCAGGGTGCGTTTGGGAGAAGGTCCAAGGCATCGGTCAATTTCTCCTGCCTATCTGATGGAGTCTCCGAGGGATCCGATGACCTACATGAAGGAGGAAGCTGTTCGGGAGGACATGCCTAGCTTCTGGAACTTCAGAGAGGTTCAGGACATGATGGAGGTCATGAACGCAAAACTGATCACCCTGGACCAAGGCCCAGTCGGGCACGTCAAGAGAAAACCTACAACCCTTATGGTGGCAAGCATGCCGGACATGGAGGAATTGGATGGCATGACAGGTGATGGAACTGGACAGCAAGTGGCAAATACATTGCGAGGACGGCTATGTCAATCACGAGAATGGTCGGCATGGGCACCTGGGCTTGTGGCTGCGATCAAGTTGAGTTTGAAGAGATACCTGGGCAGGTTGCATATGTCTTCCGATCATGAATGCGATGGACAACCTGCACTTCATCGCCTGGATATGGAGGCCTGGAAGGAACATGTGAGGAACCAGCATCAGCCCTACAGAAGAGACTGCAGGAAATGCGTGGAAATGATGGGCATGGATGCACCTCATCGTCGAACTCGAGGGGATAGAGCAGCTTACTGTCTGTCCTATGACATCGTGGGCCCTATGCCGGAAGGTGAGGATGTGGGACTGGGAACCAGAGCCAAGTATATTCTGGTTGCAACAGTAGCCATCCCACGGCTGCCAAGGGAGGACCAAGAGGATGGAGGAGTTCGTGAGCTGGATGGAGAAGATGGTGATCCATTGCCCATAGAGGAGGGGGATGAAGATGAACGTCCTCATCCTGATGATGAGCAGGTGCAGAGGTTGAATGGAGCCTGGGAGGACTACATCAAAAGCCTGGGAGAGCCGGTGGGTGTGCAGAACATCACGTTGGTGGAACCGTTGGAAAGCAGGTCACAGCTTGATGTCACCAAGGTTGCCACCCGCATCTTCTGTCGGTTCAAGGCTATGGGAGTCCACATGCTCCGGATACACACAGATAGAGAGTGTGCCTTCTTGTCGAGATCTTTTCAAGCCTTCTGCCGGCGGTTTGGACTATATCAAACTATGACGGGCGGAGATGAAGGACCGTCCAATGGGCGGATTGAGTGTGAGGTCAACCAAGTGGTGAAGCGACGCCTTCGCCTTCTCATTAAAGAGAGTGGCCTGGAGCAGAAGTGGTGGCCGGGGATTGCTCGCTACGTGGGGGAGGAAAGACTTCGGCGCCAATGCTCTCATCTTGGAGTCCCATCTACAGCACTCTTGCCGATTGGGGGGAGAGTCACAGTGAAAACCAAGAGGTGGCACAGGGCGGGCTTTGGACCTTTGACAGCGCCTTTTCGGACCATGACCATTATGGGTCCATCTCCTTTCATGTCACAGGGCTACGTCTTGATGGAGGGTGAGCAGATCCAACATGCTAGGGTGGTTCAACAAGATCCAGGAGCAGAACGAGCAGTTCTAGAACTCCAAATGGTTCCAGAGCCTGAAAGGCCGCTGCACAGGTTGACAGGGAAGCAACCAATGGAACCAATGCTTCCACAACTTCCGCCTCCAAGGTCATCGCCTGATCCTGGACTTCATCGACTACATGCTACTTCCGGGGGAGAACCAGTCCAGGTCTGGACTGGGGGGGAGTCCTTCTCTTCTGTATGCAAGGAGTGTGGTCTACAACGTGCGGATGGTGGATCAAGGAAGAAGATGGAGGGACGTGAATGCTGCGACTTCTGCGAAACCCCTTTGGAGCGGCTTGAGGAGAAGGCTGTGAATGGCACTGTGGAGTGTGGGCTTGAGGAAGCCTATAACCTGACAAGGTGGATGCACGAAGAACACTGGGGCTGGAAACAGCTATGGACCATGGAGCGATCTTTTGAAGGATGTAGTGGTGGGCGAAGAGGATGGACTACTACGGGGAGCGCTGATGGACTACCTTGAGAAGAATGTCCTGGCCCTGGAGAATGAACTGACAGAGATCAGGGATTTTGACTTGGGTTATCAAATGGCCAAGATGGCTGAAGGGGTGGTTGGTGAACATCCCGATGGTGAGCAGCAGTCTCCCCTGAGTGTCCATGCCGTCCTACAGACCTACACTGTCCCCCTGGCGCAGGTGAGGAAAGAGCTGAAGGATTGGATTCCGTCACTGGAATATGCGGTGAACTCCTTGGAACGCACCACGAAGGCTGTGCGGCCAGTGTCAGTCCGAGATCTTTGTCATGAGCCGGGCTATGAAGAGATGCTGGTTGCGCCGTCGAAATTGGTGCCGACGGTCAAAGCACCGGATGGAAAGAAAAGATCAAGAATAGTCCTCTGCGGCAACTTGGTGGAGGATACTGCACGACGAGCAGGACACTCTCAGGTTGTGAAGGAGGACAAACAGGTGAATCCCTCCGCAGGAAGATCGTTTGAACTGTATGCCAGCGGGATCGATGGAGGATCGCTGAGGTGTGCATTGAGAAAGGCAGCTTATGAACAGTGGTCGATAGGGATCACTGATGTTTCCTCGGCTTTCTTGCTAGCACCTCGGAAGTCACACCGCGTCATGGTCACCAAGCCCCCAGCTATTTTGATTGAAGCTGGACTGATCTCTGCGGACACACGTTGGGTGGTGGAAGCGGCGGTCTATGGTCTGGACAGCTCACCATCGGACTGGCAGGCATACAGGGATGAGGTTCTCCGCAGTCTACGGTGGTGGGAGTCAGGTGTGCACTACCGGATCAATGCGACGCCAGAGCCAAATGTGTGGAGGTTGATGACCGCGCGTGGGGCAGAAGGGGACTACGTGAACGTCATGGAGGAGGGTGAAACGTCGGGGTTTGCTCTATCCTACGTGGGCGATTTCATTGTCATGGGCCCACAATCAGTGGCGCAGGCCGTTCTGAAGCTGGCGTCGACCTGGAGATGCTCTACACCAACGTGGGTGGTCTCGTCGGAGTGGAGGAAGTTTTGTGGAGTGGAAATGAAGTGGAATGGAGCAAACCTCATGATTGGCCAGCCGGACTATGCTCGAGAACTTGTGACCCGGCATCCTGACCTTCCACTGAGGTACTCACCGCTTCCCAAGATGATTGAGCTCGAGCCCGAGGAAATCATAGACCCCACGGATGTGAAGCAGTGTCAAACTCTAGTGGGGGAACTCCTGTGACTGTCGACTAGGACGAGACCTGATCTCAGCTTTGCTGTTGCTTATTTGGGTGCACGGGTCACCAAATCCCCCAAGGGTGTGCTGGAGCTGGCTCGCCATGTTGTTGGATACTTGGCTGCAACCCCAGATCTGGTGCTGGAATATGGACCTTGTTCACCAGAGCTTGATCGACATGGTCGTAAACAGTCGCTGGCTCGCCTGGACGTACTGACAGATTCCTCGTTCGCTCCTGCTGGAGGTCGTGGTCACCAAGGGATCATGGCTATGTGGGGTGGATGCCTGGTAGCTTGGGAATCGAAGTCTCAAGCCTTTGCTACTTTGAGCACTACAGAGAGTGAGCTTTTGGGCTATATTGACGGGTTCACCTTGGGCGAGAGTGTCGGTGCGGTGGTGAATGTGCTGCACCAGAACATCCTCGAGAAAGAAGGAGCGTTTACGCTCAGGGGGGACAACATGTCCGGCCTACAGCTGCTCCAAGCTCCGTCGGGTCCCTGGAGGACTCGTCATTTGAGGTTGAGAAGTCATGTACTTCGTGAACGACTGCAGCACCGTCTCTGGGATGTGGAGCACGTGCCTGGAACGGAGCTATGTGCGGACTTGCTGACGAAGTCCATCACTCAGTCACAATCCTGGCAAGCGTTCAGGAATGCTGTTGGCCTTCGCGACGCAGCTTCGTTGTGTCACTCACAACAACCGGGTGATGGGGATGGTGCTGCTGTGAAGAAGGCTGCATACGCTGCCATGGCTTCGCTGGGCCTGATTGCAGCCATGCCTTGCGTTGGAAGCCTTCCACGAATCGCGTGTGTGACTGCATTGGGAGCAATTGCAACTTTCGTAGCTAGCAGTCTGTACAAGACGGCAGAATGCCAGTCTACCAAGAGGCCTAACGCAACCCAGAAAAGGGTCAAGGGAAAATGAACCTGACCCAAGTAGGTGGACAGAGAAGTCAAGATGGTCAAGGGAAAATGAACCTGACCCAACATCGGCCGACGATCGCTCGCTCGACACTTGCCATCTCGGCACCCTGTCGGACACCTCGCGTGTGCAGCCATGGCATCCTCGGTTGTGCGCTGTTCGTGCCCCGGGGCCGCATCTGGGATTGGGCACGGACACTCCGTGGCGGCTGGAGCGATTTGCAACTCCTCCCACTGGTAATGACCGGTGGGAGTGCCTGGGCAGTGGAGACGGAGCCGGCGAATGGTGGGTTCGTGTGCTGAAGAAAAGCAGGGTGAGAGCCTTCCACCCCCTACATAGGGGGACGCCCTTTATGATTGAGAGAATGGCTTCGACGAGGGTGACAGTGGCCTTCCATCGAAACAGCACTCGAGAAGCCTGGAAGCGGCAGGAGATCATGGATGACTGGATCAACTCACGCAACACCGATTTGGCTGATGTCTACGAATGGAGGGGCTACAGTTTTTTCTATGTGAGATTCCCTCCAAGGGCGACTGAAGGACATGTGGGCTCTGCATCTTTGAACCCACTTCCACCTCCTGGCTCGGTGACTCAAAGTCTGCATGGCTATGGAGAAGATCATCCGTCGAGGTCTCGAGCAGTAGAAAGGGGAAGAGCTGCGCTGGAGGAAGCAGAGCGTCGCTCCTATGCTGCTGTGGAGGCATCTGCTGAGAGCGCTTCGGGGCATGCGAATGAGGAGAGCCAGGGCTATCGAGCCCGATTGCAGGGCTATGAGGCTAGGGGCGAGACAGGCACCATCGAGTGCGGCTGGGCTCGGGCGCTGGCTGGTGAGGGATTGATTCAAGAGGATCCATCCCAGATGCCTGTTTGGTTAGGCATTGGAACGGCCGTGCATGGAGAGAATCGGGAGCCAGAAGACACCGACAGCTCCCATTCTCGCGGCAGCTTTGAGAAAGTGTGATGTCAAAGACATCAGGGGGAGTGAGAAATCCTGGGCACCACTCCACCCTTTCTTTTGAAGTTGACACGTCAGTCATGAGCACTGAAAACAACCCAACCTGAACTTTGGCTCAAGAAACAAGTGCGGCAGCTTTTTGCTTTTGGTGTCGCACGCTCAGATTCCATTGGGTTGATGAAACCTGTGGTGTTCTGTTCTGCTAACAAACGAGAACAAATCATTCTAGACACCACCACTAGCCTCTGAAAACGTCTCTCGTTGGTGCCAGACCCCTCTCGAGTGAAACATTTCACCAGGCTGCTTTGCAGGTCTAGTGATATTTGCGGCGTCTTGTTGGCGAAAAAGGTGGCCAAGTGCACTTCTTGGAGGGTCAAAACACTAGTCACTAGCCCGTCAATTAGGAGTCCACCTATCGAACTCTGCCCGAGACATGGGATTCGAAGGAAGTTACCTCAAAGAATTGACAATGACTAGAGCTTGTCAAACCCTATGTAAGTCCATTCTCTGCCAAAAAGACTAAACTCTAAACACGGGAAGTGTAAACCACAATAAAATGCTGGATTGCTCTCTGCTGACCATTAAGATAGTTCCATCTGCAAAGTCTCTCATCCACAAGAAATCCGCATGTAAAAGCCACCTGTCGATGAGTGCATCTTCCCCCTCTCAGGACCCAGGTTTGCAGGGGAGCCTATGTCACCTCAGTCAACGGGCTGGATCGATAATCAAACGATGTGGCCACAGCGGCTACAGGTCAATCATCCTGCACCGTTTTGCTCTCGGAAATGGACAGAACCTATCCGACCTATCTAAATAAACAGTCCTTTCCTTTCCTTTCCTTTCCTTTCCTTTCCTTCCTTCTCTATCTCTCTCTCTCTCTCTACCTCTCTCTCTCTCTCTATCTCTCTCTCTCTCTCTCTCTATCTAATCGAACCCTACAAAGCCAAGAAAACGGTCACCTCTCTTTCTGAACCTGAAAACAATCTATCTGGATAATACTGCTGGAATATATGTTTATGTTTAAAGTGTGCACCAAACTCAAGAAATACAGTATATAGATCTGGGAAATTCGCGGGTGGTCCTCAGCTTTCCCATCAGATGAACCATGCTTTTTCTTCCAGGCCCTGAAAGCTCAAGGCTTCCTTTCTGAGAACTCGAGTGGAGAAACCCCTCTCCCCGAAGAGTCGCTCTATTTGACGACAAACTTCTATTCGGTCCCCTCCCCTTGACGAGTCAGTCGCCCAAGAGCCAATCCCCTCCAAACGCACGGAAAAAGAAAGTACACACATGCAAATGACGGTCATGCAATCCTCCTCTTTGACCAAGCTCCAACGCGCCCCTCTGAGGAAAATCCGTCCACACCAAGCCTTTTCGGCAGTTTCCACCGAAGGGCGTGGCCACACGGGGGATCGCATCTTGTGCTTCTCGCATCCGCTTGGCGGCCGCCGCCGGCCGGTGGAGGTTCCTGTGAACGTTGCATTGTTCTCGCAAGGTCAACCGCAAACTAGTCATCCAGAGTGGTCAACGCACTCTCCCATCAGATCTGAGCACCAAATTGGCCGTGTTCATGTCAGATTCGGGCACCTCCCACAAAACCTCTTCCGTTTCTCACTGCACAGCAAAGCATCTTCACGACCTGGTTCCAGCCAAGCAGCCCCACGGAGACTGGGCAGAGCACCAATCCAGAGACACTACCCTCCACGTGACCTTGGTGATGCAATCGTGGGACCTTCTCTCACTTGATGGTGTTGGAACAACCCTTCAAGAAAATGAAATTGCAAGATGGGCCATGGATGATCGATTCCACTCTCCACATAGTACCCTTAAACAAACACATCCCCCAAACTGTAAGGGAATCTTGTGCGTTCGGTTTTGCAAGACTCCTGGTCGGCTGTCCACCTGTCCAACTGGGTGAAGGGACCCTAAATGGGTTTCATCCTTGCAGCACCCCGCTCCAAATGGCCTCCAACCTAATAGCGATGGCCTCCCATGTGATGTAGATGAAAATCCCTTTGCTGTCCGAATAAATCAGCCATGAACATCAATGAACCCACCCTGCACAAGTCCCAAGGCACCGATCTCTGGGATGTCGGCGTTTTCCCCGCTGGGCGGCAGCTCTGGCAGCATGTCTTGCGACAAGGCCTCATCGTCCCCTGGCGGTCTGAAATGTGCAGCGAAGCCGGACCTGGGACCTTTGGAGGTGGCGCTTAAGGACTTCTCGATGCATTTCCCTTACATGTTCCCGACAGATCAACCGCATCTCGCATGATGCAAGGGATTGGGGCGCAAAAGATTGCAGGAAGTCTTCGCAGTTGAATTGTGGCCTGCGGGCCACTGTCCACAAACAATTTGCAATACATGTGGAAAGGCAAATCCCCGTTAAGAAACGTCTTCAAAGTGAAGGCTATCTCCTTCACACCCAATCAGCACTGATTATCATCCAAAAAAGGAGCTCCACTTCTTTAAGGACCACCAAGGACTCACCAAACCCCAACAAACCTCCCACCAGCACGTGCTCATCTTCCGCCTGTGGAGGACAAGGCCCGCTCGGTGACGGTGACGCCAGTGCGGCTTGTCCACACACCGCTGGTGTCTGACAAGGCGGTGAGCTTCCTCCGCATGGACGAGGACTGGAAGGCGCAGCCGGAAGACATCTTTTAAAGAAGATGATCCTGGAAGGCATCTTTTCAACTGAAGTGAAAGGTCCTGGTGGTTTCTGCCACAGATGGCTGGTTCATTTACCAGTGACTTGGTTCATCTCGGGGCTGTGAGGTTACTTAGCTACAGTGTGGGGGCTCAAAAGATTGATGTTCAGACGTCCCACCGGTTGGGCCCATCACTCACCGGCAGCCAGGCGGCGAGGCACTTCGATTGGTGCTGCCACGCGCGCTGCGGGCAGTGTTCCTGGAAACTCGAAGGGAAGTTGGCAAGACTGTTGGTCCATGAAAACGGTCTTTTTTGTGTTACTTTTTCAATTATGCATTGAAAGGTTGAGACATTGGTGTTCCGAAGTGAGATCTATCCTTTTAGCTTTCGATGCTTCAGATGAAAATCCTCCTGGGAAAGACTGACTTCAGAATAAAGTCTATAAGATCAGGAAGGAGTCCCCTGCTGTTTGGAAAACCATCTTGTAAACTGGTTTAGCACTGGTTTTCCAGGTTGTCCTCACCAGCCACCACCCACTGTCAAAATCCAAGGTGCGACAAGCTCGGCAGCCCGCTCATGACCGACTGGCCAGCGGCAGGTCGTTCTTTTTGAGGGTTTCTTGCGGGGGGCGTCAACAAAGTGAGGTCCGGGTGACACACATCCCATTTGCGGGGGTAAAGTGCGTTCCATGATAGAGAACATCAGTGTCCATGTTGGCAAACTGGGCATTCAAGCTGGCTCTTTTGACCCGAAGGGTGAGACTGAACATTCGCAATCAAAGAAAACTAAAAAGGTTGGGCCTTTCAGCAACCCTCTGTCTGCAAGAGTTCACACCCTAAATGTTGCATCATCGACGTCCAGCCGCCTGGTGATGGGAGGAGCTGAAGTCATCCACACTCTTGCTCCGATCTGGCGCACGCACACGCGTATGTCCGTCGTGCTGAGAAAGGAAGCAAGAAGTTCAGCTTGGTAGCTTAAAGAAGCACGAGAACGGTGGAGAAAGAATCTGGGTGTGGCTCAAGAGTGAAACTAGAATGGACAACAAACTGTGATCATTCTTCCTTGTATCACTTGGTTTGCGTGTTACCTTCTTTTTGATCCAGTGATGCTCACTGCTCAGAGGGCTTGGCATACCTGGTAGGTGGACACAGAGAAATCAAATGTGAACAGTGAACATCTTTCAATTCAAACAGAATCAGTTTGGCTGTCTTCAAACAACTTTCCCTTTCATCCAACTTCTGAACTACAGCTCTTCTCAAAAAAGGAAGACTGCCATATGACCCCATCCTCCCATCCTAACCCTCCCAACCCCCGCATCAACCCCTTCCTTTTCTTGGCCCTTCTTCCAACCGCCTGAGGACCGGGAGCGCGGCAAGTTGGGCTCCTGGACCGCTAAGGCGTGGCTCTCCATGTACGGCATATCCAACTCCTCTTGGTCAGCGCGTTCGTCGGTGGACCGGACAAGCAAACGTGCGATAACCTGCACTCGGGTCTTGGAGTAGATAACGTTCTCCAACACTTGCGAAGGAGGTTGCTGTTGATTTGTTTGTGGTCTACATGTTCCTAGGGAGAGCGCCTGAAGAAGACACCAATACCGCAAAACTGCTCACGCTCTTTTGTTGGACGGGCGCGCTCGCATCGCGCTGCCACTGGCCCGTGCCTCAGGATAGCAGGGGATGCCTTCGCCTGTGTACGTCGTGCCAGGCAACACCACCGTGTCCTTCAGCTGTGGCCGCTCCCGCTGGATCTCTGCCTGGGCATGAGAGATGCAGAGATGCATCAGTCACCAGTGCACAGGTCAAGCATTCCAACCTGCTGATGCAACTGAACCGTTCACCAGCACCGACTAGCACCAGGACCAGCACCTCGCGCTGTTTGAAGAGCTCGCCTCCTTGACGACCTCGTCCACCCAGGCGGCGTTCGCTGCTTCGGGCACCGCGTTCTCCGCCTTCTGTCGCAGGGCCAAGGGCAACACCTGCAACGCAAGGGGCAAGGGAAGCCCAGAGGGTGCTCAAAGAAGCTGAGAAGCTGAGGGTGGAGATGGTCAAGAGATGCTGCGTGTGGGAACTTACGAAGGAAATCGACGCCTGTAGAAACAAAACCAACATATGTAGGCCAAAGCTGAATCATGACTGTGCACCAAAAGAAAAACCGGAAGCATTGCGCTCAGACTAGGACTTGGTCTAACCTGAAGAGACCAAAAATCAGGGTGGTCAGTACTCCAAAATCAGGATCACTCAGGTCCAAAAGCGTCAGTCCCCACATCACACAGCCTGGTCCTCCTCATGCAGCTTCCGAAGCCCCAAAGCTCCTGAGCTGACGGAATATCCTCACCAGGCCATGCAAAGTAATATGAAAATCTCAGCAAGTCCCTTGTTTGGAGGTCACCTTCGAGGTGGAGGTGATGGGCCTACATCTCAACCTCGCACATCTACGACCACCCTGAAGTAGAGGATAAAGAGATGAATATGGAAGAATCTATCCACCAAGTCTATAGTTTGGAAGGATCTTCCCTGCTTTTCTCCCAACTTCCTCTATTCCTGCCATCCTGTCATCCAACTGCCCATGCCACACACGCCCGACCCAAACCCTGCTTCCAAGGTGCTAGGCTCCACACGGCCATAGGTCTTGGATTCGATACCCAAACCGTTCACCATCAGATCCTTCTGAGGCTCCTGACGGGTTCGTCGCACGCGTTTTTTCGCGTCCACCTGTCGGGTTCCTCGCTCGTCGCCGATGCCCAGTCTGATTGGATCACATCACATCGGTCCCATGAGGGGTACCAGATCGTTGACGCACATGAGTTCTGTTCCAGTCACCCGTGTCGCAGCAACCGGTGAAAGTTGCGTTGCTCAACCCTAGAAACCCCCATCCAACCCATCCAAAAGGCTTGTAGGAAATTATTCCAAACCATTTGGCAACAACCAAATTCTTGTAAACACAGAAGCTGTTCAGGGGGTCTGATTCGGGCCGTTCCCACCCCCGAGGCGCAGGGTGTGGGAAGGTTTCAAGTATGCTTCAGAAAACTAGACCAAAAAAACAAACTCGTCTCCCCGCTCTCCCCGCTCTCCATGCCCCGATATCTGCTTAGGAGCAATAAAGGTGTCATGGGCCACCACGGTCGCCTGGCACGAGATCCGTTGAACAATGCTCGGTGGGCTCGGTTGGCAACGAAGCAAACATTGCAAAGAATCGACCTATTCGGGGACGTCGAATGGAACTCCACCTCCTTCAGTTGTGCCGAAAAAATAAAGTAGCGTCCTTGTTCGTAGCGATGCCAGGAGCCCCTAGCAGCGATGCCCTTGTTCCTACTTCTCTGAAGAGGCCATCGCTACGAGGTTGGAGGCGCCACGCCCCGAGCCTTGGAGCTGTGGAAGAGTGGCTCAATCGCTTCGCGGAAGACGCCCAGCCTGGAGCAGTTGAGTTCACTCGGTGGGCCCCGGTGAGGCCCTTGGCTAGGCCCTAAGGGCTTCTGTCCGGACACTCTGTTGGTTTACTGTGTTTTTGTGTTATGTTAGTTTTTCTGTTTGCATGGTGTGAACGATGCAATCCAAACAATTGTTTTGAAGATCTTTGGACCCTTAGCAAAAGACGTCTTGGAACTAGCAAAACTCAAAATCGAACCAAAAAGCACAACAAAGCCTTATAAAACAGTCATCCACCTCATCCAACAACCAGTTACAGCTAGAAGGCTGAAACCAAAACAACCTGGCCCAAAACCAACATCAAATAAAACATCCACAGCAAGAAACACACGCTAAAATCCAACATAATATCTACAGTACCAGCAACGAGGTGGGTCAAAACGCTTGGTCGTGCAAAACCAGCAGAAAACTTGTGAAAGGTCTGGACCGCCTTAGCCTGCCTGGCATTTGCCTGGTTTTTTCGAGTGAGGTCAACTGATCCGATGGTCTCAGGTGCCACTCTCCTCAGGCCGAGCCGCTTGTTCAGCAGCATTGCGATGCAAATGATGCCGAGAGGCACACTAAGCAGTCCACCTGCATGTGCAAAGACCACCAGCATCAGCCCGTCATTGAGAAGACCCCCTGAACCCACCAGCCAACTAAAGGAAACAAGAAAACGCCAAACATCACAAACACACAGTAGTGTCTCATGATGGTCCTATGATCTAGTCCATACCCCAACCCACCCCACTAGCTTGTGCTGCTTGCGCTGCTTGCACTGCTTGCACTGCTTGCACGTGCCTATGAGCCCCCAAGGTGGCGGCTCGGGTGGTCGATCCACCGCGCCCTCCAAAAGCTGTTCGAGCCCCGGCTCTTCGGTGGGCCTGGCAGTTGGAGTGAAGAATCGTTACTACTAGCTTCTTGTTACTACTCGTAAGGCACTTGTTACTAGAAGCGATGCACTTGTTCCTAGTAGCTTC
>CAXAMN010021795.1:55592-83080 GCA_963970005.1 Durusdinium trenchii | reverse complement strand
AGTAGCTTCTTGTTACTACTAGCTTCTTGTTACTACTAGTAAGGCACCTGTTACTACTAGCGTGGCACTTGTTTCGACAAGATTCTTGGACATAAAGCCGATCTTTCCCGACGCCGCCTGATGCCATCGGTGATCAAAGGCTCCTTGTTCACCATGGCTGGACAGCCTGGGGGGAGAAGTGGACCCTGCCCAAAGCCTTCGGCCCTGGCCTATACCCCACAGCTGTAGGATATTGTAGGATGAAGACGGTCAAGAACTGTCGAATCAAAATGTCCATGTGCAAGGCCCAAACTGAAGCTCGCAGGAAATGGCTCGAAAAAGAGCTTCGCTTCAACGGATGCACAGCCAACTTCATCTCAAAGCCAAACCCTCGCCCTCATCCCATCACCCACAAGCACAAAAAAGTAAACAAACCTTATTGAACTCAGCCAGCTGCATTGACACTGTTGCAGGTGACCCACACTGGTCCGACCCGCCGACTGCGGCGCTTGACCGTCGCGCCTTGGAGCTCGTCCATGGGACTGTTGCAACCATCCTGGGAGCACGACTTCAAGACCTGGCACCAAACGGAGAACTGGACCGGACCAGCTCGGAGCTCGGGCGGATATTCCCGGAACATGCGGTCTGCCGATCAATGTATTGGGCGACTGGGCCGTTGGGCGGTTCTGCGTGGCTTCGACTGAGCTGGGTGAGTCGGGTTGGCTTGAAAATGGGTAAAGCCGAGGATTGCTATCTACTTCGCTTGTCCGATTTCTGGGAGCCACCAAACTTCTGATTGGTCCGTTTCATCCATTGTCCAGCCACAGCAACTCCGCTCTCTTCAAGCCACACCCGCGTGACCGACCCGCCTGAGCGTTGGAGATCCGCGTGAAGGCGCTGGAGCTCAAGTTTCTTTCCAGCTCCTGGCGCTGCAACAGCGGTGTTGGTCGCTGCAGGGATTCAGTGCTGTTGGTTTCTGTGCAAACACAGCTTTGGGATGCTGTACTTTTGAGCCTGACCTACAGTGCAGAGTTCATAACACAAAATTTGAAAATTTGTGATTTCTTCGCAAGTGCACGTGTACGGGACCATTGACTAAGCGAAATGGTCCAAGTGGTGGAAAACGAGTGACTAGCTGGGTTTGGTGGAATGATATCCCCCTTGTGGAGGTCTCTGGGGTGAGGGATTTGTTTTTTTAAAGAAAAAATCATTTATAAAATGGAATCCCTCAGGCTGCTGCTTTATAAACTGAGAACCCGACCTTTATATAATGGCGAGACAACATACAAGAGCAAAAAACATGAAAATCCGCAGACGCCTTTTCTCTCTTTATGGACTGGTTGTCCATGAACCGGTGATCATTTTGATCCGAAAATGGTCCATGTTTATGGAATGCTCAACAAACATCTTGCTGTGGTTCTGTCCACTATACGCACTATAAGTCTAAAGCCATGGGAGCCTGCATGGGACTATCACACAAAAATGAGCCATTTATGGTATAGCAATATAGTGGCTATAGACTCCATGTAGGCAAATCCTATACAGGACTAGTTTCTGTTAACTCTTTTTGAAGAAGAAGAATTCACTCAAAACATATCAAAAGAATGAAAGTCAACTAATTTCTAAACAAGGGAGCAACTGTGCAATTTATATAAGACAAGTGATAGCAACCGAATCAAAACATGTCCATCCATTTCCCATCACTTCCCCTGCCAAAGACAATGCACAACTTGAATGTGGCACATGGTGAATGCTCAGGTTTTGATCAGCACACAAAATCATGTCAACATGTTCAATGAACATCAATGAACATATTTATGTGTGCAGTGTTTTTCCTTTTGGCATTGTTGTGTTTCACTTGTTTTTGCTTGCAAGTTTGTTGAGATGATTGCATTCGGTTGCTATCACTTGTCTGAAATTGCACAGTTGCTTCTATGTTTTAAAAATATACAGTTGACGTTCATTCTTTTGAGATGTTTTGAGTGTGATTCTTCTTCAAACAGAATTCACAGAAACTAGTCCTGCATAGGATTTACCTACAGGGAGCCTATAGCCACTATACGGCTATACCATAAATGGCTCATTATGGTGTGATAGGCCCATGCAAACCCAGGTATGTACTAGAAACCTTGGTTGTAGAGCCACTATTGTAAGGGAGCTATAGAAACAGCCGTTAAGCTGCGAATTCTTTTTGGGCCGCGAGCTGCGAAGGTAGGTGCAATGACATCCTATACATATGTGCATGGTAAAAGTGTACATATTACATGGAGTGAAAATACACCCCCCTCAGCTAAGGTAGCTTTGCCACCGAAGCTGGACGCGGAAAGTGCACGAGGGCTTGTGCAGGGCACGACAGTGATGTCGGCTCATCGCATGGCGGCATACGTGGATGCTAGCAATCCACTGCCAACGTGGCCCTGTACGTGCATTTTAGTTATTCGCTCCCCGCCGCCAAAAGGACATTGAAAGATTGGACTTGGGAGGAAAACCGCATACATATTGACAATGGATGTCATGCAATGAATTATGCTCGCTCAGGCAAAAGTGTTGAGACTTGGCTCAATTATCGCCGATGCCACCAGGTCTGACTCGAGCTCCAGTCCCACGAGCGGCGGTCCCATTGCCGCTGCTCGCCCCACTCGCTCCAGTTCCATGAGCTCCATCCCCACGAGGACGATGCTGATCCGGATGCACGTGGGCTCACCGGTGAGGGTGGCGGAGCTCTGTTTGCTTTCGATGCGGGGCTTCCGGCTTCACCAGTGGAGGCCTTGCGCTTGCCTTTGGCTTGGCGCTGCTCTTGAGTCTGCTTGTTGACAACATCACGCCGTGCGGCGGAGAGGCTGTCGTGACAAAGACGGTTGATCATCTCCCTTGCGCCATCTTGATGCATTCGATGCACGCCATCCCAAGCCAAAAGGCCACGATGGGCATCAGGTGAGCTGAGGTACTCAACGTACTCGCGCAGGGAAAGAAAGGAAAAATTTTCTCATTCAAACTTTTTTCTAATGATATTCAAACTTTTTTGAATGCTTGTTAAGCTGGCTGAACTAAAGATTTTTCTTTTTTCAAAACTAGTGACTAGCACATTTGCATTCAAGTTTGCTGGTAGCAGCGCTGAATTTCTATGCATTTGCCATCAATTCCACACTGGTAGCATTATTGGTCATTGGTTGGTGTAGTTTTTAAAACTCGGGTTTTGTATTGGCAGGGCGCCTAACCAGGTATTTTGTATTGGCAGGGCGCCTAACCAGGTAGTAGGCGGACTCCCAGGAAAAACACAAGTGTTTCTACACTTTTGACACCACAAAATTACAGAAAATTCATCGTGTTTCTGTTCAGCTGTTTGGCTTGTTGAGCCCATCCGGTCGCTGAAGCACAGCCATGGCACGAAAGAGAGGAAGACCTCCGAAGCGACGCCCCCCAAAGTACCGATTGGGTAAGGCATGCGCTTTGCCAGGCCCTCTCTGGGACTTGTGGTTGAAACATGTCTTGGACAAAGGGCCAACATGGCTGTATGTTTGCCTGCTGTTGACCCATGTCTTGTGCTGCAGGGTGACAGAGGTATTGAGGCTGAGAAAAAGGGATATCAATTTCAAGCGCAGCACTGTGTTTGTTGGACCACTGAAAAAGGGCCGTCCAATGGTCAAACATGTCATGAAACCAGCTATGGCCAAACTCCGTTCTCTTCGCGATCAAGGAGTGGCAAGGCGGAGGACAAAAAACAAAGGGATGTGGGGCGCCATCAAAGAAATGGATAGGTGGCAGATCCCAGTCCACGCTGATGACTTTCTCTTCCCCTCATCGCGGAGTGACTGTGAGACACCGCACATGAACAAGAACACTGTGTGCAAGGCAATCGACAGGATTCGAAGCTCCTTTGACCCGCCTATGACTATCCAAACCAAAACTATCCGCAGCCATAGTGGGCGACACCGGATGGTGAATGATTTGAAGCGGTGTGGTGTCCCAGAAGGCACAGCCATGCACTTCGCCCGGATCGTCGATCGCAGGACCTAATGGTAATCTTGTGTCTATTTTTCTTTGCATGAGCTTTTAAACAGCAGAGGTTGCATTGCAGCACCAGACTTGGCAGGACATTTCTGGGATATGGCGCTTTGGATGATGAACAGACCGGACAAGCGCTGGAGAGCAACAGCAAGCTTACCAAAACGATGGCAGAGCTTTATGGGCCACCTGCCAAAAAGAAAAAAGGCAAATAGTGGTGTGGTGGCACCCATTGAACTGAACGTGCGCGGAGCTGCTACGTTTCACCTCTTTGCATGAACATGGCCACTGACTGACCAGCGATCTCTGCGCAAAACACTATTACTATATAAATATGTCTATATCTAAATACAGATGCGTGGCAAAGCTTACCCGTGCAGCTACCTGGGCTTGCGTATGGACCACCCACAGAAATGGGAGTCCCTCTATGACAATACCCAGATGCTGACGGATGGCTGTGGTGACATATTACGTTGGACAACTACTATGTTATTTGAATTATAAACATTTGAATCATAAACACTGGTTGAAGGCTGCATGTTACTTTGGAAGCTTGAGGGATACCAAAAAATCTACAAACCAAATCGACTGTCATGATATTGGGGGTGTCTTAACTTAGTGGTTCAATGATATGCGCTCGCATTTCTTGACACTTTATGGCTTCCATAAGGTATACACGTTTAATTTGTAGAGATTATTCAATATGTCTTTAAATTCCAAGTATCTTTATGGGAGTTTTAGGGTTTAGGGTTTTGTGATATTTAACCTTTGTGGGTTTAGGGTCATCGGACAACTATTTTATTTAAGCGGGTTGCCTTAAATATTTGGGCTTGCAGTTGTTCACCGAAGCGCCAAGCCAAATATACCTTTTTCCAAGCAGATTCATCTGTGCGTCAGCTTTCACTGGAAAAAAGGCCGGTTATGGCCATCAACATGGCGGTGAAAAGTTCTTTCAGCGCTGCCACTTACCAAACCCTCACGAGTGTTGGTCACCAACAATGACCTCCACATCAGCTGTCAATCCCAGCATTCTCATCCGCTTTCGCAGCGGCGGTGAGTTCTACTGCTGACTTGGCTGGGACACGCAACGGAACCTTGGTCATAACCATGGGCCTGACTGGCGTCAGGCCTTTCCCCGCCGTTGCGCTCCACTTCACTGCCCAAATGACATGGGAGCTTGGCGTGTCCCAGTCGCTCGCTTTCAAGCAGCCTGCCAAATGGTGCATGGCCACTTTGGCAACTCCATCTCCTTCAGCTTTGCTCGGCACATCCTCTCCCCTGAAACAGATGTGCACCTCAAGTTCCAGAGTGAAAAACCCTGGTTTGTCTGGCAGTGGTTTGTCGTGCAGTTTGTGGTACTGCACACCTGCCTCAGGGTGGGTCTTGCGTCGTTCTGCAAAGAGCTGTGACAAAGTGAGTGGCTTGCCATTCACTGCCACCACAGACTCGGCATCTTGCAAAGTAAAGAGCACATCGGCATCCGTCATTTCAGTGATTTCTTCACCACTTGACTTTTTGCTCTTCTTTGCAGGCGCTTGACCGGCACTATCGCGTTTGTACAGCCAAAATTTGCCCTTGTACCACCCAGCGATGATAGTCCCAGCAGGCACCAGTTGCTCTTGTTCCGATCCATTCTTGATGAAAATACGGCGGTTCAGGCCAATGATCACACTCAAGCGTGTCTTCGCATTGATGGGAGCTTCGTAGGTCAATGGACTGGGAATGTCAGCTTCGGGAATTGCCTGAGGGAAAAAGCACATACAATCAGCACAGCCAAAATACTATAACACAAAACACTAAAACACAAAGATTGTTGACCGGAACTGACATTGTAGACAATAACAATGTGCCTCAAATTTCACTGCTGCTGCGCTTGTTTCTTTCTTTGCTGGTTGCATTCCAGGTTCAGTCTTTGGTCCTAGAAGCCCCCGTTTGCCAGAAGATCCGCTGCCGCTCTTGTCCTCAACCATGTCCACCGGGAGCTCCGAGCGAATCTTCTCCAAAGCAGCTTGGAATTCTGAGCCAAACCTGGGGTGGTCGTGGTATTTTGTAAGCAGCGCAGCCGGCACTTTCAAAGTGGGCAGCCCTTGGTATTTGACTGTCTTGTTCCATGTCAGAACATTCAGCTGAGGCTGAGCCGGCGGTGCTTCCACCATGTCCGGCGGCAAAGTAGCGCCAGGCAAAGTGACCGATTTGGGCAGGGGCACGCTGCCATCCAACAAGCCATCTGTCATCCAGCTTTCAAAATGGTGAGTTGCCCACTCCATTTTCTCATCCCCGCCAGCAAAGCCCAAATAGTATAAAGGCAAACCGCTGGTGGCAAATGTGTGGTCCATCACACTCGCTTTCAAGAATTCTGCTGTGTGCGCACTAAGATCAACCACCATCACAGCAGACCTTGCGCCTGTTGGTGGTTCGAGCCCTTGCAAGAAGCCGCGCAAACACTTGCGCGCCGCGTCGAGCCCTATTTGTTGATGTTTTTCGGGCGCATTCACATGCGTCTCCATGTATGTGGTCGCAGGGAGTGCATCAGGAGAGACGTCCTCTATCTGAAGCATATCCCGCGTCAAAGTCAACTGAGATTCCTCCAGTAATGGCTTCTTCATCAATGGCACTGGCACGGCTCGCCATTTCTCACACACGCTTTGACACGCTGACTCTTCCATTGGCAGCAGAAAGCGTCCAGGCTGCACAAGCGTTCGCTTCTCACGGTCGTCGTTCTTCCCGGAGAATGGCATCGCCCAACGGCCGTCAGTATTCAGGTTTCCGTTGCTCAATAATTTGTTCGCTGATTCTTCCACCCGGTACAGGTGCCCCTTCTTGTGGAAGTAGACAGGAGTAAGCACTCCCCCGAAACCACCTTCGGAGTTCACCAAGGCACCGCACACAGCAGCCTGTGTGTGCTGCTCTTGGGACGTGAAACAACTTGGCGCGGCCCAGTTGAGAATGATCAAGGTCAGAATTTGGTCTTTCTGGCTCAAGGATTCCAGCTTCATGACTTGGGATCGCATGGCGTGGAACTGCTGCATACACTCAGTCGGAGACCCCAAAGTGCTCAGTGAGACCTTCCAAACTGAGGATGAGCGGTCCATGACGTTCTTGGCAACTTGTTTGGCAGCATTTTTGCGGGCCAAGCGGTGCTGAAGCTCTTGAAAAAAGACAGCAGACTGCTGGTCTTTGTTTCGCGTAAACCAGACCTTGAACACGTCACAGTCACGCAGCACATTGGACAAAGCAAGCTCGTACGCTTGCCGTTCCAGTTGCGCTGCTTGAATATTGGGCCCCGTTTTCCCCATTGACGCCATCTTTTTTTCAGTATCTGCAACGTGCTGTTGGACCAAGGTTTTGAACAATGAGATATCACCATGCCCGAACTGGCTGCTCTTCTCCGACAAAGCTGATTGCAATTCAAGGTTCAAGTTCGGGTCTCCCTCGACCCAAACCTCAAAGACCTGCGAAAATGACTCTCACGAATCATTAAAACATCACATGAATATGCTAAAACGTGCTATTGACCGAGTGAATGCTAGAATCAAACATAAATTTGATGTCTTGGAACCTGCGTTGCTGGGAATACAAAATCATAGTGGAAAAAAATTCAGGTGCGCCTCTGTTTCAATGATGCTTTGAGAGATTGGATTCTGATCAACCAGCTCGGCTGCCAAACTGATCAAAACCTGTGACATTGCAAGGGCTTCTTCCAACCCTTCTTTTCTCATTTTCTGGTGAGTTCCCGGCAATTTCTTCTGATGCTGTCGGTGGACAAACTGCACCATCATCAGCAACCCTTGCTCAGTCACTTGAAGCCGGTCATTCCAAACCTTGCTGCCTGAACGGCTCCTAGCGCCCACTGACAGCTTCTTGTTGCTAAACGCATCTTCCAAGAATGCTGTGTTGGACCCGAACTCACTCAGGTGCTCCAGAAGTACCTGCGTGACTGCGCTGGGCATGTTCAGCAACTGCAACAAGGCTACTCGTTTATTCCCTTGCAATGAACCAGCTTGTGTAGACCCTTGGTTCCAAGCTTTGATGACTTGCTCAGGGTTGAGGCCTTTCTGTTGCAAAAGCGCAAGTTTCCCCAACCATGTCAGAACACAGTGGGCTTTTCTGATACTACCTTGCTGTGACAGCTTCGCGTTCGCCAATGCCACGGATTGGCTGTCAGAGCTCATCAGTTCACGCCGTGCAAAAATTGCTGTGAGACTTCGTTGCAAGTCTGGAGACAAGGAGTCCAAAGACCAACCCCGCTCAATCACTTGGGAAGCCAAGAAAAGCATTGCGCATGCTCTTGCGCTTCCTTTCACATAGTGGGTCCAAAAACTAGGACATTCGTCTGGGTCACCTGTCGGTGTTGGGCCTGGGAACAACAGCAAAGGATCCTTCTCAGTACACACATTGTTGGTGAGGTACTCGTCCAACAGTTCTAAACAAGTGTGCAAAAAAGGCGCCGGTTTGGTGCTCTTAGCTGCATCGAACCCAAGGTCACACAAACGCAGTGGAAATATCAGGTTCATGTCCATTGGCAAAGACTTTGAACCATGGTAAATCAGCTCATCTCTGGGTGGGAAATGCGTCTGCAAAGCTGATGCAAATTCAGCCAACTGCTCATTGGTCTGGTAGCGTTGACGCAAATACTGGGCCGGACCATGCCAATGCTTCAGCTCTGCAGACAGCAAAGCTAGTGCATTGTCTTTGAAGCCATCTGGGTGCAAAGGCATGGTGCCCGGCACAGCCACTCTACTGGCGCACACAACCTCCGCCTTCACTGAAGCCTCTATTTTGGCTTCAGGGTCTGGAGGCTCATGACTTGCGGGCATCTTTGAAAGCGCAGGTCCAGGTGATGTCTCCATGGACTCATCGAGAACCCTTTCAAGATCCCCTTCTTCTTTTTTGACTTCTGCCATTTGCGCAAAGGTAGTGGCCACTAGACTTGGAAAATCTCTGGGGATTTGAACATTGGTCCAGCAGATGCGCCAACCACAAGTTTATTGTGGGAATGGAAAAATATAGTGAATCCAGAGATGGAGGCTAACCCAACAAGTGAAAGCAACACAACACACGGATGTGAGACTACATTTTTGTGTACCCCGGACATCGGCAGATTTCAAACGAAATCAGCGGATATCCGGGCCACCACCTGCAAACTGGCGGATATCAACATACACTTTGGTGTACCCAGGGTTCTGCTAGTTTTGTGTCTGAAGGGGGGACATCGGGGGATTTCAAACGAAATCAACGGATGTCTGGGTACATTTTTGTGTACATGTGGTTCGGCTGGCTTTGCTTTTTTTGCCAGCCAAGTGAGTCAGGTCTGGTGGTCGTAAAGGCAGCTTCGCTAATTGCTGCATGCGTCAAATTAAGTAGTGAACCGGCTACCGTCCACTCAGAGCTTGCTTCCAGCTGCTCACCCGCCATGCGGATGTACTGTGGCGGCTACTGCGTGCGCAAAACTTGTGCACAGTTGTGGTGTGTAATATTGACACCACTTCGACAAGGAAATCCCATCAATAGATCCTTCAATTGCCCGATGCTTGCCCGCTGGGCATGTGCATTGGAGGGGTTGAAAGACCTGTAGAATCGCTGGAGCGTTGCTCAACAACACAGTCCGCTTGCGAATGGGCTCTGGAGATTCTCCAGGTGTGACCAGGCCTGTTCTGCACTGGTCAAATGCAACGCAAAACGAGCTTGGCAAGGCGATGATGTCTTGCACAGAGCGCCTTTGCCATGAGCTCGCTCGGAAAGGGTGCTCGAAGCAGAAGTATCTGCCTTTGTCTTGCTGCAAACGACAAAGGGACATGCTAAAGTTGAGCATAACATCCGCTTCTTGGAACCTGCGTTCTTTCTCTGCAGCTGCCATCTTTTTCAGGTTAAATAGCTGCTGAAGTGGACTGTACATGGTACAGGGTGGCGAAACGATGATAAACTGTGGGCGCTCGCTCTCCATCAAACGGAGGCATCGCGCCCTGTCCTCCATGGTCAGGAAGTCATATCCTGTGGTGAGGTCCAAGCTCAGCATGGGTGGTGCCACTAGCCCATGTCGAGCCACCGCAAAGCACACACGCGGCGGCGAAAACACTTCCATGAAATGCACTGTGCGCTCCACAACCGTTTCAACATCTGAGCTTTCCATGTCTGACTCGTCAGACTCCGCAACCCGCACCACGACAGCTGCGCGCTCATCCGCCCTGTGGGCACGCGCTTGCCTCTGTGCCCTTTGCAACAGCATGCTGGACAGTTCCTAGTGTTTGGAGCCAAAAAGTGCGCCTGATATGACAGACAACTCAAAAAAACCTTGTTGCTCAAACCAATGCTGAGAAAGCCAAAGAACATGTTCGTGCCCTATAACCGCATGATTTAAGTACCATGTATTACCGGTATAGTGGCAAATTGGATTGGTCTGGAATAAAGAACACAAAAACATATGGTGTCGCGCCAGGCTGATGTTGTTTTGCCGCGCTCACGTAGATTACTGCTTTCGGCTGTCCGTTTGCTATTAAAAAGTTATTGAACGCCAACGCTATGGCGCACGCCCGGGAGCCCAAACCCAAGCAGTCTCATCTGCATTCAAGACTAAGCCCACCTTTTGTCTGCAAGATGGGCAGCCTTTTCGCCGACATTTGCTGTGGCCCAACTTTTCTATCTCTTCGCGAGCTCCAGGCGGCAATGGCAATCTCCCCAGGTGCTTGGCCTTTGGGGGAGGTGGTGCCACCACCGCACGCGCCGGTGCACCCTGAGCCGCGCTGGAGCTTGTGGCTGGCAGGGCTTCTGCCGCTACAAACTCCTCTTCACCACTGGGCAATGACACTTCTTTGGCACTCTCTTTTGCTGGCGCAACAACAGGTTGCTTTGCAGCAAACGCCGCCTCCAATGCTGAGGCTGGGCGTTTCAGGCCTCGGTGTTTGGTTTTGGCTGCTGCAGGGCGTGATTTGGGCGCCACTGTGACTGGGGCAGGATTCCTCACCATCCACTCCACATCAGATTGGTTGATTGCGTTGACCACTGGAGCAGTCGGGTGCGTTGCACGTGTGCCTTTCAAAACCCATGTCATTGAAGGAGGTTTCCAGTTTGGATCTCCCCCTTCCTGATTGACAGTCACAAGCCGCAACAAATAAGCGCTTGCAGCGTGCATTGACCATGGTGGCTGGCATACTGCGTTTGCTGTCTTTGTGAACTCTTTTATTTGGCGTTCTGTGAACTCTCGCCGTCCACGCAAATGAGTTGGCCCTTCGCCCAACGGGTCGAATGCTGCCATGGCATCATGTGGCACGATCACTTGAGGAGCCTGCGAGTCTGATTCACTTGAAATATAGTGTCGGCATGTCAAAATGACATCTTCCTTGTGGGGGGGGTGATCAGGGAAAGTTTCATCTACGATGAGGCCGGAATCTGACGGCAGATTCTTCCTCAACTGAAACCCAAACACATGGACTGCCTCTTCCCCTCGTTCAGTTTTCGCTTTGGTTTGAGTATGCCCAGAGACATTCACTGGAAGCTGGTCCAGAAAAGTAGCGAAGTCAACCGCAGCGTGTATATACTCTAGGTTCAATTCCCGGCCCTCGCGGGCTTTCACTTTGGACAAAGCGTTCAAAAACTCGGGAGGCGATTCCAAATTCAAGTGGTCAGACAACACAGCCCGGCATTCAGAAAATCTCTGGTCAATTTTCCCGTGAGAGTGCCCCACACGGAACTGAGTGACCAAGATTTCTCTGAAAAGGCCCCGGTGGATCAGCCAACTGCAATATTTGAATGTGTTGGCGTTCTTCAATTCTGCAGTCGCGTTGTCCGAATGCAGTCGCAGGGTGTTTGGGAATGGCACCCCACGCCGCTCAAATTCAGCCTGCGCTTCATGGATGACATGCGAAACCAAAGTGAGGTCCAAGTTGGAGTCTTTCACCAGGTCGCAGTCCCCAATGAAAAAATTCTCTGTTACCCCCTCAGCCAAGCATCCCACGAAACGGCATTCTGGCCGCCATAGGCTGGAAAACTGGTGTGTCATTTCGACTTTTTTTGGGATTTTGTACTTTGCCTCATCCATGCCATCAATGGCCAAGCTCAGCAAAGACTGCGTTGGGTCTAAGAGCTCTCCTTTGGCGCTTTGTTGCGCCCGAAGGTTCATAATGGCATCCACCTTTCTGTCTGCTTTCATCGATTCAATGTGCATCTGCAGGTGCTTTTGGACTAAATCTATATCGGCTTTGCTGTGGCATTGCCTCCGCCAAGCTTTCAGCTTCTGGCAATCATTACATTTCTTGTGCTGGTTCTCAGATCGCACTTTCAGCCATTTTTGCCACTCAGAGTGGTACACAAAAGAGAATGTGGAAAAACTAGGAGGACGCAAGTCTGGATGGAAACTCAAAGCAAACTCCCTTATCTCAGTCAAGGTTGTTCCCGGACTGAGCCACTTCACCAACTTGGGGCCTTGGGATTCATCCAGCATGGATCTCTCAGCGGGGCCTGATGCTAAACTTTTCTTGGATTGCACAAAAGTATCGCTTTCAGCCAAATGTTCTGCCATGGTTTCGTACGTCCAAGCCAATAGCACATTGGACGCAGAAACTGCTTGCGAAGAGACTCCAGAACCCAGATTGTTCTGGCGCTGGGTTTGCCTCAGGTCTTCAGGCGGCTCCATGTAGCCGTCAGCCAAAGCTTTGCAAAATCTCAGATACCGAGTGTGGCCCATTTGCAACAAAGATTGCATAGCTTTTTGGCAGCAGGGCTCTACCCCAAAGGCGCTGAACCTTCGCCACCCCGATGCTTGCTTCTGCCATTGCCGCATGCAATCATATTGCAACTTTGCTTTATCGTGCGGCTTCGCGAAAGCCAGCCCTTCGTGCAGCTCTTGAATTTTGATCTGCATCTTTTGGTCCTCTTGCATGCTTTCCCAGCAGTGGAGCTCGCAGCACTTTTCATGCACATCTGGTGGCAATTCTATTTTTTCATTTTCATCTTCCTCAGAACCAGATGGTAGAGAAATATGGCCGCAGTCCTCATTTGGGAGGATGTGCGTCAAAGCCTCTGCATCTGATACTTCTGGTAGGTCAACATCAGCCATGGGCCCGTGAATGAAAGTTGACCCCCTGCGCGGGATAATGGATTCCTTTTGTTTTTGTTTGCAAAATAGGTAATCTAAAGAATGAGTTTTGAACCCACCCCTGCGGGATTCATGGTCTTGAGAAAGCCTGCGTGCGTGTCAATGATACGCACTCGCATTAGAGCCAAAGACAAATTACAGAGTGACAGCCTTTTGTATGACAAGCCCTTGTATAACACTTTGCAGCGTCCAAGTGAATCTAGATGCCACCTTCATAAAACTAACATTTTGATGCAAAAACTTTGAAACACCAACCCAGGCCGTTTGAACATTCAGACATGACGCTCCAAAACTGCTTTGACCGCTTGTGACTTGTGAGATCCAAAAGATGAAACTGTTTGCTCCGTTTTGGGCCTGTCACGCACTGGTGCATCGCAGCTCTGTCCAAAACATATGCCTTTCGGTGTTTAGAAGGCAAGAACCAAAACCAAGCTCGTCAGCTTGAGGTATCCACTCACTTGTTTCCAGCTTCGCTGGCCAAAGCTTGGCCAATATGGATCAACAAATTCGTGATTGATCCCATAGGGCCACCACCCACACCACCAGCGCCGCCATCAGGGCCTGGTGGGCCTTTGCCTGGCCCGCTGCCCAAAGGGGTGTGGCTGTGGTCAGGTGTGGGGCTGGTGGCCTTGGATCGACGTCGCTTCCCCGAGCGCCGCGATGGTGATTTGCTTTCCGCGGATTCCCGCTTCACGCTTTTCAAGCGGGCCCGCCGTTGTTTCTTCCACTCCTCTGGGATGTCCTGGTCGATGTCGGCGAGATGGTCCGGGTGGACATCTAAGTAATGTTGCCACCAAGACCATTGGGTGTCTGTTACATATTTGCTGCACCGTGGACAAGGTTTGCGATTTGGCATTTCCCTTTTCTGATTGGATACTGAGTGTCCTCGCGGGTTTCGAGACCAATATTTGCATGTCAAATTTGACTGCTGGTGTTGCTGCAGATCGCCACGGACCCATTTCCAGCAAACTGGGCAGTATCGGCCAGCCTCATCCTCTGCAAGGTCGTGCTCAGCTGGCCTCGAAGCCATGGGCCTTGACCGAGGGCTTTTGCTGGGCGAGGCCGGCCGTCGCCGGCGCATTGCGTCAGACTTGGACCGGTCGTCATCACGACGATGGCGGTGCCTCCGGTGGCGGCGGTCTCGGTCTTTCTCTGGGCTGCAGGGTTTCTTTTCAGGGGATCGGCCACGGTGATGTTTTGTGCCCCGGTTGCTCTCCTTTGAGTTGTTCTCGGGCTCTTTGTGTTCCTTCTTCACTTGTTTCTCAGCTTTCTCACGCTTAACAACCGGGATGGGCGCTGGTGGTGGGTCTGGACGAGTCTCCGCTGGAGGCTCCTCCTCAAAGGAATCGCCACCGTCTGAAGACTGACCATCATCACCATCGCCACCGCCACCACCGGCGTCGCGGTGGTCACGGGCATCATCTTCCTCGCTATCATCCTCCCGTCGTGGTCCTGCAGCGAACGGCTACACGTCAGGTTCAGTGGTATACTATGTATATACTCTATATATTTATATATATCATCGGTGTTATATACATGGGTAAGCGTCCTGCCCAACTGGGTCTGCGCCGCCATTGAATGGTCAGGCGCGCCACAGTTGGAGTCAGGATTGGCTATCCAATAGTTGTGATTTTAAGATAGGCATGTCCTATTCCAACCGGGTCTGCTGCCGCCATGAGTGGTTGTTTGCGCCGCGGTTGGATTCAGGCGGATGCTTGCCGTCGATAGATGTTTTATCTTGTGTGTTTATCTGCGAATACCCATGTGGACCACATGTCCGTCCTTCACGGTCTGGGGGCATGGATCCCAGTGCACACTCGAGTGGAAGCGACCGGTAAACAGCTGCGGGCTGCGGATCATGGAATTGGTGAAAACTCACACGCACATACGCGCACAAAACTGGAACACAAAAACACATTTGCAACTTGTGTGGTCGAGCACAGAACTGTGACCGCAAATAATGTGAGCCACGTTCATCGATTGAGTCACACACTATAGATAAAAAAACTCAAGTGTCACACTCCTGGGAGTCCGCCTACTACCTGGTTAGGCGCCCTGCCAATACAAAACCCGAGTTTTAAAAACTACACCAACCAATGACCAATAATGCTACCAGTGTGGAATTGATGGCAAATGCATAGAAATTCAGCGCTGCTACCAGCAAACTTGAATGCAAATGTGCTAGTCACTAGTTTTGAAAAAAGAAAAATCTTTAGTTCAGCCAGCTTAACAAGCATTCAAAAAAGTTTGAATATCATGAGAAAAAGTTTGAATGAGAAAATTTTCCTTAAGAATGTTGGTGCGGTAGATCACGCACCATTGCTCTGGAATGTAATCCATGGCCTGTGGGAAGCGATCGGGCGCTACGTCGATGTAGGCCAGCCGTGCCAAAGAATGATCTTCATCATATCCGAGACCTAGGCTGACTTGCGCTTTGTTGATCGGTGGATTCGCCAGGTGAACGTGGCAAAGCCAGTCTTGACGCTGCGCAGCCCGATGATCATAGCCCATCTGCAGCATTCGTTCCATAAATTGGACATCGTGCTCGAAGCGGTCCTCAACGCTCTGGAAGCCACACTTGTCAGCGCGCTTCATTCGGCTGCGGGCATCTTGGATCATGATCGCTTCTGGGCTCATGTTTCCACGGCCACTTGCTGACACAACACGCAGATTGAGGCCCGCCTTGATGTAGTCGCTGACTGGGCTCTCGGTGCGAGCGAGGCCGGCCCTCGCAAGCTGCTGCTTTCGGAGAACTGAAAGTCGGGGGACAGTTTCCTCCGGCAATTCAGTGTTGGTAGCAAGTTCGGCTGAACAGATGTCACAATGGGTCATGCCCCTAAGGACGAGACCCTGGCACTGGCTGCATTCAACCTGGATCACTGTCAGCTTCCGCCCTTTTCGAAGTGTTGGAGCACTGATTGGCGCATCGAAGCCGGGTGGTGGCCCTGCAGGCTCAGGCGGAGCATAGCCGTCGTAGGTTGCTACCGGTTGATCCTGCTCTGCTTCGTTTGCGGTGGAAGTTGGCGGAGTAGACGGCGCAGCTTTGCTTGCTGGTGCTGCTTTGCTGGTTGCCGTCAGGGAAACAGGCATCGCTTTTGCGGCTGGCCGGGGCTCGCCAGTGATGGCGGCCCGGCTCTCACCTCCATCTGCTGGTGCTGCTTCGGGAAGGCTGGAGGCACTTACCCTTGTCCACAGCGTGGCCTGGCTCTCGGTGTTTTCGACGGAAATGATATATTCTGGAGGCACAGTGTCAACCGTCATGATACCACCGGAGCGGTTTTGGAAAAAGATGAGGCCACCATCGACTGCTTCCCTCCAAGCGACAGTAAGCTGAATGGGATGCTTGCCGCGGAGACCGCTTTGATAGTCGGTCTCAGTGATGCGACTTGCAGCCAAGTACACATGGGCTCGATCACTGCCAACAAACTCGCCCCCGCCTGGGATGAGGCCCTCCTTGACGATCCGCTTCCAGCAAGCTGGCCTTGTGCGGTGATAGGCCAACACAGGGATCTCATCCAGTTTGGCGATGGGCTTCCCAATGAAGGGAGCTTTGGCTTCTGGCCGGAGCGCAGGACTGCAGTACATCAAAGCTGCTGATCTGTAGCTGTCCTGCGCGCTCTTGATTGCGTGCTTGCTTTGGCCAGCAGCGGCACGCATTTTCAGGGGCCATAGTGCCACACCCTTCTCCTCGAGTTTGTCCCTTCTCGAATGCCCAAAAACTCGAATCTGTTTTTCTTGTCCTTCGCTGCTACGGCGATCAAGTCTTTGACTGTGAGCGGCGGGGCGCTGCGATGATTCAGGCCAAAGCACCTTGCGACTTCGTCCAAGTCTGCATAGCCATCTTCGTCGACCTCAAGTCCCAGGAATTGATCGTGTTGTCGGACGACCTTGGATAGCTGGGTGAGCCAATCCTTGAGAGGTTTCGCGAAGAAAAGGTGCCCGCCATTGAGCTCCCAGCCGCTCGCAAAGTGGAGCGGAATTTGCTTGTCGCCAAGCTGAACCACTTGCTGGAAGGCGCCATCGATCTCGGCCATGCGGTATTCATACTCGGGATATTGATCTGCAAGATATTGAGGGCACACGAAGTGGCCTTCTGCAGCGGCCGCTGGTGATGAGGGTGCTTCAGGCTCGCTCACCCTTGACGGTGGCCGAACCTTCCTCGCCATGAAGATCATCTTCTTCTTCGACTTCCTCCTCTTTTGGCGAGACCTCCTCATCATCTTCGGCATCAATATCGAGCCATGCCGCCGGGTTCTGGCCAGTTTCAACACGATGGCTGAGCTCTTCAAGCGTTTGGAGCCAACCTTCATAGGTATCACGGCTGATGTCCAGCTCTGCAGCGATCTTCTCCTGCTCTTCTTCCATGATTTCACGGCGCTGTTGGAGAATCTTTTCAGCTGTGGCGTCATTCGCGACGAAAATCTCCGAAAGGTCTGGATCATCTTGATGACCTTCGGGCTCGTCATCGATGACGGCCAAGTCCGCCTCGGTGATGGGTGCAGCTCTGTTTGGCTGCTCCGCAGCAACGTCCTTCTTGGTAAGGGCGCGAGCGACGAGCTCGGCTGCGGCGACTGCCCTTTTGTGGCGGATGTCGGCAAGGTTTTGGAGTAGCTCTTCGTATCGCTGATTTGGAGGGAGGCGATCATCACGAAGTTCAAGCAATCCAAGCGGTCGGTTCATCTTGCTGGATGCAGCTACTTCCAATGCGATATCTCCGAGAACGTAGAGTCTCATAAGCAGGTGAAATACACTCTGACAAAATGAGAACATATGATTTGCGTTCTCGTCCGATTTCTCGCAATGCCATTGGTCACGCCAGTCCATGCGGACGTTGAGGACGTTGATGTTGACCAAGCGGAAGCGACACTTACCGACCTGGGAACCATAGACCTCATCCTGGAACCACTGACTCAGCCGGTTGTACCAGTCGCTGAAGGGTCCAGATCGAGTAAAGCCATAGGTTTCCGCGTTACCGGAACATGTCGGCGGCAAACCCAACCAGCTCTGCTTGCACCTTCTCCTGAAGCTCAAAGTAGTGATCGCCGTCAGGATGGTCGAAGGGCCATGAAGTCTGAGCTTCAATTCCTTTCTTGCCGATAAGCTCAATGCCGGACCATACCACGCCCACCAGCAGCATACAGCCTGGGAATTGGCGTTTGAGGTCCCTCACTGCAATGCGGGCACGTTTCAACAGAAACGGCAACTCGGCACCCCAGAGGCATTCGTGGTGAAAATGCTTGCAGTAAGTCGGAAGATAGGCCTGAAAGTGATCGGCCAAGTCAAACCTCTGGGGTTTGCGTTTCGAACCGCTAACCAAGCACAAGGTGGAGTCAGAGATCAAGATATGTACCGTTTGGTAATCTTGGCTCGTGGGCACACGTGTGAAGGCGGCTAGTTCCTGCCGTGGCGTCCGAATCAATGGACCCAACTCCAGATCTAGCCAAGGGTTCTTCTCAACCAAGCCAGCCAGCACAGAGTGTGCTGTACGCTGACCCAGGACGCCGTTCAGCACAGCGTCGACGTCCTCGGAGTAGCCATCCTCCAGGTAGTAGCCAGAGGCCACAATCTGGCGGAAGTGGGACTCGAAGATCTCCATGGTCTCCCTGCGCATCTCGCGATCGGCCGACATGATAGGATCAGCAACGATCACAGGCAGGGCACGCTGCGTGACGGCGGCAGAAAGGCTTGAGCTGCTATGCTTAAAACAGCGATGCACAAGATCAGTGTATTCAAACGTGTAGCCTTCAGCACTCTTCAATGACTTACCTCTGCTCTGTCCATGAGTGTGATCATGAGTACACATGTATTGCTCAAGACATGCAAGTTCATGAAGATTCGTGCATACGTGCCAACTCTTGCGCATAAGGTTACCGTGATTATCGCGTACACCAAACATGCATCCACCAAAGTTGTACCCTTGCAAGTCGTGGCGCTTGATGAAAGCCAACACCGACGGCCAACGCCAATAGCGACAACGACGGGAAAGCTCAAAGGCAACAAACGTTCTTGAGTCAAGGTGGTCACGCACAAGCCTTGTAAAGTTCTTGGAGAGTTTGGTGAACTCCTTTTGTTGGCCTTTTATGCGTTCCAATCCTTCCTCAGTTTGCTTGTTGATGTTTCCCCATGGGCTCCCGCCTGTGCAGGGCAAACTGCCGTACAGCAAAACCTTTGCTTGTGGGTGCTGTCGTTTAAAGGTGTTGATTTCTTTGTCAAGCCATTTCATGCACTTGCTTGTGGTTGCATCTTCGTTGATGGTGACGCGGATTACTTTACACCCTTTCGATTCGCTGCGCGTTTGTCCAAGTTTAGAGTCAGCAGAACAAAACTCAGCGAGCAATCTATCGTACGTGCTTACGTGTGCAACACCCCCCTGCTGCAAGACTTTGGAAACCACAGTTCTATTTGGGGGGCCTGCACCGGGCTGTCAGCAAGCTTTTGCCCAATGCCGATCAGCCTAAGGGCGTGTTCCCACTTGGCAGCGTTGGTGAACGCCTTTGTGAGGATGTCTGCTGTTTGATAGAGGGTTCCTACATTCACCAAATCGAATTGCTCCCGTTCGAACTGTTGCTTTAGCCATTTGAAACTCACGTTTTGGGTTCTGTTCACGTGCTTCATGGATGATGAGTTCCCGGACTTGAGTATAGTGATAGTAGCCTGGTTGTCTTCCATGAATTTGACTTGGCAAAAATCCGGAAAATGAACTTTCAAGCATTGAATGTTTGAAGCGTCCAATCCAGAATCGACATTGCCGTTCCGAATTTCGTTGATTTCGGGGTCAATGCGAGTGAACACTTCCTCATCGGCATACTTTCCCTTTGGGGCAAGCTTTGTAGCTACTTTGCCACAGGCGAGTTTCTCGAATAGCGCTAACACGGGAAGACCCTCTGCTCTAAGGGCTTGGTTGGCAGCAACCACTTCAGCTTCGGTGGAGCTGGTGGAAATCACGGTTTGTTTCTTTGAAAATGAATTGATTGGGAAATACGTGTTTGGACCCACGATGACAGCAGTGCACCCGGAGGTGCTCTTGGCCTCTTCATCCCCTGCCCAATCTGCATCGGCGAACAGCCAAATCTGGCATTCGGACAAGGGATCGCGATGAAGGCGTCCAAGAACCTGTCTTTGGTATGGTGGATATACGCAACCAACCTGTGGAGCGCGACGTCGCATTCTGTCGACCATTTCGTGACACGGGAAGCCAAACTCTGAGTTGCACGGAGTAGGTCAAACCTGGCCATCCTAGCCGCAAAGAGAATCTTCATGAGGACTTTGCTAGCGATAGGTTGGAGCCTACCTTTCGGTTCAGAATCATTCAACGTTGGCCTAGCAATACCCGCATCCGTGAATGGTGTTGGGGCTGGCTTCAATGAGGAAACATCCACTTTCGCTAGCTCACAGTACGCTTCCACACATGATTCAAGAAAACTTGACATGTCGTAGCGAACGATGCTAACGGGCTTAGCCATGACGCCAGCCGTGGATTTCACTGCTTCCTCGATAGGCTTGAACCTCTTTTGCTTGGCTTCGTTCTTCGCCTCGCGTTTGTTTCGGTGAGGTCCAGGTCTGTTCTTTGAAGCCGCTGCGAACGCGCTGAGTTCGACCTCTTCACCATAGGTAAACGTAGTCGAACCCGTCCAAAAACCTTCTGTTTGCAATTTGGGGTTGTCTGACCACGAATCCATTACCAATGTTGCCCCTTTCTCACCACTGATGGCTTGAATCGATGGACAACCCTGAAAGGTAACGTCGTGATCGAACCGTGTAATCCTTTGACCCGAAATGTGCCTACTGAACCCCCCCCTCATTCGCAGGGTCGTAGAGCTTCTTGCGAGGCTGCAAATGAAACCGAGTCCAAGTGCGGGTTTCGGGGTCATGATTCCAATAATCTCGTGTTCGGTGCTGTTGGCATGCAGTAGCAAGCTTGGGATCGAAGACATGAGCGAAAGGATGTGCGGATTTGGGGAGACGCACTTGGGAAAACTCCTTGTGGTGGCAACCAAAGTACCGATCGTAGGCTTCGGGCTCGCCGATGTCGACGGCTGATTTGATAAGCTCCCATCCCTTGGAAAGGTGCTCCTTGGGCCCAGCCAGTTTAAAATCATCTACATAGACGACCAAAAGAAGTCGGAGTTCCTTGTGGTAGAACATGCTTTGCCACACATCGGGCAGGGTTTGTTCCCAACCTTTGGAATGAAGCCGACTGTTGAGGTCCTTTTCCCAAATTCCGCCGCTGTCGGGATGTCCGTATAGTGCCAATATGAGGGGTACCACGGGGTTTTGATATTTGCCCTCCCAGGCCTTTGGCCACCTATTTCGCGGAAGAGATATCCATGTGGGCACCCCAGTGCAGAGGGCCTGGACATAAGCTTGAACAGCGTCCGCCTGTTGTTTGCCAAAACCTGGCTGACTACCATAGGCGTCGAGAACCTTTGCGGCTTCCATTGACGCGGGACTTGAGCCCAACTCGCCAAACAAGGCATGATCAGAGTTTTGGTCCCTGACATTATTGCCCTCGAAAACCGTCCGTCCTTTGAATTTTCTCAAGGGGTTCCACTCTTCAAGCTCACTGCCCTTCTCGTAGCATGCTTCGAAGATGCGGCCGAGATGGACAGTCTCTCCCTTTCGGTTGGCCTCGTTTACAACCTTCCGACACTCCTGGACTCGGACTTCATCCCACGTGCCTTTGGCTCTCAGTCGCTCCCACTCAGCGTCCAACGCTGCCTTGGCCTTCGGGGTTCGAGCAACCTCATCGCGAGGGACGAGCCTGGCAACAGCACAGAATAGCTCGAAGGCGACTTGAAACTCGATTTGCTTGATGCGCTGTGCGACAAGCTCCCGGAGGGGAAGACGATGCGGCTCAGGTTGATCAAGCACTTTTCGCGGCATTGCAGGTGCCCCAAACATCGTTTTCGGTGTGGGCACGGCTTCCCAGCTTGTGCTCAGGTCTGTAGCACAGGGGCTTCGGCTTGAACCGAGCTGGGAAGAAGTCGCTGGACTAGTGGTCTTTGGACCTTTGCTGGAGGATGACTTTGCTTCGTCCATTTCTTTCAACAGCTTTGCACGATCTTTTGGACCGAGTGTTTTCCAATAGTCCGATGGAATGTCCTTTGGACGTTTACTGCCTTTGTACGTCTTTACCACACGAAGACCATCCCAATGGTAACCTTCAGGAATAGGGACCCCGGCCGGCGTAGTGTCGGGCTTGTAGTCCTCAGCCTTGTCTGCTGCAGTGACTTCGAGTTCAGGTTCCTCACCCCCTTGTTCAGGTACACCTTCTGGTGCTTCGGATGGTGTGTACTCTGCAAGGTCAGCGTCTGCTAACGGAATCGGATTGGGAGATTCGGTGAGATTGAGCTTTGGGTCATCAGGGATAGCTTCCTTTCGATCTTGTTTGACACGCAACGGGAAACTAAACCCACCTGGTAGGAGCTCGATTTTCTTTGTCCTCTGGATCGTCAAACTGTTGTGTTCAACATGGTAATCTAGCGCTTCCAACTTGGCAACTAGATACTCCCCACGCCATTTGTGTCCCGGCTGCACATGATAACCAAGAAACACACCTTCCACCGATGTGGGTGACAGCTTTCCTGCTGTATTGTCGGCTCGATTGGGGTTGTTCCAGAACAGGACCTTTGCACCAAACGGAATGGCCATACCCTCAAACATCTCTCCAAAACGCAATTCCCATGGGCTTGGAGATGAGTCCAGCTGGTCACTTGTGTTTGTTGCCATGGCAAAATGCTGAATGGCAAGTGGCCAGTACTGAAGGGGCATACCTGACTGAACAAGGTTGGTGCGTGCTCCCTCAAGCATATTTCTGACTTCCCTTTCAATGAAGCTCTTCGAGGAGTCCACATACTCAACGGAGGTTTGATGACGATACCCTAACTCCTTGATACCAGCGATCAACTCACGGGAATTGTCGGTGTAAATGACCTCAACTGCATCATCCGGGGCAACAAAATGCTGAAGTGCAACCACTACCTCACCCGAGCTTTTGGACTGAGATGGGTAAATACTCCGGAACTTTGTATGCAGGTCTTTCACAACCAGTGCTACTCGTTCACCACGACTCCTTTCTTCGATGTTCGCGCGCACGACGACGTGATCGGCAATCAAATGGTCTCCGAATGCCTTGGTCTGAATGCGGCTCTCACCCCCTTTCTTCCGTGCCTGTGGTGCAAGCATCCTTGCTCGCTGGCATACTTTGCAGAATGGGTTCTTTGGGAAGTGGTGAAACTGGTGTTTTGCAGACTGTGCCTCACGCATCAAGTCTCCAACTTTACGCGATCGCACCAGACGGCTTTCTTCATCGTCTGGCACTTCTTCATCAATGCCCTCATCCTCTTTCTTGTCCGATGGGCTCAAGATTGCTCCCGGCAAAGCAAACAACTTCTTCAGGGGTTTATCCTTCTTGAACTTACCCTTTCCAAAGACTTTGCAATCGGAATCGAGGACTGGGACATGACCATCAACACGAAGTTGCACGATTTTCTCGTCTGGTCGAACCAAGATCGGTGTACCGTTCGCTGGCCACACAAAACTGTACCCTTGATCGAGGCATTTGATGCCAACTGATAGCACAGCGGGGCATTCATCCAGCAGGTACGGTGTGCAGGGTTCCAGTAGCTGCTTCATCTGTACATCAGCTACTTCACTAGCTTTGGTCGATCCATTAGCAGTGATCAAACTGATGGTGTGAGGGGCCCTTCTAGGGTTCTCTGCACCAGCAGCATCCATGACCTTCCTGCTGAGGAGGTCTTGCTCGCTCCCTGAATCGACGAGCCATGAAAACCTGCCCTCTCTTGGTGCCGGACTTGCAACAATTGTCGGAATTGTAGTAGGACATGTTTTCAACTTGATCAAACTTCGGCAGGCACGACATGTGAGCGATGACTCGGTGCACAGAAAGCGACATGAGGGCACTGTTGCGCGATCGAAATTTCGAACAACTTCAGCCAACTGCCTAGCCTTTACTTTGGCCATGTTGGTTGTCTTTGGGTCGCTCTTGGGCGCACGATCGCTCGTGGCAAAATGCACACTGTACTTGCGCGATCGCTTGACCATCTTGCAGTGTTCCCCGCGAGCGGGGATAGTGCGAATTTCGGGCTTCATGATGAACGTAATCCTTCGGACGGACGACTTGGACCTTTTCCGCGCTGGTGGGAGACAGGGCTTCTTGAGACAGGATCGACCAGGCACTCCAGTTGCAAGACATGCGAACCGATTGCTCAGGCAAATGGCAGCGTTCTTAGGATCCCCTTTTGCTTTTCCTGGCTTTGGGGATTCCTTCCGTGGCTTCGTCTTTGGAGCCGGTGCTGCTTTCTCTCCATGTTTGAAAAAGCACTTGTCTCCTCTTCTGCAAGTACCTTGTTGATCATACCTGCATGGGGTCCTTGCCATCTCTTCCTTAGTCATACGCTTCTTCTCCTTATTTGTACTCTTATCCCTTGACTCATTCCGCTCCCGAGATGGTTGACGCTTCTTGGAAGGGTCACGTTTGGGCTTCTCATGCTTGAACTTGCACTCCTTCCCTTCGGCACACTTACCCTCCAAAAAGGCCCAGCAAATTCCTTTCTCCCGGGAGGTCGGTCGTCCACGCGATGGTGAACGCTTTCGACGAGGATCGACGGTTGGGGCTGCATTCTTCTCATGTCGGTCACCTGGCTTGAGCCGATTTCGCTCAGCGATGCGCGACCGATTCTCTCGAAGGCGCTCACGATCTATCAGGTCCTTGATGCTTTGCAGTAGGAACTTGTAAGACCGGTGGTGATCACCTTCTTTTGCACGATCAAACAGATCGATGTCATACCTCAGGATTGTACTATTACGGATCTGCCTCAAAAGGATATCCCGGAGTACGTTTTCGTGCGGTGGTTCGGGCATACCGGCGATGGTAGCGTCCCAGCGGTTGATGAAGCGCTTCAAATCCGCCACGGTGTCGCCTACCTTCACCACATTGAGGAGGTCTTCAACCCTGTAAAGGCTACCTGCTTCTTCCGAGGTCATCCTTCCGAGGTCATCTTATCATCAAACATGAGAAGAATCATCCTTCCGCGAACCTGGATGCCTAGCTTTGCCTTCTCTTCTTTGTAATTGATGATCCGGTTTGCTAGATCACCCTTTGCACTTCTGGTCAATGCGGCCGCCAATTTGGTATCCAACGTTGTGAACTTTCCAGGGTTTGACAACCGCTCTTCCAAAACGTCTCTTTCATCCACGGTGTTGTAAACCTCCATCAACCAGTCCCAGGCCGCGTCTGGTTTGTCCGAACACGACTTGATTTCGTCCCTCACATGATGCTTCCATTGCCGATAGGTTTCGGGAGTTGGCATATCATTCAACTTGATATGATCTGCTTCCTTGACCTTTGGTTTCTCGTCTGATTCTCTTTGAGTGAGTGACGTGACCAGTTCAATCACCTGCTCAGAGGTGATGGCGCCTGATGAAGCTGGCTTGTGGGGCTCACGGATCGAAGGTGCAGGACTATGGAACACGTGTGTCGGTGTTTTGCCACCATCTGCAGTAGTGCCTCCGTACACTGGGAGCACTGGCTTGATTGGTGCAGCTGCCCCAGTTGGGGCATCACCAGTGAAGGTGGCTGTTGGCCTTTTAGGTCCAAACAAACCGCTCAGACGTGCACTAGCCTCTGCTGCAATGGTCTCTAAGGTACCTTTCTTTTCACGCTCGCCTTCCCTAGGTGTTTCGACCGGTGAAGCAACTACACTTGTAGGAACATACTCTGGCTCGCCAGTGATCTTGTTGTCTGCCCTTAGATCATCAATGATTTGTTGTAGGCGATAGTTGTCATTTTCTGCCTCTCAAATCACGCTGAAGTTTGAGCTCTCGTTCATCGAACTCTGCACGAAGTTTCACTACACCCTGTTCAGCACTTTCTGTGATTGCATTTACTGTTTGCTGACACTCAAGTGTAAGTTGTGTGCGGAGAGAATCCATCTCTGCCTTCTTTGCTTCAGCTTCCAATGCTCTGTCGTTTTCTAGCTTGAATATCCGTGCTTTGGCAGCGCTAAGCTCTGCTTGCAACTTATCGTAGCTAGACTGGGCTTGCCTTCTCACTGAACTAACCTCTTCATGATGTTTGCCTTCAACCTCAAGAATCGCCTGGTGGAACTTGGCTTTACCATGTCCATCCATTGCGCTAATACCTCCTTGTGTCTTCGTTCAGCCTCAGCAATTATAGCATCCTCGTTGCCATTGTACACTTGCTGGATGTTTTGCTGTACGAATTGGAAGTATGCCGTGACCGGGGCTGAACCCATGGGATCATCTAGATCTACATTGGGCTCAGTCGCGAGACCGGCTGGCGCGTCCATGGCTGTGGTTAGAGCACTACGGCTGATAACCTATAGAAACAGCCGTTCAGCTGCGAATCCTTCTTGGGCCGCGAGCTGCGAAGGTAGGTGCAATGACATCCTATACATATGTGCATGGTAAAAGTGTACATATTACATGGAGTGAAAATACAGGAGCCAACCACAGCGCAAAAAAAGTGACCCAAAACGCGGAGGTTGGATCGCCTCATTTTATAAACCTCACCCTGCCCATCGTATTTGTGCACACCCTCCCAGGGAAAAGATGGTAAACCCATTTTATAAACATTTTCACCTCCCAAAGCCCAGCGTATTTGTGCACACCCTCCCAGGGAAAACATGGTGAACCCATTTTGTAAACATGTTTCCCCCTCCCAAGGCCCATCGTATTTGTCCACACCCTCCCAGGAATTACATGGCAAACAATTTTATAAATAATTTTCCCTGCCAAGGCCCCTCGTATTTGTCCACACCCTCCAGCTCTTTGGCAGAGGGAATGGTTTGTAAAATAGTTTTCCCCTGCCAAAGACTGTCAAAACCCATTTTATAAACCTTTAATCATAAAATGGTTCTATTCTCTCACACCATTACTTGTTTTTAGAATGAGCAACCAACATCCAGCTGTCTCTATGTTAACAACAATTCACTGTTTATAAAAGGTACACAGGAGCCGACCTTTTTATGAAACGACGAGACAAGATGCATAGGTTTTTTTCAAAATTCCGATTTCCGGAAACATTGTGCTTTTTATGAAGTGAATCCTGGAAAAGTCATTTTATAGGTCACCAGGATCCCCATTTCATAAGGACCTGTGCAAGGGGGATGGAATGATCATCCGTTTAAAAAGAATTATACAAGCATAGACCCCGAACAGCTTCAATACGATTCGCTTTGACCAATATTAGTAAAAAATCGATTTCTTGGTAGGGCGTTTGCTTCATCAATGAACTTTTCCCCAAACAGTTTACTGTTGTGGTTCTATCTTAGAAAAAAAGCCGGCCAGACTCACTGGCCGCACCCCTGAACTCTGTCGCTGGGCTCTGTGGCTGGGCTCTGTGTCCAGGCCTTGTCCTCCTCTTGTCCTC
>CAXAMN010021795.1:0-55582 GCA_963970005.1 Durusdinium trenchii | reverse complement strand
GGCTCTGTGTCCAGGCCTTGTCCTCCTCTTGTCCTCTGTGGCTGGGCCTTGTCCTCTTCTTGTCCTTGTCTTGGCCGCGCCCCTGAAGTCTGTGGCTGGGCTCTGTGTCCGGGTCTTGTCCTCCTCTTGTCCTTGTCTTGGCCGCGCCCCTGCACTCTGTGGCTGGTCTCTGTGGTCCGGCTTACTGGAGAGGAGTGTGGCCGAACAAGTAGCGATGTCAATGCCAAAATTCATTGATGAAGCAGTTTGCTCTTGGGGTGAAGGTAGGGCGTACCAAGAAGTCGACTTTTGACGAATATTGGTCTAAACGAATCGCTTTGAAGCTGTTTGGGGTCTATGCTTGTATAGTTGTCGGCATTGATATCGCTATTTGTTCGGCCACACTCCTCTCCAGTACACCGGACCACAGAGACCAGCCACAGAGTTCAGGGGCGCGGCTAAGACAAGGACAAGAGGAGGACAAGACCCGGACACAGAGCCGGGCCACAGAGTTGAGGGGCGCGGCCAAGACAAGGACAAGAGGAGGACAAGAAGAAGACAAGGCCCAGCCACAGAGGACAAGAGGAGGACAAGGCCGGACTCAGAGCCCAGCCACAGAGGACAAGAGGAGGACAAGGCCTGGACACAGAGCCCAGCCACAAGAGACAAGGCCTGGACACAGAACAGATCCCAGCCACAGAGGACAAGAGGAGGACAAGGCCTGGACACAGAGCCCAGCCACGGAGCCCAGCCACAGAGCCCAGCCACAGAGTTCAGCGGCGCGGCCAGTGAGTGTGGCCAGCTCTTTTGTTTCTAAGATAGAACCCCAACAGAAAACTGTTTGGGGAAAAAACAGTCTTGTCAGGGGTCTGAAATACGGCAGGCGATCTGAGGCTTCTGGAGACCCAAGTTGATCGGTTGACCCTTCTCAGCGAAGCTGGATTTGCTTGCACAAAAAAAGGGGCCTAAACCATGGATGCTCTAGTGGCTACTAGTCTAGTAGCTTCTTAGCGATGGCCTCCAACCTACTTGCGATGGCCTCACCTAATAGCATCCTTGCCACAAAAAGAACACCACCACGCAGTTACAAAGGAATGGTTCATGGAGTGGATAGGGAGTACTTCAAACACACCACCTCACCTGGCTCTGACCAACACCTCATCCAATCGCCGACACCAGCGACACCTCCAGCAGCAGCTGGCAACTGCCCTGCGCCGCTCCCATGAAGCGACACTCCGCCATGCCCTGAGGGTTCAGGAAGAGGAAGCTGCAGCAAACCTTTGTTGGGTGGCCGTCGACCGTGCGTAGATCGCGGTGGTGTGGGAGATTGAATGGCCACGTATCAAGTGAGGTGATGTGAAGTTATGAAGTTATGTGGGCAGTCCAGGCCTCTTTTCAGCTCCACCCGAACTTAATTCAATTCCACTACGTCGCCACAACTTGCTGGACAAGCTCTGTGGCATGCAAAGCATGTACCTCCTCGAATCTCAGCCTTGAATGATGTTGAAAATTTTGGAATGTGAACAATGACAACTACATAATCCACAGTGATTCAACTGCTGAGGCCAACCAGGCCTTCCAAATACGAACGTTCAACACCAGGTCATGTTGGATAAGGTCCTGCGTATGAGATCTCAAACCAGCGCACTGGCACAAATTTCAGCAGCGCGGCAAACCATTCTTCCTTTTGTGCATGATCTGTCATTCAAACTACTGGCATACCTCAATCCTAACCACGCAATGAAGTTCAACACATCACGCAAAACACATCAAAACACCATCCTGCCAAGAATCTCTTCCTCACTTCCCCAGAAGAAACCCGCCGAAACCGGATCTCCAAGGTGCCCGGAAGGGGCGGCCGTCGACGCTCTTCCGGTTCCGGCAGAAGTTGTATTGGAAATTGCTGTCCTTGCTGCAGAGAGGCTTCTGACTCAAGCCATCGACACGAAGTGATACTGTTGCTATAGCAACAAGTGTCTTTGCAAGAGGACTAAGGCGAAGTGGAAGACAAGGAAGCAGCAATCAGAGGTAGTTCCATCAGGTGCCAAGCAAATATCATCAAATATCCATTTGTCGCACTACTTAGATATGCGCACGAAAACTCCCAATGTAAGGTGTGCCGGTCTCTTGGTGGTTTGGAGAGGTAGCCTTCAAAGGTGGGGGCCTGCCAAAAGGAGAACATGGTGATCTCCAACTTCGCAAACATGCTGACATTAAATCTCACGCATCTCAACATCACACCTCCCAGCCTCATCCGACGACGCCGACGCCCGCGCCACACCCCTAGCCTGGCACTGTGTGAGCACATCGGTGATCCCCGCCGCCGCGAAGGGCCCCTCATAGCACTGGAAGCCCGGATCCACCGACTCCTGCGGCAGTGAAGGATTCAGCACCAAGACCTCACGGTATGTAATAGTAGCTTCTTGTTACTAGTAGTAAGGCCAGGAGCTGCTAGTAGAGTCCTTGCTCCTGGTAGCGATGCCCTTTGCTACTAGTAGCTTCTTGTTGCTGTTTTAGGGCGGCTCCTTACATTTTTCTTGAAATGATGGGCTCAAACAAACACTTTCACATACTAGCTGGCTGTGACGGAGGAACGTTCGGTGGGCGTCACCCGAAGGATTGCTCATTGTTGGATGTCTAACTAACAGTCTGTCTTCCAGATCCAAAAGAATTTGTTGGACTAACTCCACCACACCTGTCCTGTCCAAAAATCTGAGAATTCACTCTGTCTGGACGGACCCCTCCTCTGGTCCCCTCATCTTCCAGGACTCTCCAACAGCACTTCAACACCAACGGAGTGGTCAACCCTGAAGAACAAGGGAACATGTCCTTTTCATCCCACGAAAAATGGACTGCTTTGCCAACCCACCAACACATGTGGGTGGGAGATGGAAGGTGAATCAACCAACACGTCCGTATGGTCCTCTACCTCGACCGGTTTGTACCCCAAAACAAATCCACGGCCAGAAAAGGCTCCAAGCCCACCTGCACCGGGCAGATTCGCTGATCAGTGTAGAAACCGGTGAAGGGGTTCAGCACGAACTCCTCGCCGGTGACCAGTGCCGCTGGGTAGTCAAAGTGTGTCTTTTTTGTTCAATACCCTTTTTGAGGGGAAGGGACACTTAAAGTAATCTACCCAACACGTCGTTGACGGAATCCAGTGCTCGACATCACGAGACATATCTTGACCACCCTTAGCCGCGACATGTGCTGCATCCTCTGTGATCTGATTGCAGTTGCTCTGATAGCACTCGGACATCATGCTACCTTGCAGGAAGCACAAAGGTCGGGCCCAAGCGCTCAATTCCTGCAAAAGCCGTCCAAAACCTTGACATCCGAGGTTCAACCAACCCCAGCAAGACCAAATGGCCTGGAGCACATCATGCCCCTGTTTGAACAACCTCAAGCCTTTTGAAGCAGGGCCATCCTCCTACATGTTACGTCAGAAGTCAATCAGATTCCAAGTCCTTTGAATACTGTATAACTACATGTCTTCAATATCATTCATCCTCTTTCACAACTCCATCCTTCTCCCGCCTGTGGGTCGCGGGCGTGGTGCCAGAGGGTCGTAGACCGCCGCAGCATCCATGGGCAAGCGCTCCAGTTGAAGCCGTGAGAGGATCACGTTCAACTTCCCTGGTCCAAGAGGATCAAGAGCTTTCAAGTTCACATCGTCCAAGTTAGTGATCGAATTCGCCAAGTTCGCAGTCAGCAGCAAATGTTTAAGAAAGTCTGAAACGCAACACAAGTCTTCGTGAGAAAACGGAGATGCTCAAAAGAATCCAAAGTTGTCAGGGGCTGTGCCAATGGGAATCCAAAAATGCAATTCACCTACCTCCCATGCCTGGTGGGTAAGCAAGGGTTATTTTGGTGCGCTCCAGATATTCCCAAGTGCTGAGAGGCAGGGGGTTCGGATCAGTTCCACAGATCTTCACTTTGTCGATTCTCCGCTGTGCGAAGGGCTTTTGCGTCTAACGGGGGGCGTAGTCCAAGAACCTACCGATCCAACAGCTTTCCTGCACAAGATCGGTGACCGTGGTCACAAGAGTGACATGGTATCGCAAAACCGGTCAGGTTAACAAAAAAACATCGAAGCGAAAATCTACATTCCAAGCCCAAGTGTCGGATCATATATCTAACCACCGGCCACCATTCCCTCACGTGCCAAAACCTCTTCCCATCCAACTCTTCCAGTCCGCCTGAGCAATTGCTGGCTGTGCCGAAAGCTAGGCAATCTTCTCCCCAGTAGTTCAAGCCACTGACCTCTCTCCGACATGCGCTCTGCGATCGACGGCAAAGACCGAAATGACTTCAGGTACACATCCGGGTTGAGTTGGCAACTCAAGCATGTCTTACAGAGGGGGACTGCCAAAGTGGAGGATGGTTTTGGTGTCGCACAGTGCCCAGCCTTTGCCACACAGCAGGTCAAAAAGGTGCAATCCTCCTCAGCAGCTGACTCAGGCAGCAAAAGGAGGAAAAACATGACCGAGCTGAAAAGCACCAAATTTGAACACCAGGGGCCACAAAGGAGATAGCTTTTGATTTTTGATTCTAGAGTAAATGGACGGGCGAGCGAAGCAGACCGCCGAAGAGCTTCGCTTGGAAATCCTCGTGATCGTCTCTATGTATATGTACATGTATATATAAATAAATAAGCATTTCTCTACCAGCATGGACACTGCATGTGGGACCATGCCGTTCATTTTCGCATCCCATCGAAACGAAGCTTGCCAACAGATCCAGCGTTGTTGCGATGGGCTCAAAGGCTTCAAAGGCAAGTGACCTGATTGCCAGAGGGGCAGTAGTCGTCATAGGCTTCGATGCACAGCTGGCCTGACGACGCACTCGGTGAGACGGCTTCTGCAGGAGTCTGTCGTGTGCACAGCAACATGATGATGATTCGTAAATAGGGACCCTTGCAGAAGACAGTGCCAACATTTTGATGGCTGTCCCTGTGACGAGGAATATTAGGCTGAGGACTCTTGTCAAACGATTCTTCTTCTTGGTTCGAGAAACTGCACACCATCTCATGTCCAATGTTCCACCATAGTCCTGTTTTCGCAACTGACCCATCAAGGATCACCGACCAACGGTGGAAACCAAAAACTACTGTAACTATACCCTCAATAGGAACGTTATGAATTGGGAAGAATAAGAAGTCACTTTGGCTTCCCATTCAGCATGCCACATCAAGCCAAGTTACCATTGGAGGTGGTAGAGCTGCAGGTGGCGCAGTTCTTCCGCCTGAGTAGGCAGTTCTCTCGAGGACAAACACCCGACGGGTCACTTTTCCATACTTTTTCGACTTCTTCCCGCCTGAAGTTGCTGGAGGGACAGGACTGGTGGCAGGTGATGCTGGGGCGTGCCGTCGTCTCCAGCTTCTGCGGGTACGTGGGAGAACAATCGAAGTTGTCGAAGTTGTATTGAGAACCTGGGCAGGCGGTGCTCACTTGGCCAAACAACCTGGAAGAAGCTAGTGACTGCTAATGAATGCTTGGCGTGAGAGGAGAGGTTTAATTAGGGGGATGGTGGAAGATCAGAAAAACGAGGCAAGTGTTCGTCCTTGCCTAACACATGCCTCTGATCTTCAGGATTCTGCAGATTCTCTGTTCCTTCTTTTTCTCTCAGTTTTGCAACTCGGTGTCGCCGATTCCCTCGTCTTACTTCCAACGGGCGGCACTCGAGGCTGCTGGTGGTGCCCTCACCGTTGTCGCAGATCCGGTCGCCCAAGTTCGACTCAAAGCCGACGAAGCACGCCCTGAGATGGTCAGGGGCAAACACGCCAACGGTATCAGGTTGAAAGGGTTGAAAGGGCCGTGATGAGTGTGTTGAAGATCTCGAATTAGCCTGGTAACTGGCGAGCGCATCAGTAGATAGAGAATAAACATGTCTGGCTTGTCAAGAGACAAGAGTTTCTTTGTTCCAAAAAAAACATGCGGAGAAAGAACCACTGAAGGAACCACTGCGCCAAGTGAGATGTTGACTTGAATAGAGGACCTCCGAACACGCCGCAGTAGAAGGGGCAGTGAAAGAAACCCATTGGTTACATGGCTTTCACAGTCTCCACCCAGCAACCATTCGCTGGTTTGGAAGATTAGGGATTGTCCGAGATACTTATATAGAAAGTAGTAAGGTAAGTTGAAAAGAAATGTTGGAGGCCATCGCTACAGTAGGGCGGAGGCCATTGCTACTAGAAGCAAAGAAAAAGAAAAAGAAGAAAGGAAGAAAGGAAGAAAGTAGTACTGTAAGTAGATAAAACCCAATGGTTCCAGGCAGCCCAGGCACCCAGCACAGTCCCGTGTCACGCTCATGCCACCGCCCCATTCAAAGCGCCTGCAGTTGTCGGTGCGCACGTCGTCGGTGTGGAGTGAACATGAGTCCACCGGGTCAACCAAGGGGTCGGGCGAGACGTGTCGGACGAGGAGACTTCCTGGACTTTTCGGATGGCCAGGGAAGAGAATGTGAGCTTCGGACCTTTTTGACCCAACTTGAGGGCTGAGTCTCAAAGATTCTCCAAGCAAGGGTTTTGGGGAAGAATAGTGCAGTACCCTTTGGTTTGGCCATTGAATCTCATTTGAAGCTTAAAAACCTGTACCTCCGCCAGTGCACCTAGTGTTTTGAGCTGCACCTGTATCCAGAGCATGTTTCACCAACCTCATCCCTGTGCCCATTGGTTTCTTTTCTGGAAAGTTGCGTCGCTACATGATCTACATGCTTGACGAGCAAAAATGAAACTTGACTTTCACGTTCTCAACACAGAAATCAAGTGCTTGGAGCAGTAGAACATCATCGACTCAAGCTCTGGTCCTATAGTGACGTGGTTAGGTTTCAGTGCCCAAATCCCCTTTTGGAAAGTGTTTTGGATGTGAAGGCATTGTAGAGTCGTTTGTTTCACCCATAAGCTAACCACTTTAGGGGCCTTGAGAAGGTGTTATGTGACCTTTTTGGACCTAGACTACTAGACCAGGGCATGACGTGATAGAGACGGCCAACTTGAGAGTGGGATGCGGGATGCTAGCGGATTTCCTGGTTTCTCCATGCATTGTTCATCGACTCGCATGATGAATTCACTACCCATGAAACAGCCAATCTGGGGTGTCTCAAAACGGGAGCCCCCCAGTTTTAAGGGTTTTGATCCCAAGAAGTCTCGGGTTGGCAGATTGAGTGTCTGAGACCTCCACAACCTCGACCGGGCGCTCCCAGCTCTTCGCCTTAGCTCACAGTCATACTCCTGCGTGGTCATCCGCGCACCCGCGTCCCGGCTCAAGGACAGAAAGTAGCCTGGCACTGTGACATGCTTTGACTGGGGGTACCTGATTGCCAAATTTGAGAAGGTGGGCAAAGTGCCTGCTGAGGGACCTGCTGGTCAGGTGGTTACAGATCTTACAGGATTGTTTGGGAGCCCCTGATGTAGATCTGATGCATGAGAATCAAGAAGGGCAAATTGGAAAGTCTGCCAATCTGCTACTTCAATTCATTGGAGGAAAGGCCTCCAGTAGCCAACTGTTGGAGTATCTTTACTCCAACCAATCAGTCCTTCTACCAGTTGTTGCCTTTAAACTCGGGGTGAGACATGGGGTGAGACATCCCTGGGGTAGGGTGTCCTGGCATCGTTCCTTCTAGAATTCAGGAGTTGGATGGCCAGAAGTTGCAGGAGTGCTCAAGCAACTAAAAGAACCAATAAAACTCTACGGAATTTGGAGAACCCATAGACCTATCCCAGATTAGACTCCTGTTGGTCATCTCTTCCCGCTTTTTGGTACGCCCTGTTCGGGAAACCAAAAACACTCATGACCGCCACTGGCCTTGTGTGTCGAAACCGGTGTAGGTGACCTGTCAGCCGACGGTCGGCGTCACAAGAGGTGACGAGCCACCTCGATGTGCTTGGAAACTGACACGCAATGAAGCCCTCGATGTGCCCGAGTCTTTTTCACCTTTCGGTGGGCTGATACTTTTGATCCGATTTAATCCCGGATGATCCAGGGCTCGACCTGGAAAACACCAAAAGCAGGGTAGACTTTGTGAATCGAAACAATCATGTCTAGCTCTGTGTGTGGAGACACCCACTCATGGGGTGCACGACTCGGCCTTCTTGGGAAAGGCTCCAGGCACTTCAATCAACAGATTGCAACAGAAATATTTCATCTTTACATCCTTCCCCTGGAATATCTTCTCTTTCCCATCACTCCCACCAAATCCACCCTATCCCCCATTAGCCTTGATCCCTGGAGGCCGTTGGATGCTCGCCACCGTGTCCGAGGGCTTCCAAAAGAACTCCACACGCACCGGGTGCAGCCCTGGAAGCACTTGCATCCTGTCGATCAGTCGGCGCAGGATTCAGGTCCCGATTCTCAAGTACAGCTCCAAAAGAGCCAAAAATGTCACCTCACCTCACCTCCCAAAAAGATTGAATAAACCTGTCATGTACACCTAAGATTCCCAAGTTGAACCCAACTTCTACCCATACCCATATACACACTTGGAATCGCCAGGTTCCGTCGCCTGGTTTGCGCTGTCTGGGAGCCTTCCTGCATGCCAGGATTGTCCACCATCACCTCAGGCAGCTCACTTTGCTATCCAAAAGGCGAGCCGCTCACGACTTGATGATGAGATGATACACCTCTCTCTCTCTCTCTACGAAGCCCAAAAGTTGGAAAAAGCCAAGCCCTCGATTCATGTGGTCCCCTCGGCCTTTCTGTGGGCATCCAATGAGGCGAATCCTTGCGAGACATACTGTCATACATGTCTACTCAGGGAAACACTTCAGTTTATGAAAAAGAAACAACCATTGTTTACAACTCTTCAGATGCCCCCTCCCACCCATTCCACTTTCGGACGACGATGGCGTGCGCGCGCGCAGCCCGCACCTTCTCCCCTTCCATGCCGCGGCCGCCGAAGGTCACACGCCCCCCGTCGTCCGACTCGAGGCCTGGGCGATGTGGGATGATACGACCTTTGGCGATGTCAGTTTGGTGACTTAAAAAGAACCAAAAGATGCAACAAATCAATCCCATACCGTATGCAGCTTTGAAGAGAGTCCTTGCATGTCCTTGCAACGGTTTCTGCCAAAAGAGGTTGCTGCGACGTTTGAGCCGATGCGGCTCTGGTGTGAACTTTATGTTGGCTGAAATCTGGATTGGTATCACTAGAAATTGGCATTTGGCTTTTTGTGCACACAGAACGGCATTTCAGTCTGTTACGCTTTCTGCCTTTCAGAGTCTTTATTCACAAATTCATACCGCAGTCTCACAAGTGCGGAATATGAAAGGCCATTGGAGTAATTGCGGTGATGAGGTCATGCATCTCTCATCTGCCCAATCCCTTCGCAAGCGATGTCCCAAGCTTCCACAGCACTATGTCACTTTCGAAGAACTCTTGGCGCACAAAATGATGTTGTGTCCAAAACGAAAGCTTCCAACTTGGGGATCGCTAGATCCAGAATCCTTCATGATTCTCACCCTTGTGTCCATTTGGGTGTCCCTTTGGACCTGTCTAGACCTGTACCAAGCGGCGGAAGATGTACTCCCCGCCACGGACAAAGAGGAAGTAGCCTTGCGCGAAGCTCGCAGACTAGCGTAGGTTTTCCGTCGGGAGCGGGAAACATCAAGCGAACATCTCCTGATTATTTTCTCCCGTGGTCAAAGTTCAGTCCCTAGAAATCCCTGAGTTCTTCCAGTCATCCCTGGAAACGAATCCGGAAAAACGAGAAAACATAATATCAACTATGTGGGCGTCTGCTGTTCGGCGAAACCTTGCCACCGGACATAGATCGGGATGTTGAGATCCGTCACCTCCATACTGAAGGCGCCCTGATGGGAAGGCTGCGCTGTAGGCTGGCTCAGGGCCAATAATGAATCGAGACTGAATGATGTTGAGGGTTGAAGGAGTTCCAGCGAGCCTATAGTGCACATCCCTGCACATGGTTAGTCAGATAGTCACTCATTGCCTGCAGGAACATTCTTCTTGACCACAAAGGAGTTGCAGAACAGAGCCAGGCTGTTGACATGTTGACATTTCAAAAGGTGTTGGCCGAACATGAGATATACTTTAGCGCCCCCATGGCAGAAATCCATTCCCATTCTCATTGTCCTACTTGGGGACCACTATAGCACCTGGAAAGTACAGCAGGCTTTTTTGTCTCACACAATTTGCAGTCTTTTCAGACCTGATCCTGTCAAAAGCCGAACTGGAATAGTTGACCAAATGAACAAAGGATGCATCCCCTCCCGAGCCAAACTAGAAACATCCATCCACAAATGTGGAGTAAGAAGGCAGCAGGCATTCTGGATCGAGCCAACACAATCCAAACATCTATCTTTGACAGCCTGCCGGTACCTTGCAGTTCTGGAAGCGACACGCCCGGCAAGAGCCTCCCCAGGACCGGTGTTCTGGAAAGGATCGTCCGCCCGGTAAAGCAGAAGTGCGTTGGGATACCTTGGATCGTCCACGTCCCCGACGTCAACGGAATATGATGGGATAGGCAGATAGGGACCTCCACAGGAGGCTCATGGGACGGGAGGCGCTCCATGTTTGGCCGCGATGCGCTTTGGAGAAGTCTCCGAGATCGTCTGAGGGCGGCAGCTCACTCGGATTGTCCACTGAGACATCAAAGACTTCCTCCGTGCACATCAGGCGGTGATGCAATACGCAGTGGTTGAGTGGGCACATGCTCAAAGAGCTCACATGAGTGAAGGATTCTTGTGGGACCTGATTTTGCTGTATACAAACATATACAAATGTCTTATTCGTACTCCTTGAACATAAATTGTTCGGCCTGTTCGGGGCTGAATCGACATTCTGCCTCAAGCTTTCCCAGAAAGAAATGTCATGAGGATGTCCCAACTCGGATGCCGAATCTAAACTAAACAAACAGCACATAACAACACCTCGCTTCGGGTCTGTTTGCACTGTATACCATACAGACCATAATATAGGCTTCATCCTCACTCCCCTTACCACAATCTCTTCGTTTGGCCGAGACAAATCCTTTTAGACTCAGGACTCTTTCACACCTGGACCACCTCAATTCATGCACACCCCACCCCCTCACTCTGTCAGCACTGGCCTTGATCCAAGTCTGAGATCTCGGGAAGCCCAGCTTAGTCGGTGGCACCACTATCATTTGCCCATCCGTGTCGGGCCCCGAATACCTCGGACCAACGCATCAAGCATCGACCGTCGTGTGTTGAGCAAGTCAGAAGGGAGATCGACTAACACGATCCCATTCTCCATGTCCTTCTCCCAATAGCAATGGCCTCCAACCTAGCTTCACCCCTGGAGACCTGGGTATGTTGGTGCTCCTTTTGCAAACACAAAACTGCTTCCTCGAGTCTGCCGCGGCACCGGAAGAAAAGACGCGCATCACCCCCGCGCTGGAAGTACTCAATTCGCATGGCGTGCAAGCCGGCAGTAAGGTACCTGCAGTCAAAGCTGGTCCAAACGAATTTCTTCGATCACTTCGCATGGTGCGGCAACCTCTTTGGCCAAACAGTCTGAGTTCGACGGCTTCATTTTGGTTCGTGGGTGTGATGAGGCGAGGAACCGATTGATCTAAGTTCAACCGTCTGACAGTCTTGCACCACATGACAAGAAGGCTTGGCGGGGAATCTCCAAAAAGAGTCTTCCGAGCATCACCCGTGCAGGTCCGATACAAAGTCCATCTGAATCAAACAAAAAAACGAGTACAAAATACCGGTCAGGCGACTTCCCGTAGAACGAGTGAATTGCCGGGTAATCTTCTCAAGTGGTGATTCATGTCTCACATGCTTGGGAATCGCCTGACCGATGAGACCTGGCGCTCCGTGCCTCGTGCTTTGCAGCACAGAGGGCTGGTCCGAACAGGTGCCGGAGAGGCCTCCATCACCTGGGAAGCAAGGTCCTCTACTAACCTCCGACGTTGGATGAAGGATGGCGGTTAGGACAACTCTTACCCGAAACGACATGGGAATTGGTGTCTGAACAATTAACCGTAGTGTTAGGCGGTTTAGGTTTGAGCTTGCCATGTCCATCGTGTTAATCCTCCGTAGTCACTGTGGTCATCCAACATTGGTAATTCCGAGAGATTGGAAACGGGAATTGCCGACACTCTTCTCTGCCCACGGGGTCTCTGCAGCTATCACCTCACAAAAAACGTCGTCCCATCGATCAATTGGCACCACTTGAGGACCAAAATATGATGACTCGCTAATCTCGACCGCTGATTCTATTTCAAGCCCCATATGATCAATACAGACTTAAAACAGAAGGGAAAGCTCTCCCTCAATTGTCGGTGCCATCCCCCGTTTTGCCATCGACGAGCTTACCTAGTTTGCTAGATTGTGCACAGAAGGGTGCTCGAAACACCTATCAACGTGGGAGTTCCCGCTTTGATGTGCTGCTTTTCTTTGGTCGTCTTCACTTCACGTGCTTTCTTTTGCTGCTGATGAACCAAGTGTGTTCACAGTGGCGTTTCAAGACCTCAAACAAGGGCGGTGGATCTTGAAGCGAGGGTGGTAGAGAAGAGGTTTTATTTATCAACAGTCGTGGAAGGTTTTATTCATCAGCCCTTTGCTTGCTGCAAGGTCTTGTTCCGCTTTGCTTTTGCCCTGGCGCCTTCGAGCTGCCAGAGGCTGAAGGGCTCACAGCCCCAGTCTGTCACTCGGCAGTTGTCGTAGATGCCTGCGGAACGAGGCACGGTCTGGTTCCGGGTCCAAAGTGCTGGAGGTGAGGAATTCTCCAATGTATAAAGAAGAAAGTTCTTGAACCAATTAACTTGTCCAGCTACCTAGGTGTTCATGCAATGCCTGGCCTTTTGAGCACTCGTCACATTGGTTCCCATAGGAGCCATCTTCCACGCGATTCTTGCGCATATTCTGCATGACCCAGTTCTCCACATCATACCTGTCACAAAAAATAAACGAGACAAAGGTACGTTCCTGGTCCCTGTTAAACTGTGGGATTCATACTGACCTTTCGGATTCTGTTCATCCCGCCCAGGCCCCAGGCCACGACTTGCGCGCGTTGCCACTCCAAAACCCCTCCCACAACAAAGGGGCATCAAAAGTTTCACCAGCTCCCATTCCAGGGATCGCCCGACCAGTCCCAAACTGGTGAACCATATCAAACCTTTCGCATTGCAAAGAACCACAATCTCAGAGAACAGTGGACACTCTGATTGACTAACATGATAAACATCTATTGGAAAATCATAACCCTACGTTAAATGGGGCCCTGGTGGGGGTCCCCTCAAAAAATTAACAATTGAGGGACCTACCGACCACCTGTTTTGTGGAAATTAATCAAGGATACCTCTACCCCTCATTAAATTGTCTATAGACTTTGCTTGGGGTAGCCCCTTCACCCATCGACTACTCACAAACCCTTGGCTTTATTTCCCCTCCCCAGGTAGCAAAACCCCATCCAGTAATCCAAACATCTCTCAACTTCCCTTGGTTCGCCAAGCAGCCACGCCAACATCATACATGAGCCGCGCTTAAAGACTCTGCCCAAGTCAAAACAGTAGTGGATGTGACTACAGTGCGGGGAAATTTGGGGACGATGGTCTCCATTGGTTCCCGGAACCTTTGTATTGTATGTTCAGTTTACCTTTGTTTGCCTTCATGCGGTGGCTACTTTCCTGCCCGTCTTTCAGTGTTGTGGTTACTTTCCTGCAGTGTTTTTGTGGGGCTGGTGATGCATCCCCCTGCCACTTCCCCAGGCCTATGCTTGCCAACTAAACTGTATAATCTACCCTTCTTTCAGAGGCCAACCCCCTGAAATAATTTACGTTGCCTGGTTTTTTCAGGTTGATGGTGGTCTGGTTTTCATGCAGTGGCTACTTTCCTGCCTGGTCTTTAATTTGGTGGCTGCTTGGCTTTCAGTGTGGTGGCTGCTTTCCTGCCGGGGTGTTTGTCACGCCAGGAGCTATGCCTCCTATCGCCGCGTCCCATCTAGGAGGCGCAATTTCATCACGCCACAAATCGGTATTCGTTTGGCACCCAAAGTGCCAAACAAGTTGGGGCCAGCATTTCTTGCATCATGGACCCGGATCCCTTATTATTAATTGAGGGGTGTGCAACCTCTCCACAACCTCTTGATTTGTTCTCAAGTAGATATGGACCCTAGCTTGATCCAAGGTACACCGGGAACATGCAAATTAATGTGTTTATCCGACTTTAATTTCCACCAAAATAGATGTTCGACAAATTGTCGGAGCAGAGACAAAACTGAGAAAGATAATTCGTGGGACACCCGCCCTCCAATTAACTTCTTAGTGGAGGGGTCATGGAAAATGGCCCCGACTATGACTTTTACAAACTGGTAGGTGTCCACTTCTTTGCAGCGTACCCAGCAACTGCTGCCGGGTGCTCGCCTTGTGGCACAGAGCTGGCCAGGGCAGGCATCGTGGCCCAGGATCATCCGCACACCATCGCCCGCATCCAGCTGGAAGGTGTAGATGCCTCAATTCACTGGATAGAAGTCACATGTTGCTTGCAACTCATTATGGGCCCCTCTTCTGGATCCCCGTCGAAGTCTATGTTCATGGCTCCTGCACAAGTCACTAGTGGCTTTAATCATGCTAGCCACACACCATCACCATCCAATCACCCGCTTCACCAACACGAGGCCTTCTAAAAAGATGTAGAAATAGCCTGTGTAGCGCGCTGCAAAGTTCTTCCGAAGCTCCTGACAAAATCGAGCAAAATGCCCTGTCGCATCTCTGCGTCGGCCAAAGGAAATGTCAGCAAAGGAGTGATTCCAAGACTGGAGAAGACCAGCAAATGGACAAAGAACTTCAAAAGCAAAGGAAACAGATGTTTGAACTCAAAAATGGAATCATCCAAATCCACTCCCCGCCAATCCCCGACACCGGAAGTGTTTGGCGTCCTCTTGGCCTCGACAGTTGTACAGCAAATTGTCGCCCGACAAGTCCTGTGGACGAGCGGCCCCAAGTGGCAGAAGCATGAAGCACAAACCAAAACGCTTTGAAGCACAAACCCATCGCCAAGTGTTGAACTCCTGACCACAATTCTCCTCTGGGACTCCCAACTTAACTTCAGTCATCAAAAATCCCCTTTCAAACGTGGTTGCCTTGATCTGTAGCGCTCTGCGTGACGGCACAAGGAGCACAAAAGGTGCAAACCAGAGATGGCTCCTTCTCAAAGGCACAGCGGTCGATGTCAAAGTCGTCCCGGCTCGCGAAATTCAGTCTGGCATTCGTTGCGGGCCAATTGTTGTTTGAGAAATCGGAAAAGCAGCTGAAGAATGAGTTGTACGGCCACTTTTTCTACCAACACCTCCTACAACAGGTGCATACTAGGCTATGCGTCATGGGACTGTGATATACACATACCCATCTCCTGGGATTGGTTTTAAACTCGTGATGGACCCATTGGACCCTGCCTCTCCACCCGGCGTACCAGGTTGGGAAGGCGAGTCCGTAGGACCTGCCACACCGGCCGGTCACTCTCACTCTGCGCTCTCCGGAACTGTGGGAGGGGATCAAAACCATCTGGTGGATCTTTAGATTCCCCATGTTGGTTCTTTGCGGGGTAAGCTCGAGAGACTCATGGGTGTCCAGTAACCGGACTGCGCTGTCGTAGTATCACATCCGGTTGAAGTCAAAGGAGTCCAAACCTCGAAGTCATGAAGAGTGATCGACGTCACATGCAGAGTCTGCGAACCTCAAAGTTACCTCAAACAGCCTGGTCATCTAGAGGAGAAAGTGGTTACAGAACGCCACACTTATGAAATGCAGGTACACAGATTGGCGTCTATATCTGCTTCACGGAGTATCCACAGCTGTCTTCGTTGGCAGCCGAACAGACAGGGGACTCCCTGCTGCCCCCTGCTCCTAAAAACCAAAAGGTTCCCTGTGATTCCAATAGTTTCGCACACACCCACACCTTTCCTCCCTTCTGCCACTTCTGTGCCTGTGTGGAGCCGTTCACCGGATCACAGGACTCTTCCGGCGAGAACGGCGCGAAGTACTCCGCGAGAAGCCCAGTGTTCTCGAAGAGATCCTGTTAGAGCTGTGAGCGAAGGAAGGAGGAAGTTCTGTAATACGAATAATCACTTTTCCTGGCCGGTGCTTCCTTTGTTCGAAATTCCTGGGCAGAATTCCTGCGCAAATGTTCAACGAATTCACCTTCCCATGCACGTGGTCCACGCCTGTGCAAGACAGCTTGACCAAAGCAATAGCAGCAGCAGCCGCAACGTGAGGGAGCGCATCACCCCATTGCCGCGGGAAGGTGCAGAAACACCGGGTACGGGAGGGTAGAAAATGCAGTCAAACTGCACAAGTCCTCAGGAGGAACCGACCTGAACAAGAATTCGGGTGCATATGTTGTGGAAGTGTCTCATTGAAACAGCGCATGAAAAATGGCTCGAAAGCTCTACTCCTTTGGGGTCGTCAGGAATCATCGGACCACTTTTCATTTGTCTTCGTCATGTCATGACCTTGATCATTTGACCCCCAAGTGAAAAATTGAATTCTTTCGCCTGGGGGTTGGACGCTTTGAGCTATGTAATGTTGACGGACGACCATATGGAAAATTCCATGCGCATTGCCCCCCCATGTGTCTGTCGTTGCCAAAATTGGCGTCCCCCCCAATGACCATGACCCTCTTGAGCTTCACTCACTTGGGCCATCAGCTAGACCAGTTGGTCAGAAGGGCACGCGGAAAGCAAGCCGAGTGAAAAAAGCTTCGCAAGACCTTCAACCGATGTGACGTTCTAGTAGGGTTGATGGAAGAAAGACACCGGCACCACTCAAACACGGAAAAATAGAATATCAGTCGAACTGTCCTCCCCGACCTTTCCTCACCTGGTCCACAATCGAAGAACCCCACAGCACCGCTTTGGGTCGATCTTCCCACCTAGAGCCTTTGAAGATGTAGTGACCAAAATCCACACATCCCTCAAGTGGACTCCAAAGAATCGATCATGACTCCTTCTTCGATGGTCAAGAGTCAATAGACCAAAACTTCCCTCTGATGCCAATCACCGGATTGCATGCTGATCGCCTTGTGCTTCGGTGCATCCCTCCAGGCGGAATGTCACATGGTCGGGTGGAGGCTCCACTCTTGCACTCTTGGAAACAGTCATCTTCCCGATTCCTCAGGAGAGTAGTAGGAAACATGAACGAAACCGTGTTTTCATGAGAGTCATGTGAGAATCTAGTTGGATCCCTTGGAAGCTTCCGAGGTCATCATCCCAGTCATCCCAAACATCCGCTGCCGAACCCTCCTCAAGGCTCCAACTCTGGTCCGAAGGCACCTGAGGATGCGAAAACCAAAGAATGCCGCCCTTCTGTGCATGACATCCGATGAACAGTACATCCTGCAGATGAAAAACCATGAGCGATAGTGGATCGACCGTTTGCACACTGGAACAACCAAGTAGTGCAAAATGAATCAAAATGAAATGTTCGACCTCAGGGATTCAGTCCGTTCCCAGACTCCACAAACCCCACCCAGAACTTCCACCCAATCATGGAAAAAAACAAAGACAACTCAGGTAGCCGAAGCTACCTTTCGTGACTTGTGAAGTTTGACACTTTACACACCAACGAAACTTCATTCCTCAAACTGATCCAAATCCCTTCTGATGCGGCTCGTGCACTGTTTTGGTGCACTACCTGGTTGAAAGTTTCAGCTTTCCAACTTTTGTTCCCCAGACTCACCAGGTCACCAGACGCTGCCCCCTTCGGTCACCTCAGCCCCGCGGATGTCTTCCGCAGGGGCGGCGCCGCGGCGTCCGCGGTCCGGATCCGAAGGATCCGAAGGATCCGAAGGATCCGAAGGATCCGTAGGGTCGGAGTCCTGTCATCGGCGTCCGCGGGAGGCGAATGTAAGTCCGCCGATGTCAATCCGTCGAGTTGTAGACGGAAGAACATGACCCTTTCATAGCTTTGATGAACTCCAAAAACGACCGATCGGTACATGTTTGTGCGTAATGAGCGCACCCACCTTTAGTCTCGGTGACACCCCTGAACACAAATCTTATTACACCGCTTCCCAAACGCCGCAGAAAGACCCAAAGAATGTTAGACCTGGCTAATTACCATAAGAACACAGGGTCGATCTTTGCCCCCAAAATGCAACTCACCTTCACCGATGGTTGGGAAAATGTTGCTCATCCCTCCCAAGTAAGCCCTTTGAAACAGAAACATTGCATGTTCTCCTACGTGAGCCTGCAGCCCAAAAGTCTTCGAAACCGATGCCTGAGGAGTGTCTTCATCCTCCCGCAACGCGAGGCATTTCGCAGATTTTTGCAGCATGGAGCCACTTAGCAAAGATCTCAGTTTTCATAAAGTACTTGCACTGCATCAGTACCATTGCTGTTAACTCAATCTTTCTTCAAAAGATGCAACATCTGTGCTTTCGAGGTCTGCCGCAGCACAAACATTGGGGTCCTGCTACTGGCAGTAATGCCCCTTTTACTAGAAGCGATACCCTTGTTACTAATAACTTCCAGCTACTAGTGGCGCTCCATTTTCATGTTTGGATGGCAAAATGTCTCCTGCGTCGCCTCGATCAAAGAGCTCAATGCATCACGTGCCTGGCGGTATCCGCTGCGCGACACAGGTGCACTAGCTGCTAGCTGAGACTCGAGCCGGTTGGACAAACATGTTGTGATTGTGGAACCGAAGCAACTGGGTCTTCAGAGTCATCAACTGTTTAGGCTGCCCCAACGTCAGAAAGACTGAAGCAATTTTGTGCAGCCGTTCAAAGTTCCACTCCACTTCAGCTTTGTTCTCAGCGTGCTTTGTGAATATGTGATCATACATCCGAGATCATCTTCAGGCAATTTTAGTTTGCGAGCATTCCCCATGTGAAACTTCTCTTTTCTTTCGTACTTAAAACACGTTGATTCCTTGCTCGTGAGTGGAAGCCAACTTCTGGCAGAAAATTCTCAATGACCAGCTCTGGCTTATTTGGACCGAAGAGCCCCAAAAGAAGTGCTCCAGCGTGCTACTGTAATAATCTATTCTTCACGAACCAAAACCCTGCAGCGTGTTTGCACAAACCCACTTGTCGTATAACTGGTTTTTGACGCATGTCTTGGTACCCCGGTTCAATGAACATCAGACACTTCTTGGAGTATCTTGGACATCTTCGAGTTGGATGGAAGTCTGGTCTCATCCTCGAGTGGCTTCGTTCCAAGATAGCAGGAACTCGTCACTTGGCACTCCATGACGTCTTTCCACTTTCGTTTGATTGCGTCAATTCACATCCAAACTCGCCAGATCTTTGAGGAGAAAGAGAGAGAGAGAGAGAGGGTGCTTCCCACCTTTGGCCTTGAACCATACAGCTCTCCATACTTGGATGTCTTGTTTTCCATGATGTTCAATCATGGTGAATCCAAACAAAGGATTCAACATGTTTCTTGCGTGATAATTATGACATGCGCTTGACATCATTCCTGGCTTGATTTATGGTGGGCTAAAGAGTGCAAAATGGAGCACGCATACTGCAACAAAACAAAGTCATTAACTTCCACTGCTCGCGTTGTTGAGACTGCAAACACACACACACACAAAAGAGCTAGAGGTTTACAGAACCTCCGCGAGAACAGCCGATAGGGTCACCATGTCCTAAGCTGCTTCTGTGACCCTAAGCTGTCAGACCATTGAGATATGCATTCTAAAGAACGAACAATCACAATCGAACTATTATACTATATTCTCCAAATAGAACTGCGCTAACAAGACTGGTTGGCAGGGATCTGCAATTCAGCTCAGTTAACTTATAACTTGAATCAGAGATCCGTCTAAGTTGACTCAACAAAAGCCAAAGAAACAACTCAACCGGAGACAAAAAGCATTTGCTCAACCTGCCATCCATGTAGGTCGGAATGAACCCCCTGGTTGAACGCCTTTGCTGCGGCCAAGGAAGAGGCTGCGGAGCCTTCGCGGTGCAAAAAACAGCTTTGACCGGGAATCCTGGGAAAGGTCTACAGTCGGCTTGGGAACTTCGGAAAGTTTGGAAAGCTTCCAAATGAGAAACTTCCAGTGAGCGTTCGAAGCCATCCATTCACTTGTGCTGCCAAAGTTTTGGACGTCCATGAGCTCCGTCGAACAAGGAGGCGTCGCATGGTCACAAGGATGAAGAAAGCATGGAATGAATGCCTACAGTTATAGAGCGGCATGTTGCCTGCCAAGACTCTTTGAAGGCCACGAATGTCAAGACATGTCTTCCTTAACCTGAACAGACCTGGCCAGCATGACCTCGACATCCAACAGATACACACTAAGGCTAGAAGAATACCAAGGAATTTGCCAATACCCACCACATTCGGACCTCTCATCTGGTGCTCTTCTCAACATGATCATCTCTTCACGACCACATGTGGTGCCATCAAAAAGCAAACATAGCCGGCGCTCCTTTTTGGACAACAGGGGCGAGCTCACGGTCCTTGGGGGCGAGCTCAGGGTCCTTGGCTCTAGGCACAGGGTCTGGCCAAGGAGGTTGCTTTTGCAGCCACTGCTTCTGACTTCTCAGCCATGGGTATGCTTTGAAGCATTGCTCAGGGCAGCGTGCAAGACCTTCGTTGCTTGCACTGTTGGAGTTGGACGAAGGAGGGTGCATTGAAGGCACTGCTTCTGACATCTTATCCGTGGGTGTGCTTCGAAGGTGGCTCCTGACATTGCTGAGGGCAGCCTGCAAGACTGGCTGGGCTCGGACTGACCGAGTAAAGCATGCTCGAAGACTGTGGCAGGGAAAGGCGGCCCACCCACCCTCCACTCAAGCCAAAAAACAATTCATCACGAGAGAAGATGCCACCCGGATAAGAATATCCTGACATGCTGTCTTGAAAACTGCATCGCTACGCGAGTTTCGTCATCATATGTCTGCTCATGTCTCATCATATCCGCTCATCATGATCATGTCTCATCCTCAAACCTGTCGGTGGCTTCAGTTGCTTGAAGAGAGCGAAGTTTCCAACATGGGAAAAACTTTTCGGAAACCAGGAATGGTCAACATTGACTGTGCTCTCAGTTGTGGACTGGAAGTAGGCACTTTTTGTCCCGAACACAAATCCAACTCTGGCAAATCTTAGAGAAACCAAGCCACCAAGTCAAGTAATTACTCAAGAATGATGTTGATTTGGAGGCATTCGGAGCAAGAACATCTATCCTGCAATTCCAAACAGGCTCTGGCAAAACATCAGAATCAAAACCTAGAAGCCCTGGACTGGCCTTGGAGCCTACCACTTCCCAACACCCCAGCCCTCCAATTCTCCAACCTAAGCTTGCACCAGCTGAGGAGGCTGAGGCCAGCAGGTTTTGCCAGCCAGAGCCTTCAGCCACTTCAGCCTCACCAAAACAAGCGGAACATTCTTCACAGAACTTTCTTTAGGTTTGGTGCGTGAAAGTCCGTGAAACCCCCGCTCCCATTATCCCGAATTAATTACTGATTTCAATCACACCGGACAAGCACACCACAAGCACGCACAGCCTCCTCCGGTGGTGGCGGACCGTCATCACCAGCCTCAGCCTGCGTGCCCTCCACCTTGGACAGGGGAAAGAATGCCAAACCGATGGGAGTTGGCACCGTCAAAGGCTGGGAGTGGAAATGGACACTGGATCTTTTGGGTGGTGCAGTGATGCCTTTTCGTGTCAACTAACAGGTCAGATCTTGGCCTGGTGAACAGCGTCGGATCTCATCGACCGGGCATGACAGCATTGCCTTCGAGCCATCAATCTCATCCAGCAAGCTGCCAATCTGGCCGAAGGTGAGAGGGATTGTCTTCTTCAAACAGACGAGGACCTATTACATGGTTGGTCACAGCGGGGGACAATGGAAAATGATGCGCAGTAGATTATCGTATGTAGGGTGAAACGCCTTTGGCCCCTCTTCGGACACCTCTTTGCCTTTTTGACACCCAATGCATTGCGCTGCTTCATTCCGATAGCTCGGAAAACATGAATCAAGCGAATTCCATCTCAGCGAGCGACTCATCTTACTCATCGACCCTTCTTACGATTCGGCACCCAGATTGAACAGCCCAACAGTCGTTGGTCGTCTCGGTGCACCGGATTCGAAACAGAGTCACGTTTTCAGTTTCAGGAAGGAAATGCGTGTTGAAGACTCGGCCCAAGAGTCTCAAACAAACACCAGTCAAATGGGAAAGAGAGGCGAAGATCCATTGGGCCGGGCGGGGGTCCTTCATTCATTTTGATAGACTAACCGGATTCAACACCAGCGTAACCCCAACTGTTTTAGATGTGGCGAAGTGCACAAACAAGCCGACTTCTTCGACAGACTGCCGAACCTCAGCCCCAACTTTTGTACAGGCAAATGTTCAGATGGGAAATAATGGCAGCGCTGCTAGCCTACTCCTCAGGGCTATGGAACGATTAGACGTCATCAGACGGTCAAAACTCAAAATGTTTTTTAAAACCAAATCCTCAAGAATCTACTGACCTTCAAAACGTCAGACCCCAGCCTTGTTGAGATAAGAGAACATGTTTTGATCGGCAATCCACCAAAATATGTACAGAATGTTGGTGACACTACCAAGAGGCTCAATGGGCGGCTTCACGTGAAGTAACACGGCAAGTTTGAGGTCCACTTTCATGGAATGTGCTTGAATAGTGCTCCCCATGATGGGGCTGAATGCTGGGGCTGCACGGCGTGACAAAAATGGTCCCTGTGGCTACATCATACAAAGATAATGTCCACCAGCCTTTCAAGAACCTCCCTTTTCATTGAGGGCTGAAATGAACCTTCTCAAGCCAACAGCTTCGGGCGGAGTCGTTGGTCCGCCGTGACCATGAAAAGTGCACTGATGTAAACTGTAAACAAAACGTGCGTGAGGCACGGCTCCTTCTGGCAAAACGGTTCTTTCCCCGGAGTGCTTAAGTTGATTGAAACTTTGCTTTGTCTGGACTGCAAACAAACACACCCGCTTGTGTGAAATGTTTCAAGCAACAAAAACGCGCAGCGGCAATGGTTTCCAACACTCATTTGGGCCACTTAAGACCACTTAATGTCAAGTCAAACAACTGGACAAGTGAGGCAATGAAAATGTTCAACACCCCACCTAAATTGCAATATGAAGCAAACGTAGCCCTTTCAATCTGCCCCCCCTTCTATGCACTTTCGGACACATTCGTCCCAGTTGGTTACCATTAGCCATTAGCCACTCATCATGATTATGCAAAGTTCGCGATTCTTTCCTGCCACCATGAACCCATGACTAAATATGGTCAAAAACCACATGAGAGTGTCTGCCTAAATAGTGCTGCGAAATCATCGTCTGTAGAAATTCCTGAAGCTGGTTCTGAAAAATATAAAGCCACCTCCTTTCAGGCCCGCTTCTCTCTTCCCTCAGGTTTCAAGTGGCGAAAAAAACCCTCAAAATCTTCCCAATTTGCATTCTTCTCTGTGGACCCGTTTCTCTTGTAGCCAAAACAAATGCATCCAACACGTGGTTCTCCTTCGTCACCGTTTCCATCCACTTCCATGGCTGTGTTTGCATCTGCCTCGCTTTCCGATTCTGAAGTTGTTGGTTTGAAGGCTTGTGGCGCTTATAACGTCGATGGTAGCCTCGAACTGGATCTCCCGAGAATTTGTTTTTCTCTGCTTTTGGTTTCTTTTGAGCCACTCAAGACTCCTCCTGTTTTTGGACCCGCGACTATATGTCCAGCTGTCCGTGACTGCAACAAGGTTTCACCGTGTGAGTCCTCTCGACTCTCGACAACTTGGCATTGTCCACCTTGCTGACCAAACACTGGTTCCAAAAGGGGTCAGGCTGTTGTTGTCGTTCGGAGCCTTCTGCTTGATGGCGGCTCACCATCCTGCATGTTCCCGGTCTGGCCGTTGAACTCTGCTCATTTTCAAGCCATGAAGATCTGCTTCTCCATGAACTCCAAGTAGACCTTCCATCGTGTAGTCTGGTCATTCACCATGGCATCAGCATGTTTTCGTGCGCAAAGCACTGCGTCTTCATAAGGTCGATTTTTTTCTGTACCTCTCTTGAACTTGTCTTGTCGCACTTACTTTTTCATGTTCAATATCGCTATCGCAGAAGATCTCGCTTCTATACGTGCATCCTGCGTTTGCCGCTGTCAGGCACTCAGACAAGTCTGTATTCCCAGTGCATTAGTCACCACAAAAACAGAAATTGTTAAACATTGGTGCAGTTTCCAAAATGAAAAAGCTATGCAGCATGGGCACTGAACTCACAATAGGACGCAGCAATGAACTGCCACACAAGATTCATTCCTTGGCGTTACGACTTTTCACAAGGTGTTGCGCGCTCACAAGCTTCAGGTGGCATTCTCACTTGAAACACATCCCCACCCAGTGCTTCTCCAGCACCCGTCTGCACCAGATCATTCGTCCCAGCAATGTGGAAAGGTTCTTTTCCCCTTGGGTGCACGTTGCAAGTCGAAGCCAAACGTCACAAACATCACAAAGAGGATGAGAAGATAGGAAGGATTTGAGTCGTCAGACTCGATTCAAATCCCGACGTGCAGGTGAAACATTAATTAAGCCGCTGTTCGAGTGGTTTTTTACCTTCAACGCGCGTTGCGAGGTCGATGCCAAACGTGTAAAAACACAGTAGTGCAAACTTCCTTTTCGATCCCGCTCCTTGAGCCAAAGTCACAGTCGGTGTAGACTGTCTCAAACGTTCTCAAAGTTTCTCTTAAGCTTGTCCACTCTTCTTAAAAGAGTACAAGACTACCCATAGTCATCTCAAAGCTACACAAAACTACAAGGAACTATCTCAAACAGTCTCCAAAGACCTCGTGCTCTACCAAAAGGTTCTCTAAGCTATTCCTAGCCACAAGTTGCCACTTCAAACATCCTCCTGCTAAGGTGGTCAAAGGTCAAACACAAAAAGGGCACAGATCACCACTCAACCCCCAGCACTCTAAAAACGAAAATTCCCTAAAGAAGCAAGCACTAGGTGAGCCATACACTGTACACGTGCACTGTACGCTATGTTTCACACCCCTTCTTGGGTCGCATAGTGACCTTCTTTCTTCTTCTGTCTTCTTCTCTTCTTCTATTCGTTTTCTTTGAGCAACCAAGGATCAGACATCAACTAAGATCCAAACTTATGCCCTCAAAGGTGATCTCAATGGTATCAATCCAGAGGTAAACTCGAGTCCAAGCCAAGCAAAACTCCAGATCCAACAAGACAACCAAGGAAGAAACGTGCAAAGAGGATCCCTCAGAGGCCAGCCATGAGATCTCATGGTCAGATCCCTTCTACATGGCCTTCTGGTCTCATCATCGGGATCCTCAAAAGCAAAAGCTTTCAAGGACAACTTACCTGTCAGCTCAGGATGCAAAAGGGTTACCTAGAGTTACAACGCCGTGCAAACCTCTAACCTCAAGACCTGACAAGTACACAAAGTTGCAATCAACTGCAAAAGATGAAATCCCCAAGAAGCTATCTAGACACAAACTTGCAATGAACAAAGTTGCAAACAAGCACAAGTGAACTCACAAGAAACCCGCTGGAAGCTAAACCTGCGATGACCGAAGCTGCAAGCAACTGCAAGTGACATCACAAGAACTCTTTCTTTCTCAAAGCAAGACACACCTTCAAGAAAAGTCTTCAAACAAACAAGAAGCAAAACAGAATGCCTTCCATCACATTCTCCATGGCTTCAACCTGACACGTCACATTCACATGCCTCAAGTCAAAGGTCGCAAGCCAGGGTTGCAATCGTGGTGAACATGTCTTCACAAAGAAACAAAAAAACAAGAAAGGTCACCACTCTTTTGTATCGTGGTGCTAAACAAGGGAGCTCATAGCCTGCAAAGGGCTGAGTTAGGATGCTACGTCCCTGCTCTTGGCTCCTCTTGGCCTCAAATGGCCTTCCAAGTTGATGTCCAGGCTTTCAGCTGCTTCCTCCGGCATCCAAGTGCTGGGCACCGTCACAATGCCACCCGTCGCTAAACGAACCCTTTTGAATCCTTGCGGGGCCTCTCTCTCAAAGGTCTCTGTCCCCAAACGTTGCAGGCGCTGGAGTCGTTGGCGTATTGCCTCCTCCTGCAGGCGCCATGTGTGCAGTGTGCACAGGTGATATTTTTTTATGAAGAGACTCCGTATGTTCCAGAGGTATATCCACTCCTACTGGCATGCTGTCACATCTTGCCTATTTTGAAGCTGCCTTTCCATGGTCCGAGCACCTCCTGCCAACAGGCAATGTAGAAGGGGATGCCACATGTCAAGAATGCGCCAGTGACTTTGATTGGAACATACAAACCAGTTCACCCTGCCGGCTTGTTTGGCTTCAATATGTAAGGAACCATCAACCACTTGCGACCAATAACGAACAGTTTCTAGGCAAGGACACTTTCCGCTCAGGTGGTCAAATTTGGCAGTGCATTGCACTTATTGTTCACCGGGGTCCTGACCCCTTAAATGGAGTTTTTTGCACGGGTCGAGGCGCTATGTGTGCAGGAGATGCACAAGTCACCTTAGTCTAGTAAAAGAGAGAGATACGAACCCAGCAGCGACGCCGGAACAAAAAACCCAAAAGCACAACCAACCCAACAAACCACCGCAACCAAAAAAGGAGCAAGGTTCGTACCTCTGGTAGGCTGCGTAAGCCAATGCAAAATAGTGAAACGCAGTGAGACGGGGGCAATGAATTCATCCTTCACGCTCAGTACTTCTTGGTCAGGTTGGCAGGTTTTCCTCAAAGGGAGGAGTGAGGTGGGCGCACATCTATAGTAATCAGCTGGGAAAGGTGCGCACTGCCTGCGAGAAAGTTCAAAAAGGCACCTTAAGGTCTTCCAAGGTTTCCTGCGGTCGCAGCTTTGCAGACGTGTTGCCTAGCATCAGAGGTGGCTTACTCGCACTGTGCACAATTTGGCTGACAATGAATGACAATGAGTGCACGATGCAATGCAAAGGCCAAGGCAGCCACAGGTGCTTTTATTATTTCACCAGCGTTCCTCATTCGATCACATATGAAATGCAAGTGAGTACAGGTCTGAAAGCAAACAAGGTGCCAAGTATCCTCAAACTATCTCACTGCCATCAAAATCTCGAGGAAAGGCGAAGGAAGCAAAAGGCAGGGGAGGACGCATACGAGCTTGCTACGAGACAATTGGCAAAGGGAAAATATCAGTGTCGGCCAACGAAAACTACAAATCCTCGAAGACCATGACACGTGAAGCCGCCCAGGAGGGAGCAGAGTACGAGTCCACTGTACTTTCGTGGCCAGTGCCACCCCCCCCCCAAAAAAAAAAAGAGTGACTAGGGCGTACACGGTTGAGGTGCAGACCGCTAGTGTCTTTTTCTACGCAGAGTCTTATCCTCTTGAACCTTATGGCAGTCAAGCATGGACACACTAGATAGGCCACTGGAGTGGAACCTGTACAAGTAGGCCTCTACATTTCAGCAGGCACAAAATTCATGTCCACTCCAGCCTATTGCGTATGTCGCACACTATTTTTCCACCGTAAGGCTAAAACAGTCCAGCAAGCTCTAGTAAGCTTAAAAAGGAAACTACGGTGCCCTGTACTTACCAATTCCAGTGTGTTGCACACTATAGAAAAGGTAATCTCAAGGTATACTAGATACAGTGAGGGAGCGATAGCTTACTCGCCTCAAATACAAAGTCAAAGACAATGTATCTCGGCTGGAGACTGTATCGTTCACCGGCGAAGATACCAGTATACCGGCGCTCAATAGCCCTTAAATAGCCAGAGCTGTCAATCCTTCAGAAAATTCTAAATTCAAAAGGAAAGCGGCTTCTTTTGCACAGAGACCTATAAAAGCAGTAAACGACACCCGCGTAACGAAAAAAACTCAAATTTCAAGACCGCGCAAAATGCAATGAATTAAGATGCCTTGCAAAATGCAAGGAGCGTAAATAATTCGGTCCGAGGAATGGTCTTCTCGAAAAGTGGTCTCGGCCGCTTCCATACACAGGACTTATACCAAAAATTTGAACTGCAAAAGGACTCTCTCACATTGATACCAAAAATCAGCCAAAAACAAAAAGGAACGAGATACCGGCAAATGTATGTACAAAAATCTTGCACTACAATTGCAAATTCATAAAATGACTTAATCATCAACCATAAATGGTTGTCCATTAGAGGTCACTCCAAAAGAGCGGCTGTGGTAGATATCATCAGTTCTGTAAAACTGTCCATACCTACCTGCAGATAATATCCGTTTAGTAAAACTGTATTTATCTGCACGCTAAAGCTTATAAACCTGGAATGCAGGAGTATCTTCTTTGATAAAAAGTTTCTCCTTGTTGCCAACCAGAGTTCATTAAAACTTCAGCCTGGCAACTTAAAGTCAAACCTGGAAGCAAAGTATCAACTGTAATCAGAAGTATCTTCACTTCCTAGCCATCATTTAAGATTCAGCCTCCGCTCTGAGTTTCTGCCGCTGCAGTCGATGGAGCTGCTTGATCAGAAGTTGGCGGCCTGCCTTTCCTTTTATTCTCCTTCTGTCTCTCCTTCCTCCGCAAGTTAGACTCTCTAAGAGTCTCGCCCCAGCGATAAAGCTTCCTGTCTCCAGATGAAAGGGAAGCTGGTCTGAGTGAAATAAACATTGGACCATGACTGTCATCGTCAGAGGGTCTTGAGCACATAACCTCCGTGTCAATTATAGCAAAGTTCTCTGAAAAATTACAGACGAACTCCTTCGTGCTCACTGTGGAATTTGTATATTCCTCTTCACTCAATGAATGACCCCATTCAACAATGGTAGACAAACACGTATCGCCAAGCTTTGATCCCTGGTATATTTCTTTTTCTTCTGTAGAGTATTCTTCCCAGAGTTTCTCAAAGTAAACTTCACACTGCTTGAGGACATGTGAAGATGAACTGTAAAATGTTCTGGGAATAGGTGCTTTGATACCAGGATCTGCTGCTACACGGGCTTCTGAAAACCTGCGGATCCAATGCTGCATGGTGCTGTAATAATAGTTAGCCATTGGCTGCCTTTTGTACCCAGACATTCTGTAGGCCAAACTATTTGCATCGCCAGAAATGATGTCCACCTCATATACAAAGCACTCATAAAGCATCAATGCTGTCTGTTCTCCTGTCAATAGGTGGGCATCCACAGCACGGTGTGTGTCAACATGATAATTACAGACTCTGATGGTATGCATGTTCGCTCGAGTAAGTGGAACACGCTGGTCCTTAGGACCATAGTCCTCAAATTCAAAGTCTGCATCCTTGAAATCTTGACGAGGCCTTGTTTCTCCAAAACAAACCTCATAGATAGCCCAAGTTACATCACGCTGTTGACAGTGACCAAGGTCTTGGTCATGTCCAGCAATGACCTTGACATATCCACCTGGTGCCAATCTAGCCATCACTGCAAGATTCTCCCAATCATTGAAACAAACTGTCCAATTCTTTTGCTCAAGAAAATCCTTGGCAGGAACAAGGAGATGAGCTTCCTGGAGAATCACGACATGTGCACGTAAAAAGAAGAGCGTGTTGAAGAAAAGGTTGTTTTCAAATTGCTCATCTTGAAGTGACATGTCACTCTGTTTGCGTGGCTTCATTGCACGATCAAGTCCTTGGAGAAACCTTGGTGTGGTGTATTTCTGACCACGAACCATGTTGCCACAGTTCCAGGATAAAAATGTCAAGGACTCTGAGCTGGCCAATAAGTTAGTTCCATATTGTTCTTCTATTTTTCCTTTGAGGAACTTTTTGCACAGCTCTTCATAGAAGGCGACATAGTCCCAACTGGGTCCCTTGGGACCATATGCTTCCAGTTCTTCTCTAAAATGTTTCTTTGTCACCTCCAAATCTGCTCGAGCTTGTTCTGCCCTTTCAAGGGCCCTTGGATCGACCTGATACTTGTCATCCAAATAAATGATGCGGTCATCATTGATGAAAAATCTCTTCAAATCATGCTCTGAGCTGTCCTCATAACAATCAGGTGGAGGTACTGGACAGATCCTTCGAATGGATCGAACAAAGTCATCCTCGTTGATCATTGACTGATAGTGAGGATGGGAAATCTCACCTTTTCTGAAACAAACATGGTTCAACAATCTGAGTTTCCCTGAAGCATTGTTGATAAAAGCCAATACCTGGATCTCCTGTAAGCTCTCCAAGCAACTTCAAAGGTGAAGTATGCAACTCAAAGGTATTGTCAACATCCACTGTATCTGGATCAACAACTACTTCAGATGGAAAAGATTCTTGAATTTCAGCCTCCAATTTCTTCTCTCCATCATCCTCTCTGACCTCTCTTATCTTCTCCACCGCCTTATCCTTCTCCTCAAAGGTTGCATCATCCTGAACTTCTTCATGAAAATGAGGATCAGGAATTTTATTCAGGCGGCTTTTCTTAGATTTCCGCGGACTTGAAGTACCACCAAGGCTAGCATCCTTCTCACCTGATGGTAAGTACGATGCAGCTGAGTCCTTACCTATCTTTCTTGACAGAAAGTGTGATGCTGACTCATCCTTGGCTTCCTCCTGGTCCACTTCCATCTTTGTGTCCTCTGAAGGAAAAACACCTGCATTCTCATCAAAAACTTCTTCATCTTTTGCGGGTTCAACTGCAGGATCTTCTTCATGGACTTCCTCTTCCATATCTTCACCTTTCATAATCTTCATACCACCAGTATGGATCTCACCAGTGATAGTGGAGACTCTTGTGTAAGGAGGAACTTCTTCACCTGCCTCAAAAGCTTGTTGCGCGATATCCTTGGTGAGCAAGTCCTCTACAAGACTTTCTCACATGGTTCTTGGAAGAGATTCTGAGGTCTCAAAATAATCTGTCCTCTCTGAACTGAAAAACTCCGTTGCCTTCTCATTGTCCTTTTTATCATTAAAAAGATGAGTAATCTTCACTGCTTCTCCCTGTAACACCTGATCACCTTCTCTATACTTGTTGACAATGGAGCGCCATACTGGCACATCGTCATCATCAAAATCAAGCTCCATATCATCTGCCATCAAGTTTGAGATGTTTTGAGCTGCCTGTTCTTCTTCTTCCTCACGTTCTCTGGCAAGCTCCTCATCCTTCTGGATCTTGAAGATACCCTTCAGGATGTTTTGTAGTACCTTTAAGTTCAGCTTCGATGATGGCTCAAACGTCCCTGAACTTACAGGCTCAACTACAACACGAGAGCAAGAAATCGCCTCCAAAAACTTGGAATTGTATTGGCGTTCAAACTCTTCCTTCTTGATCATCTCATACAAGGGATCAGAAACTGCAACACGCGCCTGAACATATTCACGAAGTTGATAGCATGCATGTTGCGCAAATCTGCTGTTGGAGTTGTGAAGAAAACTCTCTAAGTGGTTCCTGTCACGGTCAATCAAATACCACACAACTCTTGCAGAAAAACGGAATTTCTTGAAGTTCATAGCAAAATGTGTATGATACTTATCTGGATCCTCTTCTGCATATAAGGCGGCCTCTGAAGTCTTGTAAACAGGGAGATTTGTGAATGGATCCAAAATCATAAACTCTTCCCACAAGATCGAATGCTGAAGAACCCACCTGGGAAGCACCTTGGTGAAAAAGTCACAAACAAGTTCAGACAAAAGGTGCATGACACGGCCAATCTCTTCCTCCTGCTTGAAGCGATAGTGCAATTTGGCAAATAAGGGACTGTTGAATGCTTCCTCCACTGAGTTGCCAAAATTATCCCACTGAGGTTCTGGAATACCAAAGTTCCAACCCAGCAATTTGGGATCTCTGCACATATCCAAGAAACTTGTAAGTTCTGCAGAATAAAGGCCATGGTCTGTCAGAATTTCAACCCAGCGGCGTCCATTCTCCCAAGCACGGCTGAAGAAAAACTGTTGGTATCCAGTTTGTGCCAACTCCATCCACTGGAAAACTCCAGGTTCAAAACTGGGCGCATACGTCTTGGGGTCTTCCTCTGTTCCATAAATACTTGGACGTAGCAACTTGTACCTTCTACAAAAATATTCTCTCTGGTGTCTTGTCAACCTGTCCCAATCCCGCACCAGAATCACGTCTTCTCCAGTGCTCTGAAGTACACGTGTTCCTCGGCGATCATGGAGTGATACCATGCCAATGTCATATACCATCCATGGGTTGAGAATCAGGTTGTTGACATTCTGAATGAACCATGTCATCTCACGCTCAGCAACATGAGCAGAGTCATCTTCTTCATCTTGTTGAGGTTCTCCAGAAGTCTTTGCTGTTGAGCCTTTTGAAGTGATGTCCTTCCAAAGGTGGTCAAAGCGGATCACTTCCTCATCAGCCTTCACCAGATTCGGCTGATCCTTGCTTAAAACTAATGGGTGTACCATAAACAAAGACCTCGAGGTAGCACCATCTCCATTGACAATCAACATTGGAGCACTATAGCCTAAGATGCTCCAAGGATCACGATCATCAATCTCTTTAGGTGGAATTAAAGACCATGCAGGTTGATAATGGCCTTCAGGCATCACCTGACGTGACCTCAATCGTGAACGATTGTACTCACGTGCAGGGTGATTGTCAGAGCTGAAAAATCTCGCAATGGCATTGAAGGTCAGCTCATCTAACCAAAGAGACATATGCCTTTTGGTTTGTTCCACCCCAGGCTCATTGGCATTAATCCTCCTGATAACTTCCAATGCAAATGCCGTGTCCTGTGAGAGTCTTGTGAACAAGGATCGCAATTTTTCTTGTTGCTTCTTCTCCCTGTTGACCTGCTCCACCATCTCCTCTGCGGACAGAGGGATTCTCAACTCCTTAGCTGGCTCTGGAGCATCTTGTGGTCGTGGTTCATACACACTAATGTCCAAGTATGTGGGCTCTACATCACAATGTGCAAGCACCACTCCATTGTTGCTGAAATACAGAGGACGTCCTGCTTGAAGCCAACTAATCAAGCAAGCTTCACATACAAAGGCTGATCATAGTTCCTTGGAACCACTGTACCTGGACCTAAAGGAATGTAAGGCAAAGTTTGTGGATTGCTGTGCATAAAATGAACATAATCTCTTCCTTCACCTCTACTCCTTCTATTCCAACTTTGATGATCTCTCATCAAACCATACCTTTCAATGCTGGCCGTTCTCCTTCTTGGTAACATGAAAAACATGTCCCAAACATCTTGCCTCAATAGAAGTCAATCTATGATTCAACTTCCCTGGACTGATGTTATATGAGAGTCCTGTATGCCCTTGGTTCACTCCCAAACGCATGGAGAAGGGCATATCGTATTGATTGCCTGTGTTGTGCCAAACATTCTTGTCCAAGCGAATCACCAAATGAAATCTTTGCTTCTCATCGCTATGCAATATAGCAAAGAATGCAAAAGGATGAATAGTGAAGGGTTTTGGCATACGAGCAGTTCCCTCTGTAATCAGAGGCATAAGCTCTACCATTGCCCTACTGTCCATCAATCTGTCGAGAGAACGATCGCGTCGTAGCATATAGTTGAGACCTGTGCTGATCTTCCCATATTCGTTGTTCTTCCACGAGACTCTTGTTGCCACGAACTGTCTTCTTCTCTCATATTCATCCTCTTCCTCTTGGGTGACATAGCCAAGAGCGTATCTGGCAATCTCTGAGAACCACCGTACTCGAAAATCGAACCTATCATTGTTCTCAGGTGCCAAACACATTGCTAGAATGTCAGCTAAGATCAAATCATCCTGCTCTGAGCTCCTGTGGAACTCAACCAGCGTACGTGGGCGTCTCAAACGATTTGCCCAGTTCTGAGATTCCCCCCAGGGAACCCTGTACGACCAGTTTTTAGCGTACTCAAGGATATTGACCGGATTGGACGCTCCCTGACCGGCCATCTCTGTTGACACAAGGTCCACCGGTCAGAGGCCGGTGTCCTGAGTCTGAGAAATGACAGGTAGTTGACGATGCAAGGCAATAGTTTTGGAAAGAAAAGTGCTGATCTTGCCAAGCTAATTTGAGCCGCAGGCACAAATTCATGAAAGAGATTCAATTCTCTCAAAAACAAAACAACATGCATTGAATTCTCTCCTCTCACTCTCAGTGCAAAGAATCTCCAAGATAAAACACATCATGTGAAAAGTCAACATGTGTGCATACTGTAGGAAGCCATCCACGCAAATATGCCTTGTGTTCAATAAGAGATCTAAAAGGTGGATGTGCATCAACTTCCTTTAAACAACCACTGCGTACTGCATCTATCAAAGCTTGAGGACTAGCAGACTTCTTAGTAAGACAGTCAGCAAGACACCACTGAGTGCGTATATGTGACAAGTCAGCAATTGCACCAGAGCCTGCTTCCTTCCTAAGCATTTGGATCATATGAATAGTCTCCTGTTGCTCAGGAACATGAGTAGTACTAGCTGTAGTCACAAGATTGTTAGCATCAGTGCGCATGTGAATGTCAGTAGAGTCACCTGTAATGTCCTTGATCAAGCCTCTAAGCATTTGGCAAGCGCCATAACACTTCATAAATGCATACAACTCTGCAACAGTTGTGGACAGGGTTGTTCTCTTGATCTTAGAAGATTCAAAGAAAGTAAGTGAGCCTCTAGCGTTCTTCTGTTTTGCCTTCCTTTGCTCACCCATAAAAATAACCATAGCACGTTGAGAGGATTTGTCACTGTTGTTCCTGAATGCGGCATCTGGCATAGCAATTAAACGTGGGCTACCTTCAAGTGGCCAAAACCGTAACTCCATAGGGTCAGTCACGATTTGTTTGCACAGCTTGTTCAGGGCCTTGCAATCACCTATTGTAGGTCCTGCTGATGCTGATGCTGACCTTGAGAATTGGTAGCATGCTTGGAATTGTGTTCTGGATTGTAACCAGTTTATGCTGCCAAGAAGAGATCTGAAGGCTGTGTGCATGTCTTTGTCACACTTGTCCTCATCCTTCAAACCTTTTGGAATGATAATCTCAGTCAATTCTTGAACACAAAGGGATTGCTCTACTGAGATATACTCCTTCTTCTTGGTCTTCTCTTGCATCTTCCAAGCAACACGTTGTCCAGTAAACATCAGGTCATTAGTGTCCTCATGTACAATCTTAAACTGTGACTTCACAATCTCCTTGAACTGTTTCAAAAAGATATCATTACCTGTCACAAAAAGATCATCAACATGTAAACAACACATACCAATGGGTGACCTATTCTTAGAATTACTGCCATGCACAGGGTCCATAAAATGCTCAAGCAACTCTTCCACAACTTCAGGTGTAAGCTGAGGCGTTTGTATCACAGTATACGTATGTTCTGCAGGAAGAAAAAGACTGACAAGCGTTTCAGCTTCTTCCTCTAACGTCACTGTATTCTTCTCGTTTCGGATATCCTTGTTTGTCTCGAGAAGCCACCAAACACCTTTACGCTTAACTATTGAAGTCCGAAAACAAAAACGTGAACGCGAATATGTAGGTTCGGGAGTGCGAAGAGCTTTAGCGCGATACGCAACTTGAGCATGGCCATTTGCATATTGGTGCCAACCTGCCTTGTGCTCTACAGAGTCAAGGAAATTCTGGAGTTCCTGATCTATCACAGGAGTCCATTTTCCATCCAAGACCTACGAACTTCCTCCGCTGTGTCGTGGAATTCGTTCGGCGGCGCACCTGCTACGTAGAAGGAGACCGGTTCCGGTTCGGCTGGCATCTCCTCTGACGAGTAGTTCACAGCCTTAGGAACCTTCAAACATCCGGAGTAGCAAGCGTACGTGCACCGATCGGCTCGAGTCGGAACTAATCCGAGTGAGTGTAAAAACTTGTCGAGTCGATTCCACCAGCGACGTCGCTCAATCCGTACACCGAACGGGTGCACAATCCGACGAGATACGGCGGCAATCCGATGTCGGTCGGAAGTTGAACGTGAATAACGCGTCGCTCGAGGTCGTAAAGTTCCCCCTGAAGAAAGGCAGTTTTCAAGTCGATGTGTAACAGGTCCCAAAAAGAAGAGGCTGCATGCTGACATGCTACGCGAAAACCATACCTGGTCGCGGTTGGCGAGTCCGTCTGGAGGTCCCATTTCTGGGCATCTTGGAAGCCTCGACAGACCCATCTGGCCTTAAACTTCTTAAAATTACCATCTTTGTCAATCTTGATGGTCAGGACCCATCGACCGGTAACATAGTTATCGATCTTGTGCTTTCTTCGGTCACGATACTTCATCGCAGTAAAATCTAAAAAGCTGCGAAACTCCTCTAGTTTAGCTTGCTTGATCTCTTTCGCATACTTCCGGAGCACTTCCGGAGTAATCACACTCTCTGCCTTCGGCGTCTTCTTAGCTGTTGTCTTCGCAAGATACTGGCAGAATTGTGAAAAGCCCTTCGGATCATACGAGTTAAAACTCGGAGGAGCTTGGTTCGGACCTACGACACAGAAATCCATATCGTCAAAACTAACAAAAAGATTTTTCTCATCGTCCAGATCCTTGTCTGGATCCTTCTCAAAACCCTTCACATCTTCTTCATCAAAAATAGGTTCTGAGTCTGTCTCATTCGAATCAGTCGTCTGATTGTCGTCATCTCCGATTGTGCTCGGAGGCACTGGAATGTCGGCCGCTTGTGGCTGATTCGAACTTGATGCTGTCGGATTCTCCGAATGTCCAGGAAAGAAACTTGTCGGAACAGACTTCGGAGGTGCCGGAATAGGTTCGTCATGTCCCGGTAACTGAACCTTAGAACGTTTAACCTGAAACTTCACCTTAGCTTTTGGCAAAGCATCAGTTGAGTCCACAGAAAGCTTCCGCATGTGCTTGCTGTGACGTTCACGATTCTCCGGAACATATGGTTCTGGCTCCGGCGTGTTCGAATCGGGCGACGGAACGAACGGATGAACGGGATCCGTATCGATCGGAAAACCTATCGGCGGTTGACCCGGATCATCTGGCGGACGGGATTCGCTCGGAATCTCCGGCATTGCCTCTTCCGGATCGCTCGATGATCCGAGTTGTTGCAAAGGAACATCGGGATTTCCGAACTGATTCGGAACAGCTACGGAACCTGTCGGAGGTGGTCCCGGAGGTTGTCCTTCCTGGTGATCATCAGGGTTGCCACCCAGTCCATCACCAGGCGGATACATATCTTCATCATCTGGATCAAAATACTGCTGTTCCCCCGAGACTGGAATTGGCTCATTAGCCATCATCATCCATCGGTGGTCCGTAGTCTGGAGGTTGATCCCTTGGATCCTCTAGAGCTACTTCATCAGGAGTCACAACGCGCTTCACGGCGCCTGTCGTCTCTGCTTCGAAAACTATCATACTCCAATGATCTACCAAAAACTGTTCATAATGAGGAGACAGTTGTGACACAAACATAAAGAAAACCTGATGGTATTTTCCTGGCTTCCATATAATCAACACTGCATCGTCTTCAGAGTTGAAGAGAGGATGCACTCTACCAAAGGTACCACGATAAACCTTACATCTCTCAAAATACATCTGTGGCAAGGTTCTTCGTCTAATCTCCTTCAGGCCTGGAATCAGTGACACAATTCGAGAATCAGAGGATGTTGTCACATCAAACTCTGATCTCTGAGGTAGTGCATCGACCTGCCTCAAAGTTCTGATCAGTTCAGTAGTAGTGAATCTTTGTGGTAGTATATGTCGAAGTGGAACCGGAATTTCCGTCGTCTCTTCCGTTCTTACGGAATTCAACAAAATTGACTGATGAGCTTCTCTTTCTAACAAAAGAGCTGTTCCACACAAACTTCCAGAGTCAAAATTCTCCAGAAGATCTTCAATAAGGAAACTCTGACGTGTATCGGAAGTCTCACCATAAGGAAGGAAACGATTCATCTCAACCAAAAATGAAAATGGAAACTTCTTCCAGTCAGTATCCTTGAAGTACTGGTTGCTTCTAGTGGCTTGCACTGTTTTAGCTTGGAAGGAACAGTCACCAATACCCTTCCATCCTTGGCAGGATGCATAGGAATGGAAAACTGTCACGTAACTAATTCCCTTAGGGCAATAGCAAAAACAATTCATATCCACATCAAAGTTAAAAACCGGATTCTTCAAAGAAGAAATGAACTTCTGCAAAAACAAACAAAACTTGTTTCCTTTGGGAACAGTCACAAACACATGTTTCTTCCTTCTCAACTGCCACTCAATCACATTGCAACATAGCAACCAAATAGAAGCTCTGTTTTGTTTGGGAGAAGGGTTGTTGATCACTACACAGTGGGGCTGCAATCTCTCAAGTTGCTGCCAAATACCATCTTGACCCTTCAGAGTGGAAAAGTTGTATCCTGCCTTGAAATCCATAGGAGATGCAACTCTAACACCATTCCTTGAAAGGAACCCAGATAATCCACTGTTTCCATGAAGTAACTCAACAACATCAGGATGATCATCATTACAAAAGAAAAAGGACTGTTCTCCAAATTCGGCATCAACATACAGTTCGTGATCTTCACGTAAGTTCTCCGGATTCTCATCGTCTAATGCCGGTATGGAAACATCATGCCACTCATCGTGATCGCGTCTAACCTTCGACTGATTCACACGTACCACTGCCTTACCAGTGTTGGCTTGGACCATAGCTCCTTCTTGTCCAAGTACTGTGGCACGAACCCAACGTCCTTTATCCTTGAACTTTGATGAATCCTGAGTCCAAAAAAAACCTTCTCTCCTTGGAAATAGGGACCGTCACTTGGCATAGTCCTTCTTGCAAGATCTGCTCGAAGGTCCTGAGCTTGTCGTGCTTCTTGATGAGCTCTCAAAGCCACACGTTGTAGTTCCAGATTTGTACGATCTTGTGCGGCTGCATTAGCTGACAATTGCTCAGGGCTTGCGGTCTCAAGGTCAAAAAGATCTGGTGGACGTCTTCCAGTTGCTATCTCTATTGGTGAATATCCACTGATAGTCAACTGACAATTTCTTGCCCAAACTACCTTCTTGACCACTTCTCTGACCGTAACACCCCGAAAACGTGGGTCATCCAGATCTACTTTCATCACATGCCACATACGTTTGAACAAACGTACAGCTGTCTCTGCTCGGTTCGGCCAAGGAGTTCTTGGCCCACAAGGACATTGTTGTATACCACGGAACCTGTAGTATTCAACAAAAGCATCTGTGAAAAAGGCTTCGTCTCCTACGATGGCCTTCGGAACACAGTTGTTCTCATCAGACCATTGCCTCAATGCTTGGATGGTGGTTTGATCTATGAGGTCTTTCTGTGCCGTAGCCCAGAGAAGATTTGTGGCACCATCAAGAACAAGTAGAATGATACACTTGTTCTTGTGAAGTTCAACCTCACAATGATCAGCAAAAACAACATCACCAAAACATGAAGCTCTAATACCGGAGACTCTGGCTCGTGGCGGAGGTGCCACTGAAGTGTTACAAACACGGCAGTTCCTGACAACTGATTCATACTTCTCTAAAACAGAGTCAGGAAGCTTCAACATAGAAACACGCCTACGAAACTGAGTAGGACTCATATGGTAGTGCTTCACGTGAAGCTTGTAAAGCTCTACCTTGTCCTCCAGTCTCTGCAACATCTTCCTATATGCCGGTGTCATTGCAACAACTTCACTACCAGGTAATGGGATTGAAATCCGCCTAGGCTCAAGAGCGCCATCACCTGGTTCAAGTGGTTCATGTTTATCACTTGATGGTCCTTTTGATGCTTTAGGAATTTCTACAAGTTCACCTTCTGGCCTCTCAGGTGGTTCTGAGGGAGTATACTCCTCAAAATCATCACCCTTTAAATCATGTGGAGGCTCAGATGGTTTCAACTTGTGTCCTTTCCAAAATGGATCATAACCCTTGGAGGTATACCGAAACTTTGGCGGCACAGGCTTTTCCGCGGCACTGGATGGTACACCTTCCTTCTCTGAAGAGAAGCCTGGTTCCCTGTCCCTTGCAATGGGAACCTTCTCTGAGGAGGAGCGCACCACTGCATCGGGATCACCAATGCCACGGTGCTCAATGCCAGCCTTCTTAATCTTAAGATCTGGAATTTTGGCATCTGGCTTGAACTTAAAAATTGTTCTACCACGCCATTCATAGCCAAGTTGTAGGTCCTTCCATTTTGCCTTGCGCCAATCATCTAGCTTCTTGATTTCTTCTCCTCCTTCTTTCTTCTTGATGATTGTCAGGCGCAAGTCTTCCAGCAAGTCAGTGTCTACAGGACAGGACTTAGTTGCTGGGAAAAGAATCTTCCTGTAATCCTTGTGGTGACGTGTCAGTTCTCTCTTGTGAACATCTACTTCCCAGTAGTCAACCACAGGATATGCATGCTCAGCTTCATCTTCATCACTATTGTGATCAACAGAAATATGGCCATATTCATAGTGAGTGAAGTGAGAGTAAAAACTCTTCTCGCGCCGAGCCTGCAAACGCACGTCAGACAGATACCATGCAATATCTTGGAAGTCCAAAACAAGATGAGTACTGGCTGCAACCTTCAACTCCAAATGTTTGATACCAAGAGGCACCGATGTCAGATAAGCATGTTGAGGTGTCAGCCTGAGTTCAAAGCCTAAGTTTCTCATCTGTGGCAAGCTCATAAGCAAAGGGACTTCTCCTTCTTCCACTATGTCGAACTCTGTATTGTCGCCTCGCCCATGCGCGATCATACATGTAAATCACCAGTTTCTGAGAGCAAGAAGCCTTCTGAGAATTGGCAAAGTAAAACTTGCTCTTGGTAGCCTCAAAAGAGTACCATAGTCCACAATTTGGGTGACTGTCGACATAGTTACAAAAATAATCGACTGCACGCCTTTATCGCATAGCTCTAGTGCATCCAATGTCCAGGATTACAATAGTTGGCGGGAAGCGATTCTCAGTCAAAAATGAAATAGCCTGCGTCTCTTCCACTTCTTCCTCAGCGCTCATAAGCGCAAAGTCATCAGGAGCACTTGCGAGCATCTCCTTTGACAAAGAGTACCTCACAGGGGCACTCATGCCATCGAAGATCGTCTCACCATTGTTGACCTTACAGTCAGCTTCATCTTGACATGAGGTCATCATGCCTGACAGCAAGTTCACCTCACTGTCATGGACTTCAGCTGCTGTTGTCACACAATGCGCAAAGAAACCTTGGTGGCTTCCTGATGCTTGTGAAGATCTTGAAGGTGCAGGCAAGGAGCGTGGCTGTTGTTGATTTGCATAGTTTGCATCTTGTTTGCCATCTCCTTTATCTTTTCCTTTTCCTTTCTTGCCTTTTCTCTTGCCTTTTCCTTTGTGGGAAAACCATGCTTCTTCAAGCTGTTGCCAAAAGTCATAGGCATCTTCATGTTCTCCTTGAAGATAGTCATTCATATCTTCGGCAAGAATGGCATCATATGCTACTTGGGTTGACTCCCAAGTGTCCTCATAAAGATTCTCCTCAAAATACTCATCTGGATAAGTTGGCGGTTGCTCATCAGCATAGTGGCCTTTACCTCGTCTCTTTCCTCCTTTTCCTTTTCCACGAGGTCTGAAAAATCTGCGGCCTGATCTTCCTTTGCCTTTTCCTTTTCTTCTTCCTTTTCCTTTGCCTTTTCTGGCTCTTCTTCCTTGGAATCTCCTCTGGAACCAAGAGAAACTCTGTTCATCATATACCCAAAAGACATCGTCCAGGGCATCAAGAAATCCTTCTATTCCATCTTCTTCGTCTTCGGCCCAAAAGCCATATGTACCATCGAGTTCTCCTTCTTCAAACACGAGGAATGATCTTCTACCTCCAGCACCTGTCGGCTGCATCAAAGGATTGTCTACTGAAGTCTTTGTCGTGCAGAACATCTCAATGAAAACTGTCTTCAACTCTGCTGTGGTGTATTGCTGCAGGACCCTACCACGATGAGTCATCAAAGAGGTCAAAGTGTTCCTCTGGTCCTGAGACAAATCTGCAAGTGACAGCATGAGTAAGGCAATGAGATTTTCTCCCAAAGGAAAATCGTTCTGATGAAAAGTTCTCAGATTGCCATTGATAGTCTGCATGATTTCCTGAATTCTTTCCGCCGTTGGAGCTACTCCATTCATCACTGCATCAGCTTGCATCTGAGCTTGTACCTGAGGATGTGCTTGTGTGACTGGCTCCAAAATGTCCATCCAACTGCTCATAAGCCTTTGGAGTAAAATCTGAAATCTTGTCATCCACTTCATCATGTCAGCTGATCCGCGATTGAAGCGCACGAATTGCATAAACCTATACAGGAATACATTGGTTGCTCCTTTCACAAAATATGGTCGTAGTACTCGTTTGAAATAATCTACTCCAGCTCCTGGTGGATCATTCGCCTTCAATGCATCTCTGTCTAAAACACGTTCGTATACAGCTGCTTCTCCTTCTAATCTGTTCCTCAATGCTGGTCCTCTCTTCTCATCCTCCAGCTCGGTGATATCGCACAAATCGTCTATGGCATCCTCATAGGAAAACCATGAAGTCTTTCCATCATAAGATGGGGGCACCTTTGTAGTGACCTGTGTTGTCATTGCTATAGCTGCTGGTTCTCTTCTCACGTGCCTATTCACATAGGCTGCTGGCTCATAAGCCACATCCGCATCAGGCTCTTCCCAGTCGTCAATCCAATCCATGGCCGTTTGCCTAAAAGCAAGTCTATGCCTAGGAAAGGAGCTCACCTGGGTCTTCCAGGATCACTGCTCCCCTACCACTGAAGGAGTGACTAGGGCGTACACGGTTGAGGTGCAGACCGCTAGTGTCTTTTTCTACGCAGAGTCTTATCCTCTTGAACCTTATGGCAGTCAAGCATGGACACACTAGATAGGCCACTGGAGTGGAACCTGTACAAGTAGGCCTCTACATTTCAGGGGGGAGGGCGGCAATCAGCACTAGCCATAAGGCAGTGGCTCCAAAAACAGCACTGCCGCAGGAGCAACTGCCAGAGAGGCTTTGCAACTATTCTCGGACTGGTTGAATTGCTGTCTAATACCCTGACTGGCCAAGTTAAGTCTCGAAAGGCGCACGAGAGCCTCACAGCTGGCATACCTCCTTGCGCGTTCTTGAAACATGCTCAAAACGCGCAAGCCCCATGGACTACGTGAAACAGGGTGAAACGCCGCTGTCCTAGGTCCTGGTCACTGTGCATCTGTACTCTATGTATTCTTCCAGGACTACCACTTGGGTGGCAGCCTGGGCACTGGCTAGCTACTCAGTGTTGTAGGTGCTGTTGACTGGTTTCATCGCCTTCCCAGGACCTGCACGCGGGTGTAGGCCTGAGCAGTCATGCATCCCTATTGCACGTCTCTGCGCAGTTCCTCATGGAAGTCATCCGTCCACTCCTCACGACCGCTAATCGGCTTTGGAAGGAGGCGGACCCATTTGGGGATCGTAAATTGACTGCATTTATCAAAGGCACTTGATTCTGCATATGTCCCTCTCCAAGTTGTTTTGGTCGCTGCTCTGGAGAGTGTGCAGAGTCGTGTGCAGCCTGCGAAGGCACGTCGAGCAACATACAACAATGCTGGTGGAGCGTGTACCTCACTCAGTGACATGCAGTTTAGAAAGGCCTCTCTTCCAATGCGCCTCACTTTTTTGGCAAGACTGAGTCGCTCCAGCTGCGAACAATGGGCAAAGGTGGACCCCAAAATCTCACGAACTTCAGTTCGGGAGAGGTCTACAGTTTGCAGCCGCTTGCAGAGTTCACATGCCGCCGGGCCTATCCAGTTGAAATCCGCTGGCAGGTGTAGCGACACGATCCCAGCCTCCAGAAAACAGCACTCAGGTAGGCAACGATTCAAGTTTGCAGGATCATACTCATGCTCGAAGTTGAGGTGCATTTCTCAAAGGCCCGCGGACGAAATTGCGCCTGTAGAGCCAACAGATTGGCTGTAGCACTTTGATCTCCTATCTGCACCAAGGAGCAACATTCTTCGAAAGCACAGATTCCGAAGTATTTGCACCCCGGGGCACGGACGGTGCGGAGTACATAACTTCTACGAAATACACCATCTTGCAAGTAGACGACTGTGCGCGGCAGGTGGACTACTTGTAGACGAGAACAATTCTGCCAAGCGGCCTCGCCTATGGTGTGTATGCCTGCATCTACTTGTACATGCCCCACATCTGGAGTATGTGAAAAGGCATGGGGCAACACCCGATCAGCGCTGGTAGACGGGACTCGGATGGCCTTGGCCCGTTTCTTCAGCTGCCCCTTGTGTTCTGCTTGAACAAGGCACTGACGGACGACCAAGTTAAAGCAATTGCTGTCTCTTAGGGTGTCCCAAATTGGGTCAGTCAGAATTTCCTTGGTGTCCTTATGTACAAAGTCAAACTCGCACCCAAAGGCGCTGCGCTCCCCAATGTATGGTAGATTCTCGAGTACAGCAGTTTCGAGCTCATTAAGTCGATCGAATTCTTGCAGGTCTATGGACAATTGTCCCCAGCCAAGGTAGTCAGGACCAGGTGCAACACTAGCGAGCATTCGTCACTGCCCAGTGAGCTGTCCTGTGACAAAGTGTCATCAATCATCGCAGAGAGAAAGGCAGCACTGGTATCTCTTGAGCCATGACACAAGAGCCATCCAGAAAGGTCGAGTACATACGCGAAAGTGACAAAAAGTACCACCGAGAATGTGACCTTTCAAGGACATTGACTAGGGGCGGTTACTTGGGTAGCCGCCCTTACCCGCCCTATCACCGTTGACAGGGGATGGCAATCACTTGTGGTGGCTAGGTGGGGCTATCCCATCACTCTCATTTGGGGGTATGTAGTGGAGCCACCACGGGGTGTCAAGGTTGATGCACTCTTCAAAGGCATTGAAGGCGGCATATGGATGTCTCCACGCACCTCGCTTGTTTCTATAATAGGTGAGATCCGAGAGTGCAGCGCATTCGGTTCCCTGGGAGGGCTAGTGTGGCCAATGTTTTGCATCCTGCAAAAACCTCCGCTCTGATTTCACGCAAGCTAGGCGGCAGCTTGACTGTACTCAAGCTATGACAGCGCGAGAAAGTGTGCATGTGAAGGGTGCCAATTTCGCTGCTAGAGATGTCTACCAGGGTGAGCATTTTGAAATTCTCAAAGGCCCGGTGGCCGATGAAAGTCGCATCCCCACCCAGTACGACCTGTGTTGGATGCCAGACGAGTGGAAACAGCCTTGTGGGACTCCTGACGGGGGGGGGCGACGGCAAGACCACATCTGCCCTTGCTCTGACATGGGGCAGTGAGAGCTGGCTAAGCTTGGCACACTCTTCAAAAGCATACGGACTACGGCTCCTATGGCCAACCTGCAGGCCCCTTCAATAATAATACCTACTTTTTCAAGGGCGCAGCACTCCGAGAATAGTCGAACCCTCAACTCAACACATCCAGGCATTTCGACCATGACCAAGGTACAGCACACCTGGAAAGCCGCATATTCTATGGCGACTACAGTGTCAGGCAGCTTAACAATTTGAAGTGAGTGGCAACGCCGCCAGGCTTGTCGGTCAATTGTGTGAAACCCTGGGTCGACTTTGACGTGCCGGAGTCGTGCTATCGAAGAGGGCTTCAAGAATTCCACTGTCACTAGCCGGGACCCAGATAGCTTTGGGGTAGTCCTCATACTCCTCTCCTTGAAGTTGCTCTTTACAGTCATATTGCTGAAAGCACTCTTGAACTGCTATGGAATTGCGTGTTCCACCATAGGTCTTCTTGGATGGGATCCTGCAGTGCTTGGTGCGTGTCAACATCGAGCAGGGTGAGCTCACACCCAAAGGTGTCCAGGTGGCTGACAACAGGCAGGTGTTCCACTAGGTATGCCTCAAGCATTTCCCATGTGTGGCGGATGCTTACCGGCACATCAATCCGAATAATGGTGCCTGCAATGGTGATAAGCTGAAGACAAAAAGAGCTGTTGCTCTCAAAATCGCTGTCATCACTGTCGAGGCAGGGACATGATCGCGTCGCCAGCTTGAGCCAGTTGCTAACTGGGCTAAGGGAATCCGCGGGCCTCTTCAAAGGCATCAGTTGCTTCGTAGCCTTGGAAGATTATTCTAGAAACAAGCTTCTCCCAAGTAGCAACATAGGACTTGACATGAGGGGCCGCATAGGGCGAGTAGGTCTGCGCCGCCCTTTGTGGCAGACTTCTATCGAAGGAGAAACAGCCCTGCCCTGTGTCGCCTTCGATTTCTTCTTCCTCGGCATCCTCAACTTCTTGTTCTGGGGCAGCAGTGACATCTGCCAGCGTGTCATTGCACGAGTCAGGGCTCAGTTCGCTATTCGGCAGGACTGGTTGGGCCATGGGCAGAGGGGGCTCTTGCGTGCTGGTCTTTTTCTGGAGGGGCCACCCCTTCTTCTACTTTATGCCAGAGTGGTGCCTCAATTCTGAAGTTGCTCTAATAGGAAGAGGCAAAGAAAATCATTTGTCCAAAGCTCCCATCCAGGATGCCTTGCTCGTAGGCCTCTGCAAGCTGCGACGTGGGTGGGAGGAGGGGTAATGAGCCGCGGTGCACTGTCCTTCGTACGCTCGGGCAATGATGTACGGGTTGTTAGCTTCATTGTCAGTGTTGCGCTTGTACCTTTTTCCTTCGTCTGGGGTGACATCCTGCATGCCGAGCGCAATGCATCGCTCAACAACTTTGTGCACCACCTGGACAGGGAACCCAAAGGTGCACTTTGGACTCATCGACAACGACTGTGTTCCAGTCACGCTGTTTGAAGTGCAAGACCTAGTCGCGCTAGCGGAAAGCCATTCGATGGCCTGACTTGGTCGGGCACTATACTGACCCGGATCGTGCCTGCAGCAAGCTGGGCATGCTACTTTTTCACAGAGGCACACCTTGAATACATTGCCGGTCTTGTAATCTCCATTGGTACACAGGTCGCCCTAGTCCGGTAACCACTTCGACGGCAGAATGCCTTTGAGGAGCTTGCAGATTATCGTCATCAACTCCTGGCCATGGCGACTCCGCCAGAATGTCCGACGGATGCCTCTCAAGGGGGGTCTCTATTTACCCCGCTCATAGGGGTTCCGAAGGAGAATTCGCTTGATCTTGCAGTTGTGTGGGCTCTCTACGGCACATACATGTGTCACAACTTCTGGCCAATGCCTTGTAGGGAACACGGTCAACAGTAGTGACCCGGAAACAGCGCCGATCAAGTGGCCTAAACGGGCTCATCCAAGAGCTCTTACTCATGCTGGACAGGAACCTTGGCTCACAAGCTGGGCACGTGCTACTTTCGAACAAGGCTGCCTGTCAGTGCTGCCTCATTTGGAAGGACCCTGCAAAGCAATGTCGTTGCCAGGTGAACATCTTCCAGGCCAGTCGAATTGCACCGGACCGAATGCGACCAGTCATTTTTCATGCTTTTGGTAAAGCGAAATTAGATGCGCCGCTCCAACTTGATTGACTAGCTAGCCAAGGCTGGGAAACCGTGCCCAAAGCTCTCTTAGGCGTGCCGCATTGTGGCTGGCACCTGTGTGTTGGTCCTGTGAGTGCCATAACGTCTTGCCTGCCAAATTTGCTAGCCTGAGTACTGGGGAAGCCCTCCGTGGCGAGACCGGTTTTGCTAGTGTTTTTGGACCCCAAAATGAAGGCCACAAATTCACCCGAAAATGGACACATCAATGGCCAAACCCACGCCCAAGCCTTTGTTAAGAATGGTTGAGCGCGAAGAATACTTGGAATGCCTTGGCGCAAGTGTGGAGCGCCCCGTTTGAAGAAGCGCCGGGGACTACAATGTTAAGGTTGCGTTTCGTGGCTTTGCGTTGGTCTTTGTGTTTTCTTGGAAGTTCATCACTCCGACCGAATTAAAACTTTGTAAAACGCAAACGGGGTGTCGGCACCGCGCATTGTAATAGAGGGCCCGAGCGGTACCGAAGCGGTACCGAGGCGGCGCCGCGCATTGTAATGGAGGGCCCGAGCGGTACCGAGGCGGTACCGCGCATTGTAATAGAGGGCCCGATCGGCACCGAAGCGGCGCCGCGCATTGTAATAAAGGGCCCGAGCCGCGCTGAAGTGGTACCGAGACGGTGCCGCGCGCTGTAATACAGGAGAGGTACTTGGATTGGTCATCAAAAAACTCCTCTTTTCGCGATGCCATTTTTAGCTTCTGTGGGAAAGAAGATCCGTTTGACGAGACCGAATTGTATCTCTTGGGAAATGGATGATGACGTTGTCTCCCGAGGTACCGGGGATTTCCCTCAAGGAACAAATGGCGTAAATTCATACCCGCCCCTTCGACACATGACATGCAAAAAGAAACACATTCGTAAAGTTGCATCCGCCCTTTCAATGGAAGACATAGCAGCAGCAGTGACATCCGACGCAAGCACTTTTCACCCGGACATATCACCAAACACATCCTCATCTTCCAGCTCCAGGTCCTGACAGGTGGACTAATTCCATTGACAGGCCGATTTCAAGTTTCAAGTTTCTGCTGCAAAACTCCACGGAAGGCAAAAGACATCTGCGCGCGCAAAAGGGAAGAATTTGAACTGCTTCTACCAGGTTAAATGCATCAAATACCTGCCAGGAAGATCCGCGAAGCGTCGATGGAATTAAATCGTAACATTCGTCCACTGTTCCACAAATGGTACCCTTTCCGCTTGCGATTGACAAGCATGCAAATTCAACCGCACCTGCAACATCTCATCGGAAGCTGATGGCGGCGCCGGCTGAAAGGAAAAAAACTTAGGGAATTTTGCAAATTCCGGGCGCCAAACCGTAAAGTTAAAGTTGATACAAAATAAAATCAAGATCTTTTTTTGAGATCAAACTGAAAGAAACCAACTTTAACTTTATGCTTTTGGGGGCGACGTGATGTTAAAAGCCAATCTTGCCCGGCCCACCCTGCGCCAAGTGGCAGCCTCCCCTGTGCCACATCTACGGCGGCAAACAGACAAGAGAAGCATGTTTGCTTGCTTTTTGATTTCGCACACTGATTGTCTATAAAGAAGCTTTGGCGCAACGCTTGGGATATGAACAGCTCCCGAGATGCGCTTACCTTCGCGAGAACATCCGACATAAACATCAAACATCCATTGAAATTTAACATCGAGATTCTAGAACCCTGCTTACGCAGAAGGGGAAGTCGCAGCACAAGCACTGACGCCTGCACACTTTTCACACCAAACAGACACTTCGTCTGACTTCCCAGCAAATCTCCCCCAAAAGCTTTCCCAACTCGCGTCCTCTCATCCAAAACTAAGAAAGACCAAAAAAATACGAAGACTCAATACGCTAGGTCGACTCACGGCGGATGTCCACCACAAGCATTGCAGCAAACAAACATGCACCAAGCGTGCAAGGCCGCAATCAGACTGCTGAAAAAAGCAGCTGACCATTGATCTGTAAGCTTGATTGTTATCATGCACGCCAAACGCTTTCTCCCCAGCAGTTCTCAAATCTCACTAGCTTTCCCAACTTTTTGCTCCTTCAAGGGATGGCAAAAAGTGATTTTTCTGGGCACCAGTCCGGCAGAATTGATTTCCACCACAATTCACCAGTCCAACCCAGTGGAAACACCACCTGAAGCAGGGCAGGAACTCAGATTGCAAGCTCCAGCGTCAATTCACCAAAAGGTTGGACAGCCGCGCAGGCACTTCTGAGTCGTACGAGCGCTATCCACTTGCTAACTGCAGTTCAGTTAGGCCTCAGGCGGTATCCCAAGATGCTGTCTGATACTGTCCGAACTAGAGTGCAGAGGTGCCATAACGTAACAGCTGGTAGATACCCATCATACCGCGGTTAAAAACACACGCTGCACATGACAGAAATGGAAACCACTTTGATCGACGCCCAACCATGGGCTCAAGAGGTTGCCCGCCGAAGCTATTGACGCTGGAGTCTGCCGTCCAGTTGCCATACCAAGATAGTTCAGGCAGCAGGAGACCCAAGACATCTCCCTCAATTGGCTAATCGCAAGGACAAGTGTTGCATCAATGGTCAGCAGGAGCCCAAGGCAGGTTCCAATGCGCTCATAACCAATTGGTCCACACGAGACAAAATTGGACCACTCTGTATATGTCAGGCAGACTGCTTGGCTGCGGGCAGCGACCAGACACAAACAAATCAAAGAGTGACAGCAAGGAGAAGACTACAGCCTTAGTGATCGGAATTTCCAAAATGCCGGTGACGAAAGGCCGTGTATAGCTACTGTGCGAGAATGCAACCAAACACAAACAAAAGGCCACACGAGTTGCTTGTCCAGTTCCTTCCTCCAAGGGGGGAGGCATGAAAGGGAGCATGTCGAGGCGGCCCCGACTCCAACACGGCTCAAAATCTGGAGGCAAGGTCAATGAAATTAGGCCAGCCTCAAGGAAGCAGCACTCTGGCAAGCACCGCGGCAAACTGTTAGGGTTGCACTCGGGTTGCTCCAGATCGAGTTGTCGCAAAGCTGTGCGTTTTTCAAAAGCTCTGGGCATCAATTCTGCTTGCGGCGCTGGCTGATTGGTAGCGTCATTCCTAATTCCAATTTGTATCAGGGAACAGCACTCTTCAAAGACCTGCGCCCCAAACTGCTTGCAGCCAGGGGCAAGTACCTTGCGCAGTGCATAGCAACGGCAGAAGACTCGCGTTTGCAGGCTGATAACTGTGCTGTCCGATGCACCATTTGGAGGTGTTGGCAGTTGCGCCATGCTCCCTCTCCTGATGCGATAGCCTGCATCAACTTGCACATGTCGTACCTTTGCAACATACGAAAAGGCTTGTGGGAAGACTCTGTCGATATCATGGAAAGGAACTCGTATAGCTTGGTCTCTTCTTGCATTTGCCCCTTATGTTCAGCTATGTCTAAACACGGGCTCGCAATGACAGTAAAACTATTGCAGTCACGCAAGGTGTGCCAAATCGGGTCCACTAATCTCTGTTGTGAGTTGCGGCAGACAAAGTCCAGCTCACAGCCAAAAGTACTGCTTTCTCCTATTTCGGGTAGTTGCTCCAAAACTGCACTTTCGAATTCCTGAAGGCGGTCAAATTCCTGGAGCTTAGTCAGTTGGGTTTCCTCTCCCGCAGTGTGGTTAAAACCAAATGTATGATCATTGATCTTTCATCGCTCCATTGCGAGCTAGACACTGAGATGTGGTGGTTAACAGTCCTTTGCCCAGCAGTGTGCATCTGGCTTCGAGCCGAAAGGTCCTGCGGCAGACCACAGTCGGTCTCAATTTTGTGACTGCTGCTAAAAGCTGCAAATATTGTCACAATATTTGGGGGAAGACAACTGCACGGGCAGCCGTCAGAGTGCTTTCTCTAGTGCGTTTGTGCTGTTGCATCTTCCCGACCCTCCCAGACCCCGTACGGACAACGACCGAGAATGCGAAAAGACTTGCATGTGCACAATGTCCACTTGTGTTTGCGAGAGGGTTCCGTAGCCTTTTGGCTCAAGAATTTTGGCTCAGAGCTCTAGCTGCAATTTGACAAGAGACCTCTCCTCTCCAAGTATTGCTGGAGCACGGTTTGCGCTTACGCACGCTGTTGCTTTGCCAAGCAAGCAAAAGAGGCAGTAGGTGCCTTGAAGAACTACAATGCAGCAGCAGCAGGAACCTCTGCTGCTGGCAGACGATGGCACTTATGTCGATGTCACACAGTTCGTACGTTTCGAGCTTCACCATGGGGATATACGCTACGGGGTCTAAGACCTGGTAGTGCAGTTTCCCTATAAGGGACATCGAGCGCAGTGCTATTTACTGCATTTCTTTCCGGTGGATACAGTCAAAGAGAATGTTAAGCAAACCTTCCCAGAATGGACTGAAGGGTTTCATTTCCCGCCCGCACTGCTCAAGCTTAGGGCAACACTAGACAGATCCATCATCCCACTGTTCCACCAAGGCTGTATTGCCATCAACACCAGGGGCGCCACCCTATATGGTACAAGACGGTCACTGGTGCGAAGAATGATTCTACATATCCAGCATCATGAAGAACCTCTTCTGACAGTGCTGGCAAATTCGGTACCAGCCAGAGAGGCCACAGAGGGCATGGACCCGCTTGAAGCTTTTTTGCAAACGCGCCCCTTTCCAGGCTCACTACCACGGCGTGTGGGATTTTGGACGTTCACTGACAGACAACAACAGCCTCCACTTCGTGAATACACAGCCGATGGAACAGGCGCCCCCTCAGCGAAACGTAGAGCGCACGCACCATCAGGTGGAATCAGCTCTCCACGATAGAGTACAGGCCCTTCACGCTCTGGTTCATGACATCGAACAAACAGTTGATCAAATGCCACATGACGTGCAGGGCGCCCTTCTCACCCCACTTACAGACTTGCACTCACAACTTTGTGGTCTAGTATATGTTGCATGGCTACTTTCTCTTCTGCGCCTGCAGGCAGATGATCATGAACAATAGACATGAGTGACACTGTCTACATGACGCGCTCTTGAAGTATGAACCCATGGTCCATTTTTCCCCTCGGGGTGATAGGTACTGTCCCTTGAAAGGTAATTCCCTGCTGTAGAGCAAGTTCACGAGTCTTCTTGGCTGTTGCCTTTTACTTACTTGCCGTAATTTTTGGCTCACAGCTGGTCTAGGACCATGCCTTCAGGAGTGGAGTCAGCCTTAGCTGACGTCACCCAATTTGCCTTTACCCTCGCTCGCGCCTGCCAGTGCCACTGCCAACCTTAGTTGGTGGGGGTTGCACAAGCCTTTTCGAGCTAGGCTAAGCTTATGTCACAAGATCCCTGGGATGTGGATGACAATCCATTGGACCTCAATGATAGCATGGGTGATCAAATTCGAGTGCCTAGGACTTTTACGCGGGCCAGTGCGGACTGGCTTACAGAAGCTGGCCATGCTCACTTCGCCCAGGGCACTCCAGTCAGTGTCTCGCAGGCCCAAGAAGATGCATTCGCAACCTTGGCAATGCCTGATCGCCTTAGCAGTCCTCTTGGTCTCGACTCCGCTCAACCTGCCCTAGTGCTGTCGGACGTTCGTGCACAGCCGCCCAAACAGGATAAAGGGCTATGACGCTCAAGAAGCAGTGGGAGACCTGCCAGACATGACAGCTATTATCCATATACTAATGTTGCATCAAGAGCTCATCTTTTTTTTTTGCACGGGTAAGGGCGCTATGTGTGCCGAAAGGCACAAGTCACCATCGATGAATTCGTAAAGGGAGGAGAGGATACGAGCCAACGCAAAAGCAACAAAACAACAAAACCAAAACGCCAACACAACCACCCAACCAGCAACAACAACCCCAGAGGAAGCTGGCTCATATCCGCTCGAAAGCAAAGATAATGATGATCTGAAGATCTAACTCAAGGGTGAAACGGGGCAATGAATTCTACTTGTTGGCTGCACTCAGTTCAGGAGGATCATCACATAGTACATTCTCTGCTGGTAGGGTAGCGAGCATTGCAGCGCGAGGTGCAGCGGGTAATGCAGCGATGAAGTAGCGGTAACTCAGCTATCAGTGATCAAGGCTGGTAGCAGGTGTGAGGGACTTCCCAAGCCAATTACGGAGCAGGCAAGTCGCAACTAAAATCCAAGAGCACGAAACTGCCTATGAAAGCTTTGGTAAGCTCCTTGTTGGCTTATCTTGTCACTAAAGACCCTCCGGCCTGCGGTGCAAAATTCCGGCCTGCCTACTGCTTTTGCATGAACATTTGTCTGACGTGGAATTTGTGTCAGAACACGACGGGAGGAGTTAGGCATGCGACATCACTGCATAGAGGGATTCCGAGACTCCAGAAACTGCAAGGTGAGCCGTTGGCCAATCACTGTTGACGCATCCCCTATCTCTGTTCAAGGGGAGCATAAGGGGAGCATGGCTCTGTGAGAACATAGGCCAACCGTATGAATTGAAAAATAGCAAAAGCCTGCGCAGAGCAAGCTGCGGCTCTGAGGGGATTTGAAGGGATTGCTCCAAAGACGCCAGACCCCCCCTAAAAAAGGGGGGGAAGCAAAGAGAGCGTGCCAAAAGATAACAGCTCCAAAAGGATAAGCGGGAACTGTTGCTGCCTCGCAGTGTGGAAACAAGGCAACTGACATCCATAAAGTGTTCATCACTCGAAAGTTGAAGCAATGGCGGCACCAAAGGCTAATCACTGCAGATTCTGCTTCATCCCTTGGTTAGGTTTCCGTTAGACATGCAAGCCCCATAAACTACGTGAAAAACGGTGAAACGCCGCTATCCCTAGTACTAGTGACCTGTACACTGTACCCATCCCTAACCACCACTTGGGAGGCAGTCAGGGGAGCTGGCTATCCGCTCAGTTGCGATGACCACGCAATCCTTTGGAGTGGCACACGTAAGACTCTCTGCTGTTCTGCTAGGAACCACGGAGCCGATTGGAGTTGTTCGGCCGCGCTACTCTGGAGTCCCTTTCCACTGACACTTAAGCATGCTTCGTCACTGACGTGCAGCAGCACTGAAATTGGCTTCTGTACAACTTCTCATGGAGTCCTCCCACTCTTCTTTTTGTTTATTAGGTTTAGGGAGGAAACGAAGCCATGTTGGGAGAGTTAGCTTGGTGCACATCTTAAAAGCATCATGCTCTGCATAGGTGCCTCTCCAAGTTCTTTTCTTGCCTGTTCTAGCCAGCTTGTATAGTTTTGTGCAGTCTGCAAAGGCTCTGAAAACTGAGGACCAATTCTGTTCCCCCACAAGTGTCCCTGCTGCGTGTGCACTTTAGAAGGGGATACATCTCCAATGAAAAGGATGACAAAAAGAAACCCTGTGCGGCCACTTTTGTACAGCCCCTAAATGAAAGAGGGCATACCAAGTCGATGATGTCATCCGAAGGGGGTACTGTACAGTCACCGATATATAGCAAGGCAGGTGGAGTGTGTATTTCTCCCAAGGAAATGCACTTATCTTGATGGATGCGTCTCACAGTCTTGGCCAATTTGAGTTGTTGCAGCTGGGTGCAATGTGCAAAGGTGCCACCCAAGATTTCGTTGATTTCAGTCCGTGAAATGTCCACTGTTCGCAACCGGTTGCAGCGTTCGAATGCTGCCGGCCCTATCCAATTAAAGTCTACCGGCAGGGTCAACTCCTCGAGTCCAGCCTCCAAGAAGCAGCCCTTTGGTGTAATCCGGTAAAGTCATTCGGTTCATGAGCTGTCCTTTCAAAACTGAGTGTTTGCAGCGAGCGGCACTTTTCAAAGGCGCGGGCGCTTGCGGCGCCAGCTGGTTGCCTGCTCTGCTTGGGTCTCCTAATTGGGTAAGCGCGTGGCACTCTTCAAACACCCAGCTCCCAAAGTGTCTGCATTCTACGGAAGAAATCGATTTCCGACATCGCCCATTTCAGAGTCCCACTCTTGCATCTAGCATTCTGCCACCTCCGGCCCATGGTTCCACCTGCGCCAGCAGCAAAACACGCTCTCGACGACGCAAAGTAGTGCCCAGTTCCCTGCCCCCAGTTCCCTGCCCCCAGTTCCCTGTCCCCAGTTCCAGTTCCCTGTCTCCAGTTCCCTGTCCCAAGTTCCCTGTCCCCAGTTTGCTGCCCCCAGTTCCCTGCCAGTTCCCTGTCCCAGTTCCCTGTCCCCAGTTCCCTGTCCCACTTCCCTGTCCCAAGTTCCCTGTCTCCAGTTTGCTGCCGCCAGTTCGCTGCCCTCCAGTTCCCTGCCCCAATTCCCTGCCCCCAGTTCCCTGTCCCAAGTTCCCTGTCCCAAGTTCCCTGTCTCCAGTTTGCTGCCTCCAGTTCCCTGTCCAAGTTCCCTGTCCCAGTTCCCTGCCCCCAGTTCCCTGTCCAGTTTGCTGCCCGCAGTTCCCTGTCCCAAGTTCCCTGCCCCAGTTTGCTCCCCTCAGCTCCCTGCCCGCCAGTTTTCTGCCCCAGTTCCCTGCCCCCAGTTCCCAAGTTCCCTATCTCCAGTTTGCTGCCCCCAGTTCCCTGCTGCCCCAGTTCCCTGTCC